>ML213538.1:0-83030 GCA_004369045.1 Heliocybe sulcata | reverse complement strand
CACCCTACAATTCTGGTATAAATCCAGAGCAATCCTATACACGCACAGTATAATGTCCCCTTGACCATATACAGTCAATATATACATCCTTATATAATCCTGGCTCAATCATGTATAAGCATACCATAATGTGGTCAAATTATATCCAGTATAATGTGACTACAACCATAAACATATATGGAGTACTAAAGTGGTGCATATGAGTTTACCACAGTTGTGGTAAAATGTGTATATTTTTAGGGCCCACGACTCTAGTGTAACATGTCAGATGGCAGATATACCTGATTTGTATCATTTACATACCCTTTTCATCTCATCAGACATGTCCTTCCACATCTTTTGGAACTGTGCATCTGTGACATTACCCTTGTCAAACTCTTCCTTTTGGAACAGTTGCCTAGGTAAACAATCAAGACAAAATCACAGTAGTTATCAATAATCGAACTTACTTCACTGTCTTCACATCCTTCGGCATTTCCACCAGCTTGCCTTGTGCCTTCTTTGACATGGACCCACCTCCATTGCCTCCACCCAGCACTCCCTCATCCCCTTCTCTGCCATTACCTTCCACAAGTTGCCCATCGCCAACCCCACCCTCGAGCTGTGCGTCCGGGTCACCTGGTTACACGTTCGAGTCTCCTGGCTTGTCCGCGCTACATTAGATGTACTGAGACATATACCCATAATATACATAATCCATATTGCTTACTATGCGTTCTGCAGGTTGAGGCGCCTCTTCTTTGTTGTTGTCAGCTTAGGGGCGCTGATCTCGAGGGAGGGGTGCTTCTGGCCACTCTTGTTGCCAGAAATCACCAGGGTAGTCATTGCCGTAGAAGGTCCACCTGCTGTAGATGTAGTTGCGATAGAAGCCACTTCCAGGTCCAAGGGCACAGCAATATCTTCCATCTTGTGCATCGAATCCAGATTGATTGTTGCTTCGTCTCTCCGAAGCTTTGGCTTGACATGGTTTTTACTGAATGTTTGATAGATTTTGCTGGTGACAGCATGAGACTTCCAGTCGTTGCTGCAGTATGCCATCCCATGGAAATGGTTCTTCATAACCGTACAATAAGCATTCTTGATGTGTATGCTGACAGACTCCCAGGTAAGAGTAGTGTCACCCATCTTGACCAGGGTAAAGAGGATATCCCAGGTCTTGCGAGAGATCACATCTGCATGATGGCCATTGATAATAACTCCATTGTCGTCATATAGAAATCGGAAAGACACATTGATTCCATCAGCCCGGCATTTCTTCCCCTTTGGACTGGGCACCACATCTTATCGCTGGCACAGTTATCCCGGTCCCTCCAGGAACTGTGCATCCAGAACATTTCCTGAAGCCTCTCAGGTGAGTAAGACTCCATGCTTGGGTACTCCCAGTTCAGCTTCAGTGAAAAACCAGAGCTTTTGAGCATCGCAATCGCCAGTGAACTTGGAGCTAGTGTAGGTACCAGTGGAGTTGCCAACATCCCAGGCTGAGCAGTGGGCATGGTTATGATGACTGTTCTATAGATCCAATAAGCAACATCAGTTGTGTAAGATAAGGCACATATACTCACTCCAACAACGCTATGGTACCCTTCGCAATGACAAGCTCCTGCTGAGCAATATGGAGTTTCTCCGTGGTCTCTCCAAGTTCCTTCTTTTTTGACCCATAAGTTGAACGACCTGGAAGTACACCGGCGAAAGTCCGATAAGCACATCATGGTCCAGAGATCACAGCCACTCATTGTTGCCAGAGTGTGTACCATGGTTGCCAAGCAGCGAGAGATCTGAATCTGAAGTGCTGGCTTGGGGCCTTGAATGCATCTGAGATTGGTTCCAGCCACTGTCAAAATCACAACCACCTAGAACAGCATAGCAAGCAAATTGCAAATTACCACCACACCTATCAATAGCATCCTGAGGTGCATGAGAGCTTTCAATCTGAGGATGTGCATCTAGCGGAGGCAAGAAATCATAACTGAAAGCATCAAAAACATTCCGATTATTGCTGTCATCCTTGTGCCCATCAGAAAAGTCATCACGCAGTCAGATGCTACTGTAGGCCGAAGTTTCAGAGCCAGGGTATGCTGAAGCCATAGGTAGAGCCCCAGAATCAAAGTTAATAATCTGAAAGCACAGCAATATAGGGGAAGCTCTCTTAGCAGTATGGGAGAATAGAAAGAGCAGGAAGAGGCAGGAAGAAGGGAGCAATCACAGAGTGTGTACATGTCATGCAAGTGTGACATAACACTGTGACCTAGCATGTCTCAGTTTCCTCACTAAATCTGCCTCACTTTGCTCGACTCACTCTGCATCTGGCTTACTGTCTGCTGGGTCTCTACTACTAGGCTTTTATTCTCAAATGCCTGCTTATGTTCTACCCAAGGTTCTGGAGCCTTCTGGTCTGGGGCATGTATGGCTGAGAAGTATCAAGCCAGAGAACTATGTCCGGCATCCAGATGCCTCGTGTCAGGAAGTGCTCTGGGAATTATTCCTAGTACATATAGAAGTATGTGTTTTTATTTTATGAACTTATGATAATATTGTCCTGATACTTCTATTAAGGAACTTGACAATGATACAATATTCCTAAACATCAACACATATGAATTATATGCCTCAGTTTACGTGCCTGTCAACTCCGGGGTGCTCAACAATTATTGGATCAGCCCTACAGTACTTGTTGATCAGTGGATCGGCATGCAAGGCTCTTGCAATGTACCTGAATGGATGACATGGACACCTGGCCAGACGAAGAGCTTCGTCGAATCCCACTATATGGCAGCTGTGATCTTTGCCCAGATTTCTGCTGATCTGCTGAACCGGGAAAACTCGGAGCTGATATTGGAGTGGGCCAATTCAGTTGCGGTATGCGTATCCTGACATATGTGAGTATTCAAGCTGAGCCAATCTAGGTCGGGACTGTAGTAAAAGGTGTTTTCCACTTCGAAGCGGAATACGTGGCTTTGAAGGCAGAAGATTTAAAAGCAAGCTATTCATACTTGTCTAGCTTTGCTAATTCTTATCGGGTGTAGATTGGTGAAGACATACAATCAAGGATACCCTAGCATGCAGCTAGTGCATGCGCGCACTAATGCAAACTTGGAGGAAGTGTGCGCTGAGATTGATATGGACTAGGGGTGCTTTTGTTGTTCGAAAATCATGTCATTAACATAGTTATACAATACAAGAAGGTGCACGTGTAAAACTCAATCTAGAGAATTGTCATGCTTGGAATATCCACCTAAGATGTCCATGGCAAGACCAGGTTTTTCCGCAAGGTAAAACTGTGCCTCGACAACAGACTGACCATGGATTTTGGGATGGTGCGGGACCATGGTGACAACTGACAAGATATCCTTGATATTGATAGCAAGAATATCATCTGGGTGCCCTGGAAGACATGATATCAGTGTTTCATAAGACAACTCTTTCAGTGTAGGGTCTGGATTACTGAATCTTCATATTAATGCACAAGGCAGGCAGGGAGGACATCTATCAAGCACCTTGCTGGTGGTGGCGAACCTAAATTCACTTGAATACCAAGAGGAAGAGATGATGAACAAGACACGTACCTTCACCATGCGAGAGATTTGAAGCTCTTTCCAAGCAGACCACGCAATTTGACCACTGGAAAGGCACACTTTTGACCAACGGTGGATGCGGATATATGGGAGAGTGTGCTCCACAAAATGCGCAAGGTAGTCCTGAATGGCTCGTGCCTCATTGCCCTGGATATGGCATGCATGTCAGTCATGAGCACAGAGAAGCACAAAATTGTGACCTAGATCAATAGCACCACGGGGCAGTGCATCGTTGTCCAGCAAGAGTCCGGGAACCATTGCTTGCAAGGCGGACATGCAAACATGGTGCAAGGCAATTTGTGTGACCTTAGCAAATGGGTTGGATGGCTGACATACAAGATGCCCCAGTATTCCGATAGCATTCTCCATCTAATATTGGGAGCTACATGCACCAGGGCCCAGCTCGATGACAAGCTGGGGAAGATGGGTTGTCATGTGACAGGATGGCCATACAAGGGATATTCACGATTCACTACGCTGGTAGTAGATATGCTCATACTCATCTTCCCAAGTTATGAGCATATCGTGGGCAGCATGGACTTTTGCGATTGTAATGGACCATTGACAAAGAATGCGAATACCATAGACAAGCCTACAGAAGTTCTGCCAGTACCGGAGAGGCAGAATGCCATAGAATAGAGTTGGACCAAGTGCGTAGATGTAGTTCATGTATTCAATGGCCTTGTACCCACTGCTAATCTTCTTGGCATGGTTGCGAGGTGTGCGCCTAAACAATGTCGGCAGATAGGGCTGGGTATTTGCAACAGCAGCACCGTGGTCAATCCAGATACTACCCTTGAGAATAGCCCAATCCCATGTGCTCTTGTCCTCACAGGGGCATTTAAGAGTGCCACACCAAAGGGGAATAAGGAGGTCAGGGATATTTAATGCAGGGAGATGCATAATGTCAATGCCAAACACTTTGGGAGACCCGAAGCTTTGAGTGATGCCACTGAAGATGGTAGGCTTGCAGATCCCAGTCTCAAGACGGAGCTCTTTGTACTGCATAGGGTTATTAGCCATCTTCAGTTGCCTAAGATTACGGTTGTATTCCTCTTGAGATGGTTGCAGCAGGTTAACAGGAAGGTCCTCGAAATCAGACCCAGCAACAGTGCCATGTGGCTTGAGTTGAACTGGGCAGTATCAATTGCCGTCCTTCCTGTGCCGCCCCTTCTGTGGACAGCATATTCGGCAACCATGCAGGCCCTGGCTTCCGACAAGACCATTAAGCGCTGAAAGGCATGAACACACGACGAAACCTGCACAGACCTAAAGGGGAGCAACAACCACAAAGCAAGCACCAACCCCTTGGTGCTAGATGGCTGCAAGGTCCGGGGTGACAAAGGGTATAGTAAATGTTCGGAGGGAGTCAATAGAAAGTATAGGGCCGAGACCGCCAACCACAGTGCAACGTATACTCTAACAACAATGCCCGCGACGAAAATGCGATCAAAGCTAAAAATAGAATGCGATCAAACACAACAGTGCACGACATCGCACGCTCTAGAAGCAAAATGTGTGTGCTAACTAAAAATAGATGTAGATGCTAAAAATAGAATAACACGAAAAAGGGAAACTCTGGTGTCTGGCGGGACACAGACAGCAGCAGCGATGAGGGATAGTAAACAGCAGTGCAGCGACGAGGGAAGGGATGCAGTGATGCAGAGAGAGCTCAGATGCAGAGTTGAGAGGAGAACAGTAGCATTGCGCAGGGAGGGAGTCAGCTAGCCTAACCTAACCTAGGGTACAGTGTCGGGAAGTCTGACTTAAGTATACTACAGAGAAAATCAAATAAACCGAGTACCATATGCTAACAAAGTGAAACTACTCCTGAAAAACAATCTATCACAAACCTCAGATAAGGGGAACAATCTCCATACACTACAATGACCATGCGCAAAGGTGGGCACATACCAAAAGGAGCGTGGGAACGCACACAGCGCCGCATCAAAAAGCACTGATGGGCTGTGTGGAGGCTGCGCCGGTGCCCGCAAGGCACACACAGCCTTGGAATTGACTCGAAAGTTGATGAACAGCACATGCAAAGGTACCACTGAGGCAGCGCAGCACCGCCGTGCAACACCACCGCTGTCGGGAGGGTATTGCCACACTGCCGTGATGGCTGAGATGAGCATGTGTGCTTACGTAATGCAGCGGAGTGGTTGTCGAATGAGATCGGAGAGTCGTCGGGAATTGCCGTAAATAGTGAAAAGTCCATAGAAACTCGAGTTTTGCTCATAGCGCGATGCCGCGGATACGCTCACTCTCGCACAGAGCGTGGGAATCTGCGCAAATAGCCCGAAAATGCGTTTTTGGAGACCAGAACCACGTAGGGGCGTATCAGTGCCGCCATTCCTGGATCATCAGTGAGAGCAAGCAAAAGCCAGGGCTGCAAATGAAATGGCTGGCCAGTCAGAGCATTCCAGATCAGCAATCCAGGTACTGTCAAGATAGCTGACAAATGATGCAGGCCAGGGAAGAGGAAGGGATCGAGGCTTTTGGGCTTGTTCGGTCAGGGGATGATGGCGCCAGGTATGATGTGCTTCTTCTTGTATCACTTATCAGGCAAGATGTCACAAATAACCCATATGTATATCCAAAAGTTGGATATCTTGTTCTTGTAGAGCTGGGCACCATCTGCGGAGTGCATAAGGACCATATCTTCATTCTTAATATTGCCAAGATCAACAGCTGTGAGATAGGCATTGCCACATAGGATGTCATCAAATTCTTCGAGATTAGGCTGATTGGTAGTCTCGAGTAGATCGAATAGCTGCTTTGTGCAGGTCTGTCATCATGTCATGGATTCAGCACTCTCAGGTGAGCGCCATAATGCCTGTAGCTGCTGACCAATAGGAAATGTTGAGAAGGTCTTGTAAGCGACTCACTTATTTCCCTTGCTCTTGTGCGGGTCATAGCACCGGTGCCCACAGTATTTGCAGGTGTCACGGTCAGCATAGGGTCCCATGTATGCCATACAACTGTTCTTGCACATGTTGTAAACAACCGGATCACTAGTGGGCAGTACTCCTTGTCAATAAATAGCCTATCCTATCCATAAGTCCATTGTCGAGATAAGACCTACATAGCTAGCAAGGTTGTAAAGGCCTGAAGGCTTGTAGCTTTATAGATGGCTTGCAGCCCTCTTGTGGCCCTTCTTGTAATGGGCTTGTAACTACCTTGTAGGCTCTTGTAGCTCTGAAAGCACTTTTGTAGATGGCTTGTAGCTCCATACTGGTCCTTGTAACTGGCCTTGTAGACCCCTTGTAGACCTCTTGTAGCTTCTTGTAAGAATTTGTAGACCCCTTGTAGCTTCTTGTAAGCATTTGTAGACCCCTTGTAGACCCCTTGTAGCTTCTTGTAGGCAGTTTGTAAACCTCTTGTAGACCCCCCTTGTAGGGTGGGAATCCTGTCCCAAATAGGCAAAACAGCTTCCAGGACTGCTATAAAACCAGGAAAAAATCGGAAAAACTCAGAAAAATTTGTATGGGTCTATGATGTCATGGACTTTGTGTACCCTTGTTTACTAGACTCTAAAAATAGTACATATGCAATAGGGTAGCCATCTAGACCCAAATTTTTCATAGATCTTGTATTTGATGGCTGTTGCTTAGTTACTACAGTCTAAAAATAGTTCATATGCAACAGGGTGGTCACCTAGATCCAAATTTCTTGCTGATCCTGGATCCAACAGTGGTTTCTTGTGATCAAGATGATTTGTGGTAGCTGCAGGGATTCAGCTATGGGGGCTACTGATGTGGGATTTCTCAGGGCTCTATAAGGGGTCCCATAGCTCTTCATTGCAGACAAAACTTGATTTCAACCGCCAGCTCCAAAAATGTATTTTCGATTTTGCCACCCCTACAGCGGGGTACAGGCTGGGATATTTTGAGAGCATGATCTTCCCATATGACCCAGGTGGATCCATTCAATACATCACCAGATACCACTTTTGCCTATAGAGCACCTCCAGGGGTGGTTCTGTGCAGTATAGCTGACTGAGTGCTTCATTTCCATCTGGTACTAGTATAATTAGAGTTAGCAGTAACATCTATCTAACAGCCAGGGCAGTATACCTGGATACCACTGTCTTGGCCATGCTGAGCATGTTTGTAATCACTGAGGACCAACCAGATGGCTTTGCTATACCAGATCACTCAATAATACATCCTAATGTATGGTTTAAATAGGTGGATGGTAACATTCCAGAAGGCTGGAACTGGGGGGAGAACCAGCTGGAAGGGTAGGAGGGTGCACTAATTCCATCCTGAGAGATATTGCCCATGTTATTGGGCCAACCTGTGGTCCCATATGGGGTCATAAGGATCTCTGATTTATGGGAGATTCCACCCAGCAGGGCCCTCCCAATTTGGATATAAATCTCATATAATGTGACCAGATCTCCCCTATAGCTATACAAAGTGCCCATGCATTTTATATAAATCCAATATAAAGCAACCTGCAAAGGTATATAGCTTTGGTATATGCATATAATATGAGCCCGATTTTATATCACTATATAAATGCACCACCAAATGACATGTATCCAGTATAACTGCCCTGCAAGTTTATATAAAGGCACCTCAATATCATATACCCCATATATAAATATAGCAGTGCAGTATACAATCCCATATAAATTGACAAACAGAGCATACAAATGCAGTACAAACCCCCTGCCACATCTCATAAACCCAGTATAAATAGCCTGAGATACCCTACAATTCTGGTATAAATCCAGTGCAATCTGATACATGCCCAGTATAATGTCCCCTTAACCATATACGGTCAATATATACATCCTGGCTCAATCATGTATAAGCATACCATAACATGGTCACATTATATTCTGTATAATCCGACTACAACAATAAACATATATGGAGTACTAATGTTGTGCATATGAGTTTACCACAGTTGTGGTAAAATATATATATCAGTTAGGGCCCACTAGTGGATGGTCTGCATACTAGCAGAGCAGGCCAAAAGGCCAGAGAGTGGCTGTTAGACTCTGAAGTGGAGAAGAGAAAACTGGGAGATTGATAGCAGTAATTACATGCAGCAAGAATGAGGAAGTTCAGTGTTGCAAACTACAATAGTGGGGCAGTTGAGTAGGAGCACATCAGCATTGAAAGATTATTGGTATAGGATTCATAAGGAGGGGGAGGGGGAGTCAGGATTTTGGCAGCTGCCATCTCCACCTCAGGAAGCAAGATGCAGTGGCTAGGTACTATAATGGACCCTTCATGGGGGAATGAGGACAGTTGCAGTCCCTGGAAGGGGGGTACGACAGCATGTGGGGGACACTCAGGGCAGGAGGGTAGGCCCATCACTGGAGGAGGGGCCTCTGATGATTGCAGTAGTTAGGGCAAACTACATTGGAAATGGGGGGTTGTGGACAGGAAACTCACCTGGAGCACTCCCAGAGCCAGAACTGGTGTCTTATCCAGACAGCATGGTCAGGGTAAGCAGTGTCCCCATTGGTGGCCAGGTGTGGTTCATCCAGAGGATCTTGTATCATCAGCAGGCAGCAGAGGCAGAATCCTGCCTTGTCAGGCAGCCTCAGAGTGTGTGATAGGTGGACCAGTGGTTGTATGGTCATCAGTGTCATGTACAGCATTGGCAGCACATTTTCCTATAGGGAGATGGTAGTGGTTCGGCCTGTCAACTATGATGCACTTTCAGGTTGGGAATTGCAACAATTGAATGTACAAGTGTGTCATAGCTTATGCTCTGATGTAATTAGGGCAACATAAACTTATGCTGGCATTTAAGCATTCATAAAATACTGGAAAAATTGCAAAAACTTGCATTATATCTTGGAACCCTCAGAAAAATTCTGACAAAGTTTCCATTAGAGGCAATGTTATAAGAGCTATGAATAATATGCTATCTGTACTGTAGAAGGTCTCCTGGCAACCTACATGAAGTTGAGATGAAATGCCCTGAAAAAGCTCCCAAATCCAAGATAACCCAGAACCAGACTTATGTGCTTATCACAGTAGAGGAGCAGTGCTGCAGGCCCCACTCAAAGATCCATAAAAGATACCAAACTATCACAGAAGATCAAAATACATTTGTGGGACCAAGGATGGTGCTATAAGGGATATCCATATGATTGCATATGGCACCGGAATTGACAAATTGAACCCAGGGCATAGTCCAGAGGTGCTGGGATGCCAAAGTAAGCTAGTAAATTATAAAGAAAGCTATTAAAAGTGCTCTAATCCTACTGTAAGTGCTCTGCTCCTATGAATACCTCCACAAGCTCCTGACATTACATTCCAAAGTGACCTCAGTTTGATTGGACCATCCTTCAAGGATAGTCATGAAGGACAGCCCACACCTCATATATCACAAATAACAAGGAAGTCCAAGTCAATCAGACATTTAGACTATTTGTATTGGAATTTCTATGCAGAGATATCCAGTGCTGTCCATTTTTAGTACAGGCATAACAACAACATACATATGGATATATATATATATCAGTAACACAAATAACTTAAGTATTAAAAGCCTCAGGACTCAAAATCTTGCCATGCATGCAATGGCCCTCTTCTACAAGTTCTATCCATGGGTGGACAAATTGAGGAAAATGCAGTGATTTTGACCAACATATTGTAATTTCAAAATGGTGCAACTCCTGCTGTGTGGTAGCTTTTTGTGTCACTCTCAGAGATCCATAATCTGACTGCCATTCAGCAGTGACTCTGAAAGAGCTCAAAATCTATCAGCTGGAAGCTATCAGCCAGAATTATATCAGAAAAATCTAGGCTCCATTACAATAAACCTGGTGAAAGGCACTAACACACGACGAAACCCGCACAGACCTAAAGGGGAACAACAACCACAAAGCGTAGCACCAATGCCTTGGTGCTAGATGGCTGCGAGGTCCGGGGCGACGAAGGGTATAATAGATGTTCGGAGGGATAGGGTAGGGTAAGATGTATAGGTGGGGCTAAAGGTAGTTTGGCGCAGACCAGTTGCAGTCGTGCGGCAGTCTCAATTCGATACGCACACTTCGGGAGACGCTTGTATCGTACTCCGCTTGATGATGCGATTCTAACGCACCCGGTGCGCTCTTGGTGCGATAACTTCTCGGGCTGTCGCGGAGCGCACGCTTGTCGCACGGACTCGGAGGGAGCAGGATCAGGATTGCCTACACAATGCGATCGAGGCACGCGTACAATGCCGTTGGTGCGATGTGCGACGCTTCTAAAACTCGAGACAACTCGAACGCGGTTAACGAGACGGGCGGCGCACGAGGCCGGACTTAAGAGAAAACTTTGAAACGAAAGAGCTCACTTGTCGCGCGCGCTGTCGGAAGGTTCGCGCAAACTCTGGTTGAAGTCGGAAGACCGTCGAAAGCCTTATACTCTGGAGGAAACTCTTGCGCCGAGAACGAGATACGAAGGGTGAAGATAACTTGCATTTTCAAGACAAAGAGAAAGGGTTTAAGTACAAACGTCGCCGCTACACTACTCGCAGTCGCACATGAGGAGAAAACCGTCTTCCGCAAACCATCCTCTGCGTCGCGCGCTCATCCACAAGGCGCGCATCGCCCCAACCGCCCTGTACCTAACTTTTCCTACCAATCCTATCATTTCCTCGCGGCGCGGTGCCTGCCTGAGTACATTCGTAGCCTAGCTTGAAACGTGCGACGAGTCTTGTCCTCGCGCCACGCCGTATGAGACCTTGCGTCGACGCGGCGGTGCCACAGTAACTTGAGTGGCGGGCGTAGTTGCCGAAGAGCGGCGCAGTTGTGCCGAAAGGGGTAGTGGGTCGGGCGAGTGATGCATCGCGCGGAGGGAGCCGAAACCGATGATGGAGGCAGTGAGTTGATGCGTATGGGTGCCCTGAGCATGCGACCCGACGGGCGGCGAAGGCAATGATGGGAACGACAGGCGGGACATTGAGTGGGATGGTCGATCTAGAATGACTCGATGGCCTAGACTCCTCGGGACCGACCGGTCTGTGTTGTGCCGAGGTGCCGTTGACTCGATCGGAAAGATCCGGAGGCCGAGGCTTACGCGTCATTGTGGCCGAGTCCAAGAATAGTTCCCGAGACCAGAATAGATCGGTTTGCATTGAGTCCCGCTGAATAGAGTGAGTGTTGCCGCACTGCGGGGAATAGAGTCGCGGGCTCGCCGCCAGAGTGAATAGTCGGGGTCGCCTGTATAGTCGTCGCTCGCCTTCCAAGGAGCTGTCAGCGGCGAGCGAATGTGCAATAGAGTCGCAACGTCGCCGCGATCACGAAACAACCCTAAAACGCGTTTTCGGAGCGCAGAACCCTGATCGGCCGTATCACCGGAACAGTTGGTGCATTTTAACTGATCAAAATGGCATTATTAGGGAGTGATAACTGCATCAAGATGATAAATTCCATCACAATGCCATTTATAATGGCATTGTGATGCATCCTAATGAACCCGGAACTTTGTAATGGTGATTAGGTTTTTCCGACATATATTCACTCAAACCTCAAACTGGGAACTGGGACTGGGGAGGAGTCTGGTTTCAGGGCGAACACTAGCAGTACCGTGGGAGTATCTTCTGAAAAGGCAGGCCAACGGACCGCCATACGACTCTTGCGTGTCATTGGTATGTCTGCTTGCGATGGACAAGTTTAAGACGCTAGAACCTGTTCGGCTGCACTCGTCCCAGGGAGGACGGAACGCGATTGCCAAGAAGCAACTTGTGCAACAACAATTCATCGGGCGTCTTCCCGTCGACCTCCACGTCCTCATCCTCACTCACCTTGCCGTTCCCGATATTCCTGCCTACAGTCGAACAAACCGAGCTTTATCCCAACTCACAAAAGACGAGCGAATATGGAGCTCGCGCTGGTTTTCTCTCGGCATTGAGCAACATGACCTTAGCTCCCTGCTGGACAAAGTCGAGGCGAGGTCGAAAGGGAGACAAGGCGCAAAGCGCGCGTCTGTTCCGCCTACACTACCTGTCGACGATGAGTTCGGTGACTTTGCTTCTGCCGATGCCTTCAGCGCACCCCAAGAGGAGATTGGAGACTTTGTGGGTTCGTTCAATGGTATGGCGTTGACGCCAAGTATTCCCGTGGAGACCAAACCGACATTCCGCTCGATGTATATGCGCGCCCACAACCTGCTCAAGCCTCTGACAAAGGCTTTGCTCGCGCCCTCCCATCTCTTGCTCTCTTCGCTGTTCCCTCCACCATCCCCTGCCCTCCGGGACCAATCCCAGATTCTTCGTCTCCTCTCCACCTTCCTCTCCCCAACCGTCCAGCCCCTCACCTCATGGCAGCAGCTCCGTACAGCTCTACGACTTGCCATAGACCGGTTTGAGGCGAATCTCCTGACTGAATTCGACGTCGCAGACAGTAAAGCTAATGAAGCCGGTATGCGCGAGGCGGCGGAGGCGAGCTGGGAGGTCTGGCAGGGCGAGGGCGAATGGGAACTTGGGAGAGTGTGGGCAGAGAAGCGAGAAATCTTCTATGAGCAGGGGAAATGGGATCCTCTTGATAACTTTACGTGCGTGTGCAGTCATGTGGCCGTAATCCACAGCTATTCCTAATTGTTCTCGTCGGCGTCCAGAGAGAGCGGCGAGCTAGCATTCGATGCAATGGATGAGCTCATGACAACAGTCCTCGCTGCAGTCCGGGAACATGGGGCGAGGGCCGTCCGCGTCTTTCCTCCCGAGTCCGGTGCACTGCTCTCCTTCGCGGACCGCCTGGCAGTCGAAGTAGTATGTGCGCCCATCCTTGCTCATCCCGATCTATACTCTCTCATGCAGACCAACTCAGGTCGGTGAATACATCGCTCAGCTGCTCACACGCGCGCGTGAGATCTCGAACGTGGCATTCCTACAGGCGACGGCAGCCAGCTTCAAGGAATCGTGGAGGATCGTCGATGCGCTGATAGCTGTTGCACAGCAGAGGTCGGACAGTCTGGTTACGAGGACCAAGGCAGAGGATGTCGTGTACGTCCTGACTGATACATCCGGGGCTTGAAATTGACGGGACATCAGGTACCGCATGTTTGAAACCAACATGGATGAATATCTCGACGAGGAGATCGAGTCTCTGAAGTACAGCTTTGACGCTATCTGCAGGAACTGGGACAAGCAGGTACGCATCCCTCCCTCCTTATCCCATGAACCCCAAGTCTCATCCTCCCTTCTCACCAGACATCCCAATCCTCCGTATCCTCCACTGCCCCCTCCTCCCAACAAACCCGCTTCCTCGGCTCCTCCAACCCTGCCCTCGTCAAACGCAACGTGCTCGCCTCCTTCACCGACGTGCTACTCCTACCCGTCACGATCGTCCCGAGGGTAGGTGCCGCGCTGCAGACGGGTGGGACGGCGGCTGTGCAGGGTATTGCGATGTTGAATCCGCAGAGGTGGGGTGGGACGGCGGCAATGGGGAGGGATGGGTACAGTAGAGATCTGGAGCTGAAGAGCGACCAGGAGGATGTGCTGTTCGAGCTTGCGGGTGAGGAGGATGGGGAGAAGGAGGAGAATGAAAAAGATAGGGCATCGCTGTCTTCCGCGGATAGGTGTACGTCCGCTCGTAGACTGCTCTGGATCTTTGGATGACAAGCGGATGAACAGCGTCCATAGTGTCCGTATCGACCACCGCCACCTCCACCACTGCCACTTCCACCGCACCTCCCTCGACCGATAAGCTCGACCTGCTTCTCTCATTGGACGTTGCGCTCGAGCTCATTCACGCCGACCGCGATGCGCTCAAGCGCACGGAGACGTTCGCGGGGTACCCAGGACACTACGGGCACCGTGTGCATGAGACGATGGAGGAGGAGTTTATATTGTTGCTGCAGACCATGAGCGAGCGACACCTTGTCACTGGGTTCAGCGCGTGCGTCTCGCTCTTCCTTTCTCTTTGTAGTCTGTGTGAAACACCTGCTGATGGCGTGTTGCTGTGTGGGGTGGTGCAGTGCGACGGAACGCATGCGCGCCTACAAGCCTGCGGAGCATGCAGAGACGACGAGCGTCGCGCCGCTCTTGCAGTTCTTTGAGCTCGTGCACGTTGGGGATACGATACAGAGCATGGTTCAGGTGTATTTTGATAAGGAGTTGGTAGGTTCGTATTCTCCTACCCGGTCGTCGACGCTCATCTTGCTTTGCTTTCTTCTCCTTTGTTTCATTTTAACTTAGGCACCGAGGATTGACAAGACGGATTTTCTGAATGGGGTGGTGAGGGAGAAAAAGAGATTTGAGAATGCGCTCGATGATGCAGTGGCGGCTGGATTGAATGCGGGGACGGAGGTGTTGATGAACCAGGTACGCATGAGTCACGGTTCGTAGTGGGCTTGGTGAAGACGCGGGCTCATTCACTTTTACGATGGTAGGTCGAGCACATCATCCTCACTCTCACGCAACCGAGGGAGTACTACCCGCCCGATGATGCACCGCCGCTCGAGCTGGGCCCGACGCGGGGATGCAAGGAGTCGATCAAGTGTCTGGATAAGCACTGCGAGCTGTTGAAGGGGAGCACAACAAAGGACGTGCTGGAGGTCTTTTATCAGGAGGTAGGGTGGAGGTTGATTGCGTGAGTGATTCGTTGCCTGTGTGGACGCGAGATTGATTGGGCAACGGTGTGGTAGGATCTTGCAGAAGCACATCAAGAGGCAGATTATATCGCTCGCGGGAGGGTTCCAGCTGATCGCGGATTTGAATGCGTACCACGGGTTTATTGCGTCGCTCAAGGTATGTTGGCTCCTGACACCACAGCACTGGGAGCTTGACAGGGAATTGGTAGGTTCCGAGTATCACGTCCGAGTTTTCGCATCTCAAGATGCTGGGCCATGTCTATGTCGTCGATGACGCGAAGGACCTCGCGCAGATTGTGAGAGATGTGACGCGGTATGGGGGCGCTTATCGGCCGGAGGTGCGTGGTTATGTCTAGAAAGTCGTGGGTGATTAAATTGGATTATTGGTAGGATATCTACGAGTTTATCCAGCGCCGTGCAGACTGGAAGAAGATCGAGAAGACGGTTGATAAGACGATGTACAATCTGAGCTTTAAGGAGGATTGTGTTATCTGCTAGTTGGACTGTTTTTATTGGGACGCTTGGGCTGTATGTCAGCGCCTTCCGTACATTAACTTTGAAGGCATTCGTAATGTGGATTCTGATGGCCTGCCTGGTGCGGGTTCTCTGGGCTTTGTGGCCGCCGCCACAGACGCGCAGGATCACATGACCGGAAACTGCCGGTGGCGTGTTGAGGATCGCTACGTCGATTGGAGTGCGCCCCTGTCCTCACCCTCATCCCTCTCCTCACACGACCACTTCACCCGCCATGGCTATCCCCGCCAGCGACGCCTTCAGCCTTGCACACGACCCTCGCCGCCGCACAGCGCGCTCGCCGTCTCCAAAAATATTTGCATCTGCCCGCGGCATGCCACAGCCCCGTCGTGTCAACACCAACACGCGACTCAAGGACGTGCCAGAGGAGGCGGCCAGTCGTGGCCGGAGTCCGGAGAAAAGGAAGGAAAAGGAAAAGGTGGACTGGGAGATCCCGAGGAAGACGTTGCATTCGTCTATCGGTACGTGTCAATTCCGTCGCCACTCACCCGAGTCCTCAAACGTCTGCTACCTCCAGGTTTCCTCACGTTGTATCTATGGACATCAAATGGCGACCCCCGTACGGTTGTGTTCGCGTGTGCAGCTGGTCTGGCTGCTCTCGTGCCACTCGACATACTCCGCCTCCGCTCACCCACCTTCGAACGCCTCTACGAGGGCGCCGTCGGGTTCCTCATGCGGGACGTCGAAAAGGTGCTTCTCATCCAATGCCTGTGATGCTGCGATACTGACACACGAGAGCAGAAAGCAACCAACGGCGTGATATGGTACCTCATCGGCGTCATATTCGTGCTTTCACTGTACCCCCTTGACATTGCAGTCGTCTCGATACTTATGTACGCCCGCCCTTCCTTATTCTCCACCGAAAAGCGTCTGAAGAGCCTCTCCCCTTCTTAGACTCTCTTGGGCCGATACGGCTGCGAGCACCCTGGGTCGTCTCTACGGCCGGCACACTCCCGCTCTCCCCTCACTTCATTTCCCCTTCACCACGCGCCCCGTCTTCGCACAGCGCAAATCCCTCGCCGGGTTCCTCGCCGCATCGTTCACGGGCTTCCTCTGCGCAATTATATTTTGGATCTATGTTGCGCCTGTGAGGCCGGCGGAGGAGAGTTGGACCTGGGAGGAGGGCGTCATTGCGAGCGGACCGTCGAGCGAATGGGTGGGGAGGGTGAAGGAGATGTTGGGAGTGATGACGGGGATGGACGTGAGCGAGATTAGGTGGAAGGCGAGCGGTGCGATGGGGCTGGGTGTGATTGGGGTTGTGGCGGGCGTGGTGAGTGGGGTTGCGGAAGCGCTGGGTGAGTGTTGTTTTGCTCCTTCGCTGCCCTTGTCGTCTTCTTTGCTATGTTCTTCTATGCTCCATTTACAACACGCCTTGTCACAGCTTCCTTGCTGTCTCTCTTGTCATCAACCTGTCCTTCCATTTCTTACCGTTTCATCACGTCCTTCGCTTTTTTTGCTATCTTCTTCCTGTCTCACACCTCCCAACTATAACTTATTCTTCTTCCACCCTCCCAGACCTTGGCTCCTTGGACGACAACCTGACCCTCCCCATCCTCGCCGGCGGTTGCATCTATGCTTTCTTCGTCGTTCTGGGCTGGGTCGCTGCCTAGCCTCTACATCATCCTGAGGCCTGATACCGCAAGCCGCTAGTCCGGTCCTCGACGGTTGATCGCGCACGCCCTTCGCCTTGGTGCAGTCTCACCCCCCAGTCCCTTTTCGTCTAAAATCTGCCCCTGCGCCCTCAACCCCTACACGAACTGTTCCTTGCTCTTCTCTCCTCTGTTTTGGTATCCGATTCTTCACGTCTTTTTTCATGCTGTTGTCCTACCTTTCCATGTCCCGTAGAACTATCACTACCGCCCGTAGATACATTATGTATACCTCACGAACGCCCGGAACACCGAACGAATGGATATTGCGAGTACATTTACAGTAGATACGTAAATAGTGGATCCGGATAATGATCAGTGGCTTGTTTCGCAAGACGAATGCTTCGCTCCGAATGGTCGATATCATGGAACATATTTGCATATCTCACTACATAGAACATATACATATGCAATCAATAATACCCACCAAGAAAGCAACGGCAAGAATATGCCCTCATCCAGCTCAACTCGTATTTTCATCTAGCCCAGGGCCTGGAGCATACGACGCTGATTCGCCCACACCACCTTGCACAGAGCTGGCCGGCATCGTCGCGCTCCTGACCAGCCCCGTCCCCGCCGGTGCGGTCGCTAGCCCCGAGAACGAGCTGGACCCGCTCCTTGCGCTCCCGGTGGCCTTGACGCTCTGCCAGAAGGAGTCGTACGTGAGCCCGGTCGCACCGCCCGCGAAGCCGCCCGTGGTGAGCGGGAACTGGTTGCCGAAGCCCGCGGAGAAGCCGCCGCCGGAGAAGGGGTAGGAGGCGACGTAGGGCGTGGTGTGCGCGCTGGGGAAGGCGGGCCGTGGGGTAGTGGTGGTGGAGCGTGCGGGGCGCGGGCGGGAGGCGGTCGAGGTGCGCGGGGCTCTGGGTTTGGGCGGAGCTTTGCCTGTGGTCGGCTTGCTCGTGGTCGTGGTCGTGCTGGTCTTGCTCGCTTGAGGCGTCGACGCGCTCGCCCCACTCCCGCTCGCTGCCATCCCCACCCCTCCCTCTCCGCTCAATGCCGGATCGATCACCCCTGCCCCCGCTGCCATCCCCTGCAGACTCTTGATGATACTCGCGAGCCCGCTCTCGCCGCCGCGCCGCACGGCCTCCTCGATGACCACGTCGATCGGGTTCTGGATCTCGTTGCGCCCCTCCGCGAGCGCCTGCGCGACGAGCCGGTCTGCCTCGTCGAGCACCTCGCGGAAGGTCATGTTCGCGGGGTCCGCGGGGGGAGGGGCGGGGGAGCGGAGAAGGGGGGGAGAGGGCGCGGGGAGGGAGTTGGGGCCGAGGGGCCCGACGGGGGCGGTAGGCTGGAAGGCGGGGGGAGTGGGTGAGGGATTGGAGGGCGGGCGCTGAGGGGTGGGCGTCTGACTCTGCGCAGGGGCAGGGCTCGTGTCGCTTGTACCCGCCTCATTAGTCGCGTTCACGTCCATGTTCGTCTCCGGCGCGCTGCTCTCGACGCCATCCATCGCCACCGGCGTCTGACTGCGATTTGCGCTATCCGCTCTCGCACTCGCACTTCCTTCTCTCTCCCCTCCCGTGGCCGCACTGCCACTTCTTTCTCTGACGCGTCTCACAGCCCCGTCCTTCGCCCCGCCCTTCCTAAACGCCCTATTCGGCTTCGCCGTCCACTGTGGCGGCGGTGCTGGCACACTCGGACCCTCTCCCTCCCCATCTTCCCCCACCGCAGACGCCGGCACACTCGGATACGGCACGTCCTCTCTCTCGTTCGGCGGCGGCAGCCCGGGGTCAAAATACGGCCTGGTCGAGTACGGGAGCGCATGCGGCGCGCGCGCGTTCGGGTTGTCGGTGCGCAGGGGGGCGGGGTAGGTCGAGGGGTGCGCGGGGCAGACGGGCGAGGGCGAGGGCGGGTCGACGTCCATGCCCGAGGCGGGGTTCTCGGTATCCGTGTCTATGGTTGGAGTCTCGGTGGCACGGGGACGGGGGCGCGTGGGCGAGGCGGCGGCTTCGCGGTGTTGGGTGTTGCGGTTGTAGTATAGGTTTTCGACTTCCTGGAGTTTGGAATGTTTCTGTCGGTGGGTGGTTAATGGTGCTGTAGCCACATAAGATGAGAGGAAGGTGGAGGGAGAAAGGAGATTGGTTAAGCAGGCGGAATGGAGGGAATCCGGGGTGTGGTCAATGGGCAAGTGCTGAGCAGCACCTGAGGAACGCCAGAGTATAGAAGGCGTACAGGGTATGCAGGGTGTAGACAGCCAAAGCCCGAAAGAAACAAGGAGCGAGAACAGCGAGGATAGTATGGACAGGACAAGAGCCTGCCACCCGCGAAAGGAAAGACAAGAACACGCACCCAGCCGTGATCGACCTTCATGCGGGCGTACTGGAGGCGCATCTGCAGTTGGCGAGAGAGCTGTGGGGAATGTCAGCATTGCATGCGGCAAGTAGCGACGGCGAGGGTGGTGGCATTGGACTTTGCAGGCTCGACCAACAGCGTCTTCCCGACCCGCTCTCAAGAAAAAGACGTACATGGTTTGCCTTCTGCCTGTCGAGGTTCGCCCGCCGGACGCGGCGCTGCTCTGCCTGGGGGTCGGCCGGTGTCTGGACTTGGTGGATCTGCATCGTGCTCTAGCGCTGCGTTAAGTGTTGGTAAATGAAGACGTGCGGCCCAGTCAGAGCAACAGATGTTGTTTAGTCCCTGCGCAGAGACGAGAACGCAAGCGGAGAAGAACGAACAGAGTCAAGTTGTGGCTCATGCCCGACGACGTGGGAAGGGATCATGTGGAGGGCACGTGTTTTCTAGCGCCGACTGAGCGGCCCTAACTCTAGTCCAGAACTGCAATGCACGTTCACTGGTAAGATATGGACGGCCTACAGTGTGCAGAAGATTCGTCTGACTCGTCCAGAACCGTAGGTGCTCCAAATGCCCCATGGACGATGCCCGCCAAAGTGAGAGTAACCTGCTACCACCAACAGGCGCACTAGCGATGTAACATCACGTTCTTGTATCATCCAATGTACCTCATACGATGTCATCATCCCTGCAGCATACCCTCCTACGCACGACCGACGTCCAGTATCTGAGGTACCTTTCATCTGAATGTTCGACACCTGCGAGCACGCGCGAGACGGGCTTGGAACGACTCCATCAGCGGGCAGAATACGTGAGGCTTTCTCATTGCAATAGGCGCAGACATTCTGCACAGAGAGAGCAAGCCAGTTGTTGTAGAAGAAGGCATTAGGCATACCGTATTAGGCACAGCGTTTAGCGCTCTTCAACGTTCAACTAATTTGGGACGCTCGTCGGGCATGAGAGGCATGCAACTGAAGAAACAGAGACTCTGTATGATTCGTATTGTGTGATACAGGAATATGTTACTACACCGGCAATTAGGTAGTATGTACAATGGCCGTTTCGTCATTACATCGCGTCCGTAGTTCCTTCTCTCCTCTCCGCACACACTCGCGACGTACTAGAATACAGTTCAGTCCAAGAACAAGCCGCCGGTCCGTGTCGTCGTGTATAGTATACAATCATGTCTTCGTTTTAGTCTTCATGCTATCCTCGACCCTCAGACCTCAGCAGCAGCACGGAAGAGGGATAATGTAACAGCACCCTCCGTCCTACCAAACCCCATCAGCCTCTCGCTCATCCATGTAGCTAACTGAACCACTCACTGGACAGGGGATACACCCGCCCCTCAGCCTCTCGGCTTTCTCCTCCTCCTTTCTCTTCTGCGCATTCGCGACGGTCATGCCCGGTGCGCTCGTTGGCTGGACTGCGATCGGCTGGTCGCCGCGCTTGGTGTGGGTGAATGCGGTGGGTGGGTAGCGGAGCTCGGAAGACATGGTCGTGGTTGGTGTTGTAGTGGGTAGTGGGCAGAGGTGTTAGGTGGTGAATAGGGCAGAGAGAAAAGGGTTATATACGAGGTGCGCGCTCCGAGGTTTATGGAATGATGAGGTCATACATATGCTGTGGCGGGCTCACTGCAGCTCCGGCTCCCAGGCACTGTCCTTACAGCGTAGCCCTAACCCCGGCTGGACCTGGATTATCGGATGTTGATCCGGTCTATCATTGCTGTGGCGTCTTGTCCGAATCAATCGTCCTCAGTCTTTCTTATCAACCTCTTCCTCGACTACTACCATCATCTCCTCACCACCACCAAACATGCCCCCGACAGAGTTCTCCCTCCGCCTCCAACACGGTACGCGCCCTCCCTCTACTACCCAACCCGACTAACACTACACAGGCATCACCGGCGGCTTCGCGCCTCCAACGCCCAACGCCATCCACACCATCACCCTCTCCACCCAGAACCCCTCCCTCTTCATCCAATCCGCCGTCCGCCCGCCAGGCACACCCCAGCTCCAATCCTCTCTCAACCCAACCACCCTCGCCCTCTCCTCCCCTGTCTCCTCCCCCTCCGGCATCTCCGCCTCGTCTGCCAAGACCGCGGGCGACCTCGTCGACGAGCTGCACAGCATATTGAAGGAGCTGCCTACCGAGCAACCCCCGGGGAGCCAGGATATCTACGGGATGGACACGAGCATCGCGTGGGGGAGCGAGGATCTGGAGTGGTTCAATGGCGGTCCGCAAGGCTGTGGAGGCGGCGTGAGCGAGGTGCAGGTCAACGACGAGCAGAAGGCCAAGTTCAAGAGGGCGGTGGAAATCGTCAATTTGTTGGTCGGGGAGGCCAAGTAGAGCGAAGCGGCAGGGGTTGATGCAGATGACGATGAACTACGGGAGACGGAAGGATGTACCAACATATCTATGGACCAGAATATTGTACGATATCCATCTGCTATACTGTACACACTACGAACCAAGGATCCCGCAAGTCTGGGGCAGTGGATGTATCGCATCGCATCATTCATTCTCTGGCTGAGCGCATTAGACGTGATCCATTGTCTCTTCTTAGTACTTGCGTAGCACGCAAAGAGCTCACGAATATATCACCTGCGATGAATTCAATTCAAAAAAAGACGGCACTCCCTGGATGCATTAAGCGAGAATCGAACTCGCGGCCAGTCGAACATGAACAGCCCGTAAGGTGGCAACGACTGAGGTTACCACTACCCCATTAATGCGTGGGGCTCTGGCGACTTTCACGTGTTTGATGGGTAACGGTAGGCTCCCGTAAACCAGCGGAGTCTGCATCGAGACGTTCCACCTACGTGAACACGCGGAACAAGCGGCATACTCAACCAAAGCTCCAGCAGCAGACATCAAATTATGACAACCAGCATAGTCCAGCCCCTCTATATCACGCCACCAGCCTGTTAATATTGGCCTCCCCGCCTTCCTAATAGCCTCGCACCACTACCACTCCCCGTCCTTCTCACTTCCCCCCGACAGCGTAGGAAAGTAAATACCACCGCCAAAATCAGTACTCCCAAGCCCAACCTGCCACTCTGCACGAATCCGCGCAGCGACTCAATCCCCCCACCCCCCACGACGTACGCACCTAGGATCTCCCCATCCTGCCTACCGGCGACCCGGCGAGCCATTACGAGGAGACACTCAAGACGTCCCGATTCACACTTGCCCCGAATTCCAGCTGGAGAACACCCACGGATACGCGCCCACACCCAGGCGGAAGGGCGGGAGGCAGATCTTCCATCACACTGCTGCGTCTCAACTCAGACTGAACTATTAACCTCAAAAGGACCGAGTCCTCTCGGCCCAGCCACGAACGTCCGACTCTGCAATATGAGGATAAGTATCAAGAAGAGCCACAACCTGCACTGACATAGAACACACGCACATGCGGGAGATGCACATGCGGCGTCAGTTGACCAGTGACGGCGCTGAACACATCCCTCATGCAACTACTGCACTCAACCGATAGTTTTTTCTCATGTTGAAATGCCGATGAGTGAATCACGTCCTGACCACCTCAATCAGCCGATGTCGCCATTCAAAATAATATCCGAGTAAATAACTGACACGACCACGTCACCTGCCCAAAGACTTCACGACAAGCGGCATCTCCGTCTCCCCTCCCTTTATAATAGGCCTCATCACAATCCCCGCCTTCTTCCCCACATTCTCCTTCCTCACGCCCAGCTCGAACTCGAAAGACCGAAGGAGGGTGAACAAGATCGCCTTCATTCTGCCCGAACCCAAACCCAAACGCAAGGCAAGCAACTAAGTCAGGGTAAGAGTACATGGATAGAGAGAGAGCGACGTACTCGACGATCGACAGACGATACCCGATACACGCCCGCGAGCCGCCAAGGAAGCTAAACACGCTGCCCCACACACCCGGGATCTTACTGGCAGACTCGGGGATAGCATCCCACCGCTCTGGCCTAACCACAACACAGCATCTCAGCTATGAGCCCCGCCCACACAACCGACCACGTACCTAAACTCCAACGCATCCTCACCCCAAATCTCCTTCGCCCGATTAACAGCCACAATCGGGAGGAGCACAAAGTCTCCCTTCGCCACCCTGTATCGGAACATGAGCTCTCGAACCCCAATCAAAAACGCCAGCGAAATGACCACTCACATAATGTTCCCCCGCTCGCGTCCACTCAAATCCGCGAACGTGCCCTCCATAGGAATAATATCGTCCCTCTGCGCGACGCGGCCCGCCATCGGCACCGGGGGGTGCACTCGCAGCGTCTCCCGGACCACCGCGTCCAGGTAGGGCAATGCCATGAGCGTGTCCATCGACGGCGCCTCGGTTCCCACGTCCAGGAGTTCCTGGCGCAGTTTGTCTTGGATCTCGGGGTGGGAGGAAAGGGCGTACAGGCACCATGTCGTCGCGGTACTGCGGTACCGTCAGTTTCCTCCCAGCGAAGCATCGTAAGCTCGGATGAGGCGTACCTAGTCGTCTCATGGCCCGCGACCATGAATGTGGGAATCTCTAAAGTAGAAGTGTCTATCAGCGTAGAACCACAACCCGCGACGAAATGCGACTCACGCGCCAAGATGTCCTCGTCGGACATCCTCTGCTTCTCGTTCAGATCCGTCGCCATGTTCGCGCGCACGAGGCGACTGAGCAGGTCCATGCCCTGCATCGCCTTCCTATCGAACCTCTCCCCACTCATCTCTGCACGGGCGGTGGCTTTCTTCTCCGTGATCAGCTGCCGCCCGATTCGGGTCATGACTGCTTGTGCGTGGGCGACGACTTGGGTTTGTTTGTCGGGCTACAAGGAGTCAGATGTCGGAGGTTGATGATGGTAGGTGGACAAGGGGGCGTACAATTAAGCGGAAGAGGGGCACCCAGGCTTGCAGGAAAGGGAGGAGGCGGAACGAAGGAGGACCTCCGAACATAGTGGAGAAGGCCTCGCTAAGCTCGTTGGGGGTATCCTTGGGGCGGAGGGCGTCAAAGTCATAGCCAAAACCTGTCCGGATTATTTCTCTAATTAGCTGCATAACGTGACGCTTTGAGATATGGCGGACCTGCCATGCCAATAACGTCCAGCGTTAGCTTCCCGAGCCACGATAAAGCGTCCACCCTGGTTGCTGCCGCCTCGCCAGACTCGGTGATCTGCGTCATCCATATGTCGCGGAGCTGGCCAGATTAAGTTCAACTGGTAGTCATGCATGCTCGATAGTCTTACTTGTGCGGCCTTGTCGAGGAAAATATCCGTCATGTCACGGATGTGTCCTGGGGAGAACGCAGGAGCCTGGATATAACATTCAGTAGATAAGATGACCAAGTACAAGATGTGAGGTCGGAGTTATTGGATGCGTACCATGACTCGTCGCTGATTTTGCACGTAATTCAGTTCGGCTATCATCCACCTGTTCGCTAAATTGCACGCACCTGCTTTCTGTGCTCCGGCCCTGGTATGATCGTGGTCAGCTAAAGAATCATGATCTGCGAGGAAGGAAGGCGTACTGACCTTCCACTACGAGTACACCTTTTAATGGCACAGGCGGGGATGTTAGCATGGGCGCGTTCACGAGGAATAACGGGACCTACCCGGCCCGATGACGCGCGCAAGGTGCTGGCGAGCATCCGCAGGTTTCTCATAAATAGGGGAAGTAAGTACATGATTCAACGCTCGTGTATCCAGAGTCAAGACGCGGTTTGACTACGGGTATATGAACATTAGTGTCCCTGGGGTCGCCGAAGAAGGGAACCGACTTGCATTAAGAATGCCAGTGAACCTGACGACAGGGCCGTACTCCCTGAGCCAGCCCTCCTGGACCGAAGCAAAATCGTTTCCAAACATTGCCTTCATGTGGCCGAAGACAATGCTAGGGTTTGGCGGGCCAGGGAGGTTCCGCACGGGGGAGAGCAGCGGGCGAATGACGCGGCTGGCGATTTTGTAGATGACAAAGGCACCCAGGCATAGGAGCAAAAGTCGAAACATTGTGAATACACATCTCAGCGTATCCTGCGGCTGTTTAAATACAAGATCAGCAGGCATTTAAGGATAGCTGTGCCATCAATGACATTACCTGAGTGCTATGACTAAGCGTGCAAGCTGCGAGGCGTTAACCGCTCCCACCGGGCGCGGCAGTGGCGGGCGTGGCATGGACTTGCATGGGCGGTGCTGGGTAGAGAGGGCGGCATCAATCAGGTTAGGATGACCTGTGCTTCTTGCGGCAGGCTATTGGTTGCACACAGTGGATCGGCCATGTTGCCTTGTTGCTGGCAGCTGTGGTGATAAGGCAGCCACGTACGTTGAATGTATAGAGCGCAGTAGGAAGAACCGCGTAGAGCGGTGGCCTGAGCTTAGAGTGGTTACGCACGGAAGCAGATTGTCTGATGGAGAGTTGGTCGGGGGGAGATGACTGCCGGCAAGCGATGCGATCCGACGGTAGCTCTACAAACAGAAGATGTTCCGTATGTCAAGCACAGATAAAGAAGTACTCCTGAGGTTGCAGTATGTTTAGTTCGACCGACCGCCCGTCGAAGTCCATTCTCTCACAACCTTCCGATTTGAGCAACCAATGGACGGATAACCCGTATCTTTCGAACTCGACTTGGGTTAGTTACCACAAGTCGCCTCTTCGCATTGAGCCCGGTGTAGAGTGAGCTGCCGTCTCCCACCGCAAGGGAAGTCCCATATCGATATGTTGGTTTATAGCAAGCGCAGAAATACGTAACGAATCAAAACATATCCAGAATAAGCAACTGTGGCTGCGCGACTCTGCGCGTGCGCAGGCGCAACGGCCACAGCTCATTGAACTAGTACTGCTGTCAACGTTGATGTCGCCGCCTTCTGTCCCCAACTGTCTCAGATGAACTTGGTTCTCCCCTGTATCAGACAGTCTATATTCCACTATTAACACCCTGGGAGGAATCGCAAATTTTGGCTATAGCCGCACATCCAGGCGAACTTGAATGGTTGGGTTCGCAGCATTGCCGGGAGCTGAGGCGGGAGGAGAGGAGGACGCTCACTTCGTAGGAGTCTCGAGGATACTGGGACCGAAATGGATACAGTCCCCCGCACTGACAGTCGGGCTCCTTGGAGTACAAGTACTCTGGTCGGTTGAGATGTCCTACGGTGAGTCCCAAGGACTCGTGTCGCCCAGGACGTCGGTTTGACACGCCGACCAGCTTCACCGTACCTGCTATCATTAGGTCTACATAAATCATTAATGGCAATTGTATTCCTGGCTGGCCCATTGTCTGGCCTTATAGTCCAACCCTTGATTGGTACGATACATTCATAACGCCGCTGTACAACCTCAGACGAGAGAAGGTGTGCTCTAGGTACCCTTGCGGACAGGTCCCGGTCCCGCTTGGGAAGAAGGAGACCCTACATGCTTGCTGGCACTGTCATCTGCGTGTTCGGCGTCTTGCTACTGGGATTTACCCGCCAGTTTGCGACAATCTTCACTGCACGAGACTCGTACGCCGTGAGTAGGTTGCTGTCCTTACGCTCACGCCAGAAAATGTCATATCGATAACTCATGAACGTCAGAACGATGTCATGACAATCTGGCTAGCCATCTGGGCGATTTATTGCATAGATTTTGCGGTCAATGCAGGCAAGTCCTAGTATAGTCTCGAGATATTTGTTGTAAATAATGATACAATGCATATAGTTCAGGCCGTAGATCGCGCCCTTATAGTGGATATCCTGCCCACTGGTGAGCAAGCGAGCGGCAATGCATGGGCAGCCAGGATGCTTGGCATTGGAAGTGTAGCAGGCTTCTTCGTGTTGAGTTCACGTGGATCACCGGAATCCATTTTCATAACTGATTAGCATTAAGATAGCGGGAATATCGACTTGACCCAAGTATTCTTCATGTTCGGCAAGACGGAGCTGCAAGTCTTAGCGGTGATCGCTTCTCTTCTTCTGATTCTGACGCACTCCGTCACGGTGTATTGTGTGAAAGAGAAGGTCATGGTGGATTCATCGAAGTAGGGTACCGTGTTATGTTCTCTGCGCCGGTATGAAGCTGATGCTTCCCAGAAACATCCGCAAGAAGGGTGTATGGGCAGAAATAAAGATCATATGGGATAATATTCTCAAACTGCCTAGAGTGATCCGACAGATCGTACGTCATATTTGTACTGCATCCTCACCACGCTGACGAGTCCCCGCAGTGCATGATCCAATTCTTGTGAGCATTCTATTTCGTTCCGGGCCGGACCCCTCTAAAATCTCGCAGCGCGTGGCTGGGGTGGTTTCCGATTCTCTTCTACACCACTGTGTACATCGGCGAGCTGCACAAGAGAGCTTCTCCGACACCCTTAGACGAGGATGCCGCCGCAGCGCTCGATGCCGAGGGCACCCGTCTTGGGACACGCGCGTTGCTCTACAACGCAGTCGTCTCTCTCACAACCACTTTCGTCATGCCCTTCTTCGTCTCCCGTAATGACGCGCAGCATGGAGATGTGAACCCGCTCTTATCCGGGAAAGGTAGGAGATCCGAGTGGAAGATGCATCTGTCAACGTTGTGGGCTGCGAGTCACCTTCTGTTCACGATTTGCATGGCGGTGACATGGCAAGTGCAACTTTGTCGCTGGAACGATCGAGTTTACTGATACACTATTGCAATTGCAGGTTCACATCCAGCGTCTCCACTGCAACTGTCCTGATGGCAGTGGTCGGTTTCTCTTGGGCAATCACTCAATGGGCTCCCTTCTCTCTGGTGCGTGGTCCATTGTCACTGTGGTGACTCCTTCTAACCTACGTATTCACCGGCTCATCACTAGCTCGGAGAAGCGATTCATTCGGGTGCTTCGTCCGTCGGAGAAGACGGATCATCTATCCGTCTGGCTGACACGAGGTCCGGAGCTATTCCACGGCACAGTGGGCAAAATGACAACGACGAGGAGCGCCAGTTCTTGGTCGTGGATGAGGACGACTTGGACGGCTCCAGCGATGGGGTGTTATCTACGAGAACCTCTCTTTCGGACGAAGGAGGCAGTGGCGATATCAGGCCAAGGTCTGCGATGCTCATGCAGCACGCGGCTGCTCGTGTTAGCAGGGCCGACATAGAGGTAACGTATGGTGAGGCTGTTAGCGCAGAGAGCGAGATCCACACCGCGGACAAAAGCGATGATCTTAGCTCCAAAGCAGGGGTGATACTTGTGCGTGTCTGTGGCATGGGTCGAGAATACCCAGAGCTTATCCGCGCCGCTTCTAGGGCATACACAACATCTTCATTGTCATTCCACAGTTCCTCGTCACGGGCATCTCATCGATAATCTTTGCAATCTTTGAGCCGGCAAAATCTGTATTGCATGGCCATCATCCCGGGAACACTAACCCAAAGCCGGGCAACCTCACGGCAATTGGAGTCGATGCCATGAATAACAACGGTTCAGCCAGTCTTCTACAGGCACTCCAGGAAGATGCCGACGTGCCAGATGGTCCGAATTCCGTTGCAATCATCTTCCGGTAAGTTATGAATAACGCTACGCTTGCGCCGGCTGAAGGGCTGTCCAGATTAGGAGGCATTGCTGCCGCAGTAGCCTTTGTACTCTGTTGTCGGTTATCCAGGGACATGCGGCGGAAATCATGAAGTGTTCCTTTCTCGCGTTGTCCGGACATCATGCTCTTGAGTCCCTCTATTTTAAGGTTGTATACATCTGGTATAATAAGGTCATCGAACTTCTCGTCCCTTTATTTGCCGGGAACTCCCACCGGCTGTAACGCACGACGCAAAGCTTATCAGAATACCGTGCCGTCGCTCTCGATGTCGATGGGAGGTCCTCCGGTCTCGAGCCGTTTCAGTTTAGCGATTTCCCGGCCTCCCTTCCAAGTAGCGCTTTCCAGCACTTGAGCGAGAGTAAGCTGGGATGCGGATAGACCCAGTTTCGCGCGTATGGCATCAGCAATCCTGTCGCTGGGCGTGAAACGGTTCATGAGTTTATGCACGTTGCTACTACGGCCGGGGAAACTTACAGTTCGATTACGGTCATTGCTCGCCATTCCACTATGGCTGGGTGCGATGGGACCAGGCGTGGAATATTGGAGGACGGATTGGGATAGAAGGAAGCCGGTAGTGCACCTTGCTTCAAAGTCAACACGCCGAAGTCGACTAGCAAACCACCTACAACGCAACTTTTAGTGGCAAAAATGAGTCCGAGACGTAATGGGCGTACCGTTGCGATATTCCGGTAACCCCGTCATATCTTCCACGCCCTCGAATGTCCATTTCATGACCTTTTCTATCGGCTCAATCAAACTGTACGTGATCCATCCGGATAATTTGTGGAAGGGAACCAGGTCATCTCCTGGGACAGCAGAGGGCTTCAACGCGGAGCATGGCCAGACGTCACCCAACGAAATTCCGCCGAGGCTCAGTCTCGCGGGCCAAATTGTAACAAGACCTTCCATCAAGACATGCCACAAGCTCGAGACATGGATTTTTCGGACCGCCCCGTCCACCCGCGTGTTGCGCTCCAAGAAGTCTGGACATCATTAGCATGTCGGTTAAATTAGGGACGTCAAGGATACTCTCACCAAGCATATTTCCAGGCCTAGCTTCTTCTCCAAAGAACTCGGTGTTTTTCCGTAATGCTTGGCTCAGATTTGACAACAGCGACGCACGGCCTTCAATTCCCACCATCGGATTAGCTTCGTTCACCTGCATCGCTGTGGCAGTCTTCTCCGCCGTGATATTCGACAGTCCCAAGGCTGCGGACAATATGATTAAAGCTGGGGAGTGGGATGCAGATGAAAAGCCTAATCACCATCCACCATATAAGGCTGGTCAGGATTTCCGGAGAATAGGCCGTGTGCGAACATGTGCACGCTAGCTACCCCCAAACCCTCGGATCGACTGAATGTCTGACCGGAGTCTTCTTCCTTGTACTGCCAGGCATTTCCTGCCCCAGCGTCGAGCAGAACAGACACGAGGAATAGGTCCAGGAGTCGTTTGCAGATTTCTTTGTCGTCGATGTTCCCAGTACTCTTCCATTTTGCAATCATGGGCTCAATTCGAGGTCGTCCAGCGTCGAGATGTCTCCAGCGTCCGTGAGGAGGAATCTAAGGCAATCAGCGCTCGGATAAGCACTGCTAATGAGATAGACATGATACCCTTACACTCGCATAGTCTTTTCCAAAGTCCCTCTAGTCTACGTGAGCAGATTTCCGACATAAACCAGCTTCAAAACGTACATGGATTATATCGGCGCAGAAATTGGCGACATCCGCCTCTTTCTCTGGATTATACTCGAAGTATTCAAGTCTTCCCTGCTTGGCGAGGTCGTGTACGCGTCCGCATCGTTCCCGGATAGAAGGGAGAGTGCGCAGGTAGGCGGCGGTCTGCTGAGGCGTCAGTTGCACGTTCATCCTTAAGGCTGTTGATGGTGTACTGCAGGTGCCCGAGATCTACCGTTCAATCTAAGCGAATCGGCGTTTGCCGGCTCATGCTTCGCGTAGATCCGTTGCCCTAGATCATGCACGTACGCTATCGCAACGTCTCCGAGCTAATAGTATATGGTATATGCGCATCAAAGGGTGACCATAACAAGCTTCTTAAATAACAAGGCCGTGCGGAGAGCACATCGTTCCCATTCCATCACTGTGGTACACCTCGTCTAGCTGCAACTGTGGCACGGGGTGCTGAGGGTGGGGCCTGGGACGGCCTGTCGCACCTTGCTGAATGAATTGTCAGAGTCAAAGTCATATGAAGGTATAGAAAACTGACAAAGCTCGACAGCGTCTGCCACCAGCGGCGCAATCCCTGCAGTCTGTCGGATGGTCGACGCTGTAGACGCAGGTGGCAGAGTGGCAGTCGACCTGAATTGGCGCCGTCAGGGTACGCTGTCGACGAGTATAAGGGAACTTACTATATTCTCTCCATGAGCCTCAGTGTGGCCGCAAGAGTGGGTGGCCATCGGGACTTGGATTCGGCACATGTTATGAGCGCAAAGTATGCTCTAGAACAGTTAGACTAGGTAGAGTGGCACAGCTAGCGACGTACGAGAGGGAACGAGATAGTAAATTGCTGGAGAACGTCGCCTTACAAGGCCTGCTTTTATACCCCCATGCGTGGTATCACCTGTGAGTTCTCCAGGAAAATCTAGTCAGTATCCACAGGCGACTGCTGGGGTTTGCAGCATAATCGTGACCGGGGACAGTACAGATCCGCGATGCATTATATTGTCTGCGAGGACATAGGCATGCTCTGGAGGTCAGTAGAACGCAGATCCACCGGGAGAATGCGGCCTTGATGCTTCCAGACAGGCACCGGCTCACTCTGTCAAAGGTTCAGCACCATAGTCTAATGGCAACATTGTGCGCTTCTCAGAGCCGGTACCATTTGCAGGCAAACACGTCTCGGCACCGTCCCGGCGACATGCGAGTGAAAGACTGACAGAAAACAACAGTATGGTTGCTGGGATGCCGCGAAAGGGCCTGTCGTGACGGGAGCGAAACGACTATACGGCGGGCTCCCAGATGATTTCAATACAAAGCGCTTCCTAGTCCTCGCGGCAATCGGAAAGTTGCCGTTTGCGTACCAGTGGGTTCGCGTGGAGAGATCCTTACGAGGGTTGATTCTGCCACACAGAGAAGAAGTAGCGCCGCCATCCCTGTTTCAAGACCTGTGTATACTGGCAACACGATCGCCAACAGTGGAGCCGGGTCCGAGTGAATGTGAGACGTCAAGTACGCCTACGTCAGCGGAAATAGGTTCCGTCAACACTCGGTCTGCCCGTGAGATGTCAAGATAGGCACTCGCCGCATCTAGATTGAAGACCCGCGGCGAAGCTGCTCCTATCTTCTCATCTCCGTTCTGCAGCTGCAGCATCCTTTGCCGCGGATCTGTTAAAATGAGAATAGGTAGACGGACACGGTGTTGAGATGAATACTCTTGCGTCTCGCTTGCTATTATTGATCCACGCACGGATCCACGTTGGGTGCTTCTTCATGATCAAGCGATAGTGCGCTGGGCACGAGTTCACTAAGATCCCGACTGTCCGAGCTTTGTGGCGCCGACCCGCCGTTGCGTGCCAACATTACTTGACAGAGGCGGCACATGGAAGGCAATCACAGACTGCCTACCTCTCGCGGGAACACTCCGGACGCGGCGAATCTTCCATGAGATAACGCCCAGAAGCTTCTGGCGGACACTTGAGGACTCTGGATACATATCATCAGCTCTGACTTTACGTCCCAGTCACTCTGCGGTGTACATGGCTATACATACCGTGACGGCGTTATGCCCTTATCTTCATTGCTTCAGGTATATGTCGGTCGGCCTTCCTGCGACTTGCGAAGCAGGCAATCAGATAAAAAATAGAGGGGCAAAAATGACAGGGAAGACGTGAATGTTCCGTGAATACGCCGTTCCCAGACATTAGGTACGATATTCCACGAGTATCAAACATGACTGCGGGATCTTCGAGCGGATCGGACCACTTTATGTCGAGCGGTCCGACAAGGTCATGGGTCCGAAAAACATTCCTAACTGGAATGTGTTGTGAATGGGGTGCACGCACTGTTAGAAGGGAGACGAATGACGCTACACATGGCAGTGTCGACGATCCCATCCGCCTACGGTTGACTAGTGAGGAGGCTGCCCTTCCAGAAGGGATGTTCCCACCAGTTTTCCTCTACTGGGACAAGGGATACTCTCCGTCCATAAGGGTTCGGTGCTTCCGTCGCTTGCAGATAATGCAGTTTGGTGATTTGCATATTCATCAAGTATTTTGCCAAGCGAGCATAGTTGAGGCCCACTGCGTGAGGCCCATGGCTGTCATCGGAAAGAACCAGTTTTCCTCCGCACTGTAGAATCCTCTGTTACGAGAGGCATGAGCGCCTAGAACGACGCGGTGAGAGCCTAGGCGACGAACCTTCAGGATATCGGAGCCTGGGTACGGAGAATTCCAGCCCTTTCTCAGAGCAGCTGCATTTACCTCAAAGACTGCGCCATAGCGAACTGCGTACTGGATATTACGTTCAACCTTTTCCCATGCTTGGTGACGTTCTGGCAGAGATATTTCCGGCGTGTAGAGACAGCAGAGGTCAAAGTGGCCGATGACCTCCGGGTGAACTCTACGCATTAAGGTGTACTGTGCGTCCAGGTAGAAACACAGAAATCGATCCAGAGCGTCCGGGCTGGAGGAATCCGAGGCGGGGTCATCGGTCGAAAGACTTCGTACCGACTTCTGGTAAGTCGCCGCATCAAAATCGATGGGGACGCCGTTGACATGGTGGACCGATCCCACAAGGTAATCAATGCGACCCTGGTGCTTCTGGAGTAGGTATTCCAGATTCTCAAGGTCGACTTCGGTGATATACTCGGTCTCCAGCCCCACTAGAAGGCGTATCTGGGAGGCGTACGCGAGCTTGAGTCGATGTGCCTCATCGAGGAAGTCATCAAATTGTTTGCTGAGAATATCCGTCCCGCACCCAGCCTAAACGTGAGTGATTTCAGTGGACCCGGAAACAGCAGGTCTGTAAAGTAACGGGTACCTCTTCCGGATACAGATCCTCCTCTCTGTATCGCGGCACATGTTCAGTCAAACCATAGGTATGAAAGCCTTGTTTAATGGCCTCTTTTACGACTTCCTCGAGCGTGCCCGTAGCATGTCTGCAGAACTGACCGGAATGAGAGTGGTGGCTGTAAGGCATGTAGTGCTAGTAGGAAGACGGCTGTCGGCTTTCGCCGGAGGCAGCGTCTGTAGGTCCAAGCCTATTACGATCGGTCCCTAAGCACACGGCTTTGATAGCCTTCACCTATTTCTGTCCGCTTTGGTACTACATAGTGTGGGTTTTCTACGTGATACCGCTTTAACGTCGGACCATACAAGCAAGGATACTATACATAGCGACAAGAAGTACAAGTGAAGGATCATGATAACAGCCGAGCGAAGGGAACTAGATATTGTTCGCAGATTGCAGAGAAATAGAACTCATGCTCGGAGTTATGGGGTTGCACTAGATTGTGAGCAATTTCGTGGGCCAGAGTGAAGTACCTAGAGAAAACATTCAGTAGGCTCTCATCATCGAAAGCGGGAGTCTTATATACCACGATATGTAGGCTTTGGAACGATCGCCTGCACTGACCTCCTCGTCGTCTATATGGAAAACTGATGAGCCACGCGAGATGGATGGAGCTACGGGAACTGTAGACTCACGCCATGCTTCGTAATATCTCAGATTCAAATAGAGGCTTCCCTCCCGGTTGAAGGCAATAAGCTCTCCGCCCACGTCGCAGAAAATATGCAGACTCTTGGCGGGAAGTTTGTACACGTCCCGCAGCTCTTGAATTACGTAGATAAACCTTGCCAAGGGGTCGTGCTTGTCTTCCATGAAACCTCGCTTCGGGTCGCTTCGTTTTGGATCCGCTGGCACTGTTCTGTCAAAATGGAACCTGGAGAGCACAGGCCGAGCGGCTTACCTTGGGTTCGATAACGGTCGAGAACATCTAAACAAACGGATGAGCATGGGCGATGCTTCTACAACACTAAACGTACCAGGTGATACAAAGACGGGGATGCCACCCATATCTCCTAAACAGGCGGTGAGTAGATTTAGCACAGACTGGCAATGGAGACATGCCTGCTTTGTGAAGGTCTCGAGAGTACCCAGAGACGTCACAGTATCCCTCATCCAGGGTCTCCTTGACAGTTTGCATTTGTTTTCTATTATTAACAAGGTCGCTTTTCTCTTCTCGACAGGCTTTGACTGCCGTATCGATATTGGAAGCTATGCTCTCAGTTAGGACCATCATGCAATGACTTGAAGTAGAACTGTGCTACGTACCAATGTTACTCAATGGCGTCACGGTAGACGAGGAAGGCCTAGGCATCGGACCAGGATTGGGCGCGGGCAAACCTCCTGACGACGACGACGATGACTGTGGACGATTGAACCTTCGCATCAGGTGCTGTAATGCATTACTGGCCGTCGAGGAAGCTCTGGGTGGCTGAGATTGATGTTCACGCCGCATATCTTCCAAAGATGAGCGAGGAGTTGAATCGGAAGACACCAGTGTCTCTGCGGTACTTTCGGGTCTTTCGGGGGCATTACCCAGCAGCGACTGCGAAGGTGGTAGGTCCGCCGGTAGGGCAGGGGAAGCATCCGAAACGAGGGCTGTCTCAGCTACCATCTTCTCTCTAGCGGCATTGTAGGCGGCTTCACGCTGGGCTTGCTGTTGCCGCAAGATTCTGTCGACTTCATTGGTGTCACGTGAGAGTCGTCGGTAATATAGCGAAAAACATACCATTGTACCCTCGACGCATCAGAGACTTCAAATCCGTGGAAAGAATGGTCATGAATAGCAGCGCATCGTTATTCCGAGGGTTCTGGAACAGGAGATGGCATAATGAAGTGGCGACCCTGACCAGCCCCCGTTAGTTTCAGCCAATCATGCAGTGTGTAGTTACTACGCACTCATACATGTCGACCTGCGTATTTCCTGCCAACCACAGCTGTGCAGGTCCGTTTCCATCGCGTTTCGCTGCTGCAGAGGCTTCCCGCTCTTGTGAGAGAAGTTTCGCTCCATATTTCATCGATTTGGTCACGATGAGCTTCCCGAAAGTCTTGACTACAAAGTTGTTACCAGAGTTGAGCCAATTGTACGTGAAACGTAGATTCTCATGTCGGTGCTCATGGAGGAACAACGGCAGACGTTCCAGCACACGAGCTCTTGTCTCCGCCGCCACCTTCGCTCCTCTGATTTCGCTGCTTGTCTTGTAGTCTTCTCGCACCAGGCGACTGAGACGCGGACATCCCAGGTCGATGTAGAACTCTATACGACTGATGTCAGAGTACGGACTGTAATTGCGAACATTGCTTACCTTCGAGAAGGTCTTCCTGTGGGGCGGTAAATATAGATTCGCCAAAAAGCCGGTATGAGTTGATCTCATCCGCCACGATGACTTCTTCAGCCCGTCTTAGGTCGTATTCGTACTGCCAATCCTCCTCATCTACATCTTGATTAGGAGCTGCTGCATCCCGGACTTTGGAAGCGCCTGTCTTGACTCTACGAGACCCTAAGAGGATTTGTGCACGTTTCATTCTGGTGAAAGTTGCGGGCGCAATAGCACGCCGGTTGGCAGCCAAGTTGCGCAACTCCATCAAGAAGCTAGTGAGGTCAGCCATACCGCCTACTGAATCTGCATACCGGACTCACTTTAGTCTGCCTCCTACCTCGCTGTAAAATCGACGGGGATCACCGAGCATCATTTGGGCTATCTCGTCCACCGATGGTTTGTTTTTGGCCCCACATGCCATGAGGAAGCTATTGGCCTGAGGTCCAAAGTCGACGTATACGAATAATTTAGAGTGCACTTGACCATCAGAATCGCCTGCGAAGTAGCACTGACCCGGGGGTAGCATGCGTACTACAGATTTCTCCGTACCGACGGAGCGCGTCGGAACGATAGGCATCTGCGACAGTGTCTTGAGTTGACTAGGCATAAAGGCTGGCGTAATCATCAACCACATGCTCGTTCTACATGTGGAGCACATGCATACCTGAAATCCTGGTCGCTAAGACGGCAAACCACTGGCTCGCAATCGCTTCTGTAGGTGGCGGTTTACGTTGAAGTAAGGATACCAGACCAGAGGGATGCGGATGCTCAGAGATTTTGAGCTTGGTGAGCGCATCATTGCGTATGCTGTCATCTACTATCCGATAGCCCAGTTTCTCCCAGTCCGAGTTCGCGAAGACCTGAAAAGAATCAGTATTATGCCTATTTAGATAGACTGTCAGCGGACTTCGCCATGTTTCGCGAGACCACCGTCTCTGGCGGGTATAAAGGCCTTATCTCCGAACTGATCCGGATTATAATCGGAATACCGCGACGCGAAGTTGTCCAGGAAGTACTTCATCGCTGCCTTCCGAGCACCTGCATCTGGACCTGCGGCAAGATTTATGATGACTTCCAAGGGCGGAAATCTGAGCAGGCCGAGGCGGTACAGAAACTTGGCTATAAAGTCATGGCACGCTATGAGTACTGAATGGGCGGATCATAATGGACATGCAAACCTTCTTCCGAAGAACCCCTCCACTTGACTTGGCCGCCCCAGTCAAGCACTGGAAGTTTTAATTCACGGAAAATATCCAAAGGTTCATAAAGATCTGATGCTTTGTATCGGACCGTCTTGTTTTTCTCCGCATCCTCTCCAGGATAAGTTTCACGAGGAAAGGCGGAAGTGTTGCGAAGACGTGTGATTTCTTCATTGGCAAGTGTGGTTTGCACCGATACCAGGTATTTAGTCAGGTCGGCAATAGTCCAATCCCCCGTCTTGATCATCCTGGAAAAATAGTAATGTGCGTACGTCCCCAAACACGATAAAGCTGCCCTCCCTACCTGTTAAAGACCACCTGCAGATCCACATGCTTGCGAACTCCCAGCGCGGTCAAAAGCCTCTCCAGCTGCCCCTTAATAGGCATCGCAGAGGGAAAAGCAACAGTCGGCAAGTCTCCGAACAGGTTCACATTCGGGAAGTAAGCCTCTCCTGCTCGTTTTATGCCAGCTGTCGTAGGCACGCAAGCAATATCGTTCAGCAAGCCGATAATCTCCTTCTGCACGGGCTGGCCAAACGACGGCCACTGCCTTGATATGCCCGTGAATACCCGCTCAGCCCACACAGCTGACCTCGCCAGGTCATGCTCCACATCCTTCTCCCTCAGTCCGGCATTCGTGATGTGCTTGAGCCAGTCGATCACCGTAAGCTCCCGCCACCCAAAGGTCACCACCAGCATGTCCAGTTCCAGCGCCTTGCTGATGCTCAAAGGCAGCAAATGCTCCGGCAATGGACCGTCCGTAGGAATGACTGCACCAGTCTGCTTGGGATTCATGAACGTCTCGATTGCGGACAGCTGGACAATCTTCTCGTCCGGACCTCCTGGCGTCCCAGTCGACATGACAGCAGCGTTCAACAGCTCCGTCCGCACACGCACATGACCCTGCCCCGATCTGTGCACCGTTATCCACCACTTCAGCATCGCAACCGTCTCCACCTCGGTCAGCGGCCTCAGCCTCAACTCCTTCAGTACATCATCGAATGTGACGTCCTTCAGTAGTCTGCGTGCCTGCAAGACGTCCACCATCAACTTCGCCTCGGCAAGCACCTCTGCAGGTATGACAGGCAGATTCTTCAAGAACCCGGCGAAGGCCTCGTCCGGCATCCGTACCTCTCCCGCATCTTGAACGCCCGCCGTTGATATGATCAAGAACCCCTGGCCCGTGCCCGTACCGCACGAGAAGAACGCGTCTTGCAAGAGCTGTGAGACTGTCGAAGACGGCGTCGAGGGATGGAACGTGAAGAATTTGAGGACATGAAGGCCGCGGTTGCACAGATGGGCCTTGATCTCTTTCGACGCCTCGTCGGGTGCTGTTGCGAGCCCGTTCCAGACTTCCCGGATGTTGGCGAGCTCGATGGTGTATGCCGCGCGTGAGAGGAAGCCACCCACATAGAGGAGTTCCTTGTTCCATACTGGAGAGTCAATCAGCCGATGTAACGCGCAAAGAGCGAACGTAGAGACTCACTGGCCACATTGCGGTCCATCAGATCGATGGACTCACGCTCGACGGTGGGTATGAAGCGCGCGGCCATATGGCCACCGATACCTGTAGTCTGGCCCGTGGCGTGTCCCTGGTCGCGAAGGTCAGAATCGAGACGCAGAATTCGGATGGAAACTTACAATAAAAACACGAGCGGATCCCGTACTATGTAAAACGTTGTCAATGCAAAGCCAGATTTGGATACCTCATCCCAGGCACTGACCCATCCAAGTCCGCACGCAAACCCTGGAATATACTACCGGTGGTGTATGGGTACCTGTCGTCTTCTTTCTTACTGTCGTCGTACTCGTCCTTGCCGGTCTATGCAATGGTTAGCGCAGTCCCACACTGAATGACTATCACATACATATATCAACTCATACTTCAACCTCGCGGGCGGATTCTTCTTCGTACTCCGATACAGCTCCTTCTCAAGCTTCTTGTCCAGTTTTACCTCCACATCCGCAGTGAATATCGACAGCGTAACACTGCTCTCGTTGACTTCAAGCAAGTTGACCTGAGGCTGCGGCTTCGGTGGTGGCTGCGGAACAGGAGTAGAAGCACGTGAAGGTGTAGAGCCCAAGGATGAGAACAAATTCGAGAAGAAGCCGCCCGACGACGGCGCCTGCTTGGACTTAGCCTGGACAATGACTGGCGGGGGCTTCTCAGTCCCGGCCGAGTACACCCACCGAAGGACTTCAGCTTTGATATGAAGCGCTGAGGGGGACATGTCAGTAGTCCTCAATGACACTACATGTGTTACTAAACTCACGCGTAGCCTGAATACCCTTGACGACCATCCCTCCACCAGGGCTAGTACTCTTCAGTCCACGTGGAATACCAAGAGCCTTCGGGTGCCCGGGCGTCTTAACAAGCCGCGCGAGGCGCTTGTCGTCGAGGAACAGGCTGACTTCGCGTAGATGTGCCATGAATGTGATCGACGAGGCGAGGAAGCGGGTGAAGTCGAAGGCGGGCGGGAGTGGCGAGGGCTCGCGCAGAACCATGAGGAAGGATGTCCAGGGATCGGGCTCTTTGGACGTGTTGCCTCGGCGGGCTAGGAGCTGTACTCTGTTTAGTGGGTGATACTGAGCGTATTGGCATACATACTTGGTCTCCTTTCCAGTAGAAACCCATCCATTGGTCTCCTGATGTCACGAATGGATCTTCGGTCACGGAGAATAAGCTGTAGAAGCCTATAGTAGACGTTAGATGTACCCTAGAAACTGACGTGGCCTAACGTACCTACGCCGAAGGCGCCGATCTTCTCCTCGTCCGGATTTCCCTCCGCTGAATTCGAGTTCATGACAGCCTCACATTCTGACCATAACTTGTCGCTCACCTATCTTCTTAAGCCGGCTCCAGTCCTCTTCTCGGAAAGCTTGGCCATTATTCTTAAATACCCACTGATGCACCTATCCAACCGTTGCAGGGATGAACTTTTGATCAGAATCCGGGAACGTACCTGCACAGTTTTCAGATCCGGTAAATCCTGCTTCCCAGAAGGTAGCAAAGAGGCATTAGCATCTCCCTCAGATTCCCCATCGTCTGTCTTCCTCTTCGTATATGCTAAGGTCTCGAAGTGGATCTCTACGGCAGAGGAGCCTGCGTCATCCGAGTTCTGTAGCAACTCTCGGAAAACTGGAAGATAATGGTGTACACATAAGAGGATAGAGCACATACATGCAGAACATACCTGTAAACTCTCCTGAGTACCGAGCTAGAACCTTGTCTATAAGGGCACGCTGGTTTACTTCGACTGACTCGTCATGGCCGCTCTCCCACTATCGGATTCACCATTAGCCTCTCCAAGCTTGAAGCTGAACGGGATATAGACTCACCAATGCTTCCCGTAGATGCGCCATTACGAGTTAGGGATACTAGCAGATATAGGGTATATCCCGCAGCACCGGGAGTACAGGGCGTGTATGCGCGATCCAACAATAGTTCGCGCGTTTCCTTGACCAGCAGGGTATTATTTCTGGCAAAACTTCTCCTCTTTTATGTGCCGCCAGGTGTTGAGTCGTAAAACAGTCGTGTCCTTGAATAAGTAGTGAGTAAGGGTGAAGGCTGCTCCTTACGCGTACGCCTAACCGGCGGCAAGTGCGATCAATATGACGATCTATAATTAGATTACCGCATGTATACCTGGACATGATGTAGTGGGTACTGTCCACATAACTCAGAGAGTCAAAAACAGCTGAAAGTCAAAAAGAGTGCGTCGGATATCCCTATTGTATCAAAATATTATTGACCTGTATATTACAGTCTTTTCAACTTGAAAGTCCGGGAAATCAGCAGTGAGTTACCTGTCACACTGCGCGACTATGTCACGTGCTTCCTCCTCTCTGTGCCCCACCGTCGAATAGGCTGTTCTGCACCATGTCGGACAACTGCAGGCCTGTCAGTACCCTCATCTGAACGTCAACCGCAACAACTGATATATAGAACTCCAGCATCATGATTGGTTTACGGCTCTCCTTACCAGTGGGCTCTGCGCCGGTCTTGTCATCTCCTATCTACCCCAGGTTCGTAAGATCTCGTATTGAGCTTTAAATGAGACTAATAGATGTCCGCAGCACTTTCGCATTATTGCGACGAAATCTTCGGAAGGGTTTAGCCCTTGGTTCCTTCTCCTCGGAAGCACGTCCGCTGCTTCTGGCATGCTGAACATGTGAGAGCCGTTATGTCGTCTTGGTTGTGGCCTTGCTGGAACGAGAAGACGCGATGGCGTAGGGTGGTCATGCAATGGAGCATAATGAGATGCTGCCGCTTCGTCGTATGTACCTTCGCTTCTCAAGTTTCCGTCGCAATTGACGTGCCATCCAAGGGCATAGGCAGCTGCCTGGAAATGACGGCAGGAGTATTCCAGGTCTTTCTTCAGTGGTTTATGTTCACGATCATGTGCGTTTCCATATGTATAACTGGAGGTGGTTGGGTTTACGATGTCCATGTCCCGACAGCTTAGTCCTCTACATGCTCTATTACCCACAGCACCGCAGATACGCCGAGGTCGACGTGGATGCGCACGACACCAGGCCGCCACAACATATTAAAACCAGTATCAAGAGCGATGAATGGCGGCTATCTATCACCCTTGCATGGGTAGTCTTCATACACATGTTCGTTTCGAAATCCAGTCTGTTTCAGATTCTCTGGCTCATCGTGAGCATTATACAGCATTCTCATCATCTTTATCACCTTTGCTCTGCTCATCACCACACCTCTGCCTCCTTCTACGCTCGGCGCGCCACTTCCGCCGCATATCGAGCTGTGGGCGACTTTCCTGGGTGTGGCTTCGGCGGGCCTCGCTGCAGTCCAATATGCGCCGCAGATAGTTCATACCTACCAAATGAAGCTGGTCGGCGCGCTGAGTATACCCATGATGTGCATACAGAGTCCCGGAGCTGTGTTGATGGTCTTATCTATCGCGTTACGGTAAGCCTAGATTGACTTCGTTAGTCCAGGATTGCTCAACTGCATTTCGCATGATAGACCAGGGACGAACTGGACGAGTATGCTCCCTTCACATAGATTATACGCACTATCTAACCTACTATTCCCTCAGGTTGGATCACCTTCGCCGTAGCAGGGATCATGCAGGGCACCCTCCTCGTCATGTGCATTGTCTGGAAGTTCCGCCCGCACAAGCTCCAGATTGACGACTTTGGGCAACCCTTGTCCCCTTCCTCCTCCGCCATGGACCAAGAGGACTCCCCAGTGCCCATTACAAGAGCACCGGATGATGGAGTCCCTGTTGCTCAGGCGGTCGAGGATGCAGTTGAAGGGTCGGTGTACGAGCAGAGGATGGACGAGGAGACTCCGCTGTTGGCGAGCAAGGCGGAAGAGGGCGGCTGGCGGTCGTGGTTCGGACGGAGAAAGTGATGATCAGATCTTGGATGAGCTGGTGTACCTTAGGGTTTGCTAAGTATCTCTTGTCGGTATTTGTTTTCGGAGTCCACTTTTGTATACTACAAACGCCATAGTCTTTATCGTATGCTGCGTATATCTTGAGCTCGTCCAGTGAGAGCTGCATGTGTACTTTGATCGCGCTAATTACCACCGCTTTCCCTTCAGCCACAGCCAACTACTCCTGCGTCTTGTCACCATGGCCAGCTTAATCGCTATACTAGACCTCAAAGGAAAGCCACTCATCTTACGGACATACCGCGACGATGTGCCGACGTCGTATATCGAGCGCTTCATGCCGCTTGTGCTGGATATCGAGGAGGAGGGCCAGCAGGTCACGCCGTGCATCTCCAAGGAAGGGGTGAATTACATGCATATCCGACACTCGAATCTCTACCGTGCGCGGGCATATCACTTCGCGTCTCTCGTTGGCTGACGAGTCGTCTGCTGGTGTACAGTGCTGGCGTTATCGAAAAGGAACAGCAATGCGGCCGAGATCATCATCTTCTTGCACCGGCTGGTCTCGGTGCTCACAGAGTACTTCAAGGAGCTCGAGGAGGAGTCGATCCGGGATAACTTTGTGATTATATATGAGCTTATGGACGAGATGATGGACTTTGGGTACCCGCAGACGACGGAGAGCAAGATCCTGCAAGAGTGTGTTCTACCACTTCCAACTCACTGTACTGCGTCTGACGGCGGGGAAGGTACATTACTCAGGAGTCGCATAAGCTGGAGGTGCAGGTGCGCCCGCCGATGGCGGTTACGAATGCTGTGTCGTGGAGGACGGAGGGGATACGCTACCGGAAGAATGAGGTTTTCTTGGACGTTATTGAGAGTGTTAACTTGCTGGTGCGTGCTGATCCAAGCTCATATCCGGTCTCTGACTCTGATCTGACACGAGCAAAGGTAAACGCGAATGGGAATGTTGTACGCTCGGAGATCCTTGGCGCCGTCAAGATGAAGTGCTACCTCTCAGGAATGCCGGAGCTGCGATTAGGGCTGAACGACAAAGTCATGTTCGAAACGACAGGCAGAAGTGCGTCTCCTCCCCTGCCTCCCCCTCTTTCCCTATCCCATGTGACCTCTCCCAGCATCCCGCGGCAAGGCGATCGAGATGGAAGACGTCAAATTCCACCAATGCGTGCGGCTATCCCGATTCGAGAACGACCGGACCATCTCCTTCATACCCCCAGACGGCGAGTTCGAGCTCATGTCCTACCGCCTCTCCACGCCCGTAAAGCCGCTGATCTGGGTCGAGGCGGCGGTGGAGAGCCACAAGGGCAGCCGGATCGAGTACATGGTCAAGTGCAAAGCGCAGTTCAAGCGGCGGAGCACGGCGAACAATGTTGAGATCTACGTGCCTGTGCCCGACGATGCGGACAGCCCGAAGTTCAGGGTGAGTGGGTTGGTTGCTGTGAAGTGAGGTGATATGGTGATGGGCGGTGTAGGCGTCAACAGGGAGCGTACAATATGCACCGGACAAGTCGTGTTTCGTGTGGAAGATCAAGCAGCTCGGCGGCGCACGGGAGTTCCTCATGCGCGCACATTTCGGGCTGCCGAGTGTCCGAGCCGGTAAGTTCCACTGTGTCTTTGCCTTTCATCCCTCCTCCTTACATGAATACACGCAGAGCAAGACGCAGAAAAACGAGCGCCGATCACTGTCAAGTACGAGATCCCGTACTTCACCGTGTCCGGCATCCAGGTGCGGTACCTCAAGATCGTCGAGAAGAGCGGGTACCAGGCGCTGCCGTGGGTGCGCTATATCACACAGAATGGGGACGATTATAGGTGAGTGTGCTATGTTTCCTGTGTGTTTGTACGTGGATGCTGATGCTAATGCAGCTTGCGGACGGCGATCGAGAAGGGTAGCGCGCCGATTGTTCCTATGTAGATGTATTTTGGAATATAGCGGAGCTGGAATCTCTTGTCGGTATGATCGACATGGGTACGGGATCATCGACGTAAGGTTAGGACCTCGAGTTGCCCAGACGAGGCGATGTTCAGTTCTGATTGCACATTTCGAACAGGATCGTTGTCCTTTCTAACCGCGAAGCGTAGTGCCATCCTGAGCAATGCATATCACACCATCGCATGCTGTTTCTGTCACCTAGCGCCGTCCCCTTAACGGGTTCTGTCCTCCATTTCGTAAACATCGACTGGAAAGGTATGCAATCCCCTGGACAACAAGCCTGGTGGGCAGGAAAGGCGGAATACTGGGCTTCCAGTCAGCCCCAGTCAGCCCGTCCGGCCGCTCACGAAGCTCGTGGTTCACGCTGTTCTCCATTCGAATGCCGTTTCCTGCTCTGCCTTCCTGCTGTCGGCCAACAAAATGACAAGTTCGAATTTCTATGGTGTGCTTTAAGCTTCAGACGGTATCGATGGCACTCATGACAGTGGCAAAGTCTTCTGTGATCTCGAGCTCGGCGATATTTGCTGATTTCTTACCAGTCAATATGCCTCTGAGACCCGGAATAGCAGTCAAGGCAAGAGCTTGAGCTTGAAGCTTCGAGTCTTGAGCATGGTCAGCACCGTGCTATGACCTTCTGTAATCACGAGATTGATACAAAGCCACGCAGCGAATGCGCGTATGTGGCAGTGGCCATTGTGGCGAGTGATATTGTGGCTGTGGCAAGCGGGATCTTCAGATTTCACATGATCGACCGAGTCTGTGGGCGCCAATTATCTGCCCGTGATTGCACTTTCCTTTCCTCGGACTGCTATAAGGCTACCCTCTGCGATACTCGATGCTGCGGTCGGGGCGATACAGGTCGCTCACTGTGCGGCGTTTCCGGTTTCTCCACAGCACCGCTCGTTGTCGAAGAGAACTGTTCGACCCCAACAATGTCGAACGACCATCCGACGAAGTGGACGTCTGTATTGTCGGGGGAGGTCCTGCAGGGCTTAGCGCTGCTATCCGTCTAAAGCAGCTGGAGCAGGAGAAGGGGAGGGAGGTCAGAGTCGTGGTGTTGGAAAAGGGCTCCGAAATAGGTGCGCCGAGGGATAGCTCTACGACTCCGTCAAGGTCTGATTTTGTGTCTCCTATGTTAGGGTCACACATCGTATCTGGAGCTGTTGTAGAACCCAGGGCCCTCAATGAACTTTTACCGTCGTGGTCCGAGCGAGATGACCATCCTCTTACACAGCCGGCCCTGTCAGACTCCATGAAATTCCTCACCAGCACCATGGCCTTCCCGATGCCGCATCCCCCACAGATGTCCAACAAGGGCAACTATATCGTTTCCCTGTCTCGTTATACTGCTTGGCTTGGGTCCATTGCAGAAGAGATGGGCGTGGAGGTATATCCAGGTTTCGCCGGGGCCGGCGTCGTTTACTCTGAAGACGGCAAGACAGTCCTCGGCGTCCGGACCAACGAAGTCGGGCTGGACAGGCAATTCCGGATGAAGGACACCTTCGATCCCGGCATGGAATTCCGCGCAAAGGTCACACTCATCGCCGAGGGCGCGCACGGCTCCCTAACCAAGCAACTCGTCAACAAGTTCGACTTGCGGTCGGACAGCGATCCGCAGACGTACGGTATTGGTGTGAAAGAGGTATGGCGCGTTGATCCGAGTCAGTACCGACCAGGCGAGGTCGTGCACACCATGGGCTGGCCACTCGACACCAAGACCTACGGCGGGGGATGGGTGTACCACATGGCGGACGGGCTCGTCAGCTTAGGTCTAGTCATCGGACTCGACTACGCCAACCCGTATCTCAGCCCGTACAACGAATTGCAGCGCATGAAGCACCACCCGTACTTCGCGAAGCTCCTGGGCGGCGACTCGACGCGCGTGGCCTACGCCGCGCGCACGCTGAACGAGGGCGGGCTGCAGTCCGTGCCGCGCCTGCACTTCCCGGGCGGCGCGCTGATCGGGTGCTCGGCGGGGTTCGTGAACGTGCCGAAGATCAAGGGCTCGCACTGCGCGATGAAGAGCGGGATGCTCGCTGCGGAGAGCGCGTTCGACGCGCTCGCGGCCGGCTCTGAGAGCGCGGTTGATATGCGCCCGTACGAGGACGCGCTGAAGAAGAGCTGGGTCTGGGATGAGCTGCACGAGGTGCGCAACCTGCGGCCCTCGTTCAACACGCGTCTTGGGCTTTTCGGCGGGCTCGCCTACTCGGGGTTGGACAGCTTCATCTTGAAGGGCCGGACGCCCTGGACGTTCCGCAACCGCCAGAAGGCGACGGACGCGGCGCACACGAAGAAGGTGTCGGAGGTGCAGCCGATAAAGTACCCGCCGTTCCAGCCGCCGCTGTCGACGGACTTGCTGACGTCGCTCGCGCTGACGGGGACGAACCACGCGGAGGACCAGCCTGTGCATTTGAGGGTGACGAAGGACGGGCGGGAGGATGCGGAGGTGAGGAGGGAGCATGTGAGGCGGAATACGGAGGAGTTTGCGGGGCTGCTGGGGCGGGCGTGTCCTGCGGCTGTGTATGAGTATGTGGAGGACGAGGGTGCGGCGGAGAAGGCTGGGTGGAAGGGAAAGGCTTTGGTGATCAACTCCCAGGTATGTGTTGGTTTGTTGGACTTTCATGGCGAGGCTGATGTTTGTGTGACAGAATTGCATTCATTGCAAACTGTGCGATATCAAGGTGCCTACGCAGGATATTAACTGGACTGTACCTGAAGGAGGAGGCGGGCCAAAGTATAGTGAGTGGTTCTTAACCTTGGGGTTCTTTGTCACTGATCGTTTCTTGTTGCAGCTATTACTTGATTTACACTGTACTATATCTACTTGTATCACATGTGCTCTACACTCGGGAACAGACGCCGTTGCAGCGCCCAGTGCATTCTACAGGATGAATCAGCTATCGGTTGGTTTCCTCGTTGAAGTGGATACAATTCAACCTTGGATGCTGATGCCATACCTTACGACAATTGCCCCTCAAGCTTCAATATTCCATGCTCAATATTCAATGCTTGAGTATTCGTTGTCAGAATCGCGAGCCTCCCAAATTCGGAAAGGCGGAGGCCTTTCTCGGACAAGGCAGCAGAGAATTCAGGTACGTGTCAGAAATCAGGTTCCTATAGTACTTTTGTACTGGATGTACATATCAGAACGCGCGCATCATCTTTACAATACATGTACATCTTCCCTTTTGAAGGTCCTTGTTAGTGTACTGTTCGAAACTTGATTCAGAGATCAAGTTCAAGACGAGTACATAAGACGAGTACATTATATATGTACAAACAACCCGCATATAGGTCGAATTGTGTTTTTGTCTGTTCTCTTCACACATGTTAACGTTGACGCTGGTCCTCCAGCGTCCTTGATGATATCCTTCATCCACAATCTTGCCAAGTGTATGCGAGCTATTTGTGGCATCCGGCAGTATCCGTTGGCATAGCCTGTCGCCTTCAGCGCCCGCCTCATGCGCGTTCCTCAACTGCTTTGTGACAAATCCGAGTAATAGCGTGGACTGGATGGTCAACGATGGCCTTGGTGAGTAGATATGTAAGCAGGTGGAACCGGGTTCATCAACCCCCGGCCGTGCATATGGCTTTGATCGCTCGGGGACCAGGGAGCTCATGGACTGGAAGGGAATACCTTGCGTGCGGGGCTACCAACGTCACTCTTTGCCGTCGTCGCAGATAAGAGAAGATCAAATGACTTTCCCCGCCATCAGCGGTGGGACCACGCCGAGCTGTCAATTCGCAGGTGAGTCCACATGATGGTCCGCGACGGAGGTGCCGGGAACGCTGGTACACTGTCAGGATGCTGGTCTCGTCACCAACCACATCGTCCTGCCCATTCAGAGTCTCGGTCAACATTTGCTCGTGGTCCTGCAAAGCTTTTGTCTTCTGCCCCCATTGACTGCTTGTGCAGCCTCCGCGTAATCAGTTATGCTCCGGCGGTTACGCGCATGGGCAGTGGCCATCCCTTACCGTTGCCGTGCGGGCCGTCGAATTCTTCCCATCTCGGACTTGCTGAATATCCGCGTCCCATCTTCTGATTGGTTCCCGCCCTACTGGGGAGTATGGTCTCCCATCACAACGACGAGAAGTAGTCTTCCATTCTCCTGCCAAATAGCGCATGCACGTCTCTTATCTGGGAGCCTTGTGGGGGCGATCGACTCACAACAACAGCGCTGCTCTGTACCGCACTACCACCTTACACGTGCACCTCGACTGGCTGTTACAAACATCAAGCGCTGGCGTCACGACGGCTGTACGAACTGAGGGCATTTGCAGTCCCGGTGAGTCCAGATCTCAACGCAGGCATATGCCACCCATTATAGCCTCCGAGAATTGCTGTGCACCTCACGCGCAAACGGGCTATTTTTATCACCGATCGTCTCAAGCACCTGCTTCTTGTAATCTCAAGTTCACCCGCACCACCTGCACCCTTCTGTTGCCAGCGTGACAGTCTCGGTCATGGCGCATATAAAACCTCGAATGTTTCTGCTTTATCCTCCATCGGGTCGCTTTCGTCTCGTTTCACTAGCAGCAGCTTTAAGCACTCATCTGCAGTAGCTCTCTTCTCACTACTCTCAAGATGTTCTGCAAAGCCTCGCTTCTCACTGTCGCCCTGGCCCTCGTGGCCTCTGCTACGCCCGTAGAGCGCGACACGGGTATCCGCATCCCCCTCGGGAAGCGTGCCTCGCTCACCAAGGCCGACGGGACGTTCGACCACGACCGTGCCATCGTCCAGACGGTGATGACCAAGAAGTGAGTACCGTCACCGCTGCTCACTATATGACATACTAAACAGCACGATAGCAAGCATCGCCAGAACTTGATCAACCTTCAGAAGAACTCGGGCCTCAAGCCCGGGCAGGAAATCAAGGCTCTAGCTGCTCTTCCGAACACGACCGTTGCGGCCCTCGAGAAGAGGCAGAAGGAGGCCCTGACCGATGAGGACGATGATGAGGAGTGGGCAGGCACGATCTCTGTCGGCGGCCAGAGGTTCCTCATCGATTTTGACAGTAAGCAGAGGTCATTCTATGCTATTCACAATCTCACGCGACTCTTTGACAGCTGGATCGGCCGACCTTTGGATCCCCTCCTCTTCTTGCCGCTCCTCGACCTGCTCCTCCAAGAACAAATACAGGCCGTCCTCGTCCGCCTCCAGGCGGTCCGGCACCTTCGAGATCCAATACGGCGACGGCTCCACCGTCTCGGGCCCCGTCTACACCGACACCGTGACCGTCGCGGGCATCACCGCCGAGAACCAGTACTTCTCGCCGGTAACCACCCTCTCCTCGTCCTTCTCCGGCGACCCCATCGACGGCATCCTCGGCCTCGCGTACCCCGCCATCTCCAACCTCGGCGAGGACCCCTTCTTCAACACCGCGTACTCGCAGGGCGCGGTCTCGCGCGACATTTTCGGGTTCAGGCTCGCGTCGTCCGGGTCGGAGCTGTATCTGGGCGGCACGGACAGCGCGATGTACAGCGGGTCGATCGAGTACCACTCTGTCGATACCTCGACGGGCTTCTGGCAGGCGCGCGGCGCGAGCGCGCACGTCGGGTCCACGACGGCGGTGTCGGGCTTTGAGACGATCATCGACTCGGGCACCACGATCATGTACGGCCCGCCGAGCGCGATCCGGACGTTCTACTCGCGGATCTCGGGCAGCCGGGTGTACGACTCGGAGAACGGGTACTACTCGTACCCCTGCAACAGCGCGCCCTCGGTGTCCTTCAGCTGGGGCGGCAAGAACTGGGCGATCAGCGCTGACAAGTGAGTGGATTGCGATTGGTGGGAGGGAGCGGTGCTGACTTTTGGGGTAGCTTTAACCTTGGGGAGACGGAGTCTGGCTCGGGCCAGTGCGTCGGTGCGCTCGCTGGCCAGGACCTCGGTCTGGGCAGCGGTGTGTGGCTCTTGGGCGACAGGTGAGGCGCAGCACTCGCGTCTGTCTCGTACCCATTCTGACATTCGTCTGCAGCTTTATGAAGAACGTGTACACGGCCTTCAACTTTGGTACGGACCAAGTGGGCTTTGCCTCCCTCGCTTAAGCGGGAAGAGCAGGTTGACAAAATTTGGGAGCGTGGAGAGGGACCTTCATGTGTCCGCTTAGAGGTGTATCGCTATCGTTGTTGTATCTGGGTCCTGTGGTACGAGTTTAGAGACATTACGATGTTTTGCTGCAGCTTTTGGCAATTATAATGATCTATCTCTTATGGAACCTGCAAGCGACTTGCTATAGCGCCACATACCAGCTTGGCTGCTCCCGCCGTCGGCTAATTACAGTCGCACAGCCACCGCGGTGGTCCCCGTCTCGTCGACTGCTTCTTCACAGCGAAATCTATCAGCAACTGCACTCCTTCATGAGGTCCGACGCATTATCAGAAGTACTGAATCCAGAAGCTGAAAAGCCAGTGAATATGGTAGGTCCATATAGCCCAAGGCACGGTAAACGGCGATTCGTATACCCTCAGGGCCAGACTGCGGCGACCCGTCGCAATCCTTCAGAAATGCCCGGGCAGCTCATAAAGCTAGACGGGCCATTCCCCTAACAGTGTCTCCTCTCCGCCCAACCCCCTCGAGGTACCCACCTCTTCCGTTCTTTACAGAGCCACCATGCTCGCCCCGTCGCTCCTTTCAGCACTCACACTCGTTTCAGCCGCCGCCGGCGCACTCGCAGCCACCGCCGACCAATGGCGCGGTCGCTCCATATACCAGGTCGTGACCGACCGCTTTGCGCGTACCGACGGGTCCACCACTGCCGCATGCAACACCGCCGACCGTGTGTTCTGCGGAGGCACCTGGCGCGGTATCATCAATAAGCTGGATTATATCCAGGACATGGGGTTCACCGCCATCTGGATCAGCCCCGTCATCGAGCAGATATATGGCAACACGGATGAGGGCGAGGCCTACCACGGCGAGTTTCCACTGTCGATTATATATCCTCGACTGGAACTAACGAGGTAGACTAGGCTATTGGCCCAAGGACTACTACACGCTCAACCCTAATTTTGGGACAGAACAGGATCTGAATGACCTTGTCACGGCTCTGCACGACCGCGGCATGTATGTCATGGTCGACATTGTCGTTAACCACTTTGCGTCATGGGGCGATGGCAGTATCCCCTACTCCGAGCTGGTGCCCTTCAACAACTCCAGCTACTTTCACAAAAAGTGCTGGATCAACTGGTCCAACCAGGCGTCCGTGGAGCAGGTACGTCGGCTGGCTCGTCAAATTCGAGGACTGGCGATTGACGGTATGGAAGTGCTGGATGGGCAACGGCCAAGTCCCGCTCATGGATCTCGACACCGAGAACACATATGTCGTCAACACGCTCGAGGCCTACATCGCCGACTTTGTCAAGGAGTACAGCGTCGACGGCCTCCGTATCGACGCGACCAAGAACGTCCGCAAGGACTTCTGGCCTGGCTTCTGCAAGGCCGCAGGCGTCTACTGCCAGGGCGAGGTGTGGTCCAACGACCCAAGGTACGCGCATACAGCTTCCAATCATAGAAAACGACGGTCTCACGCTTGTGTAGCTACTTCTGCCCGTATCAGAACGTCATGGACGGCTTGCATAACTACCCCATCAAGGAATACGCCGCCTCCGCGTTCCAGACGTCCAAAGGCAGCCTCACCAACCTCGTCAGCGTCGCCTCCAAGCTCACCAACCAATGCAAGGTCCGTCCCACCGATCCCACATCCCATCCACTCTGACCGTGCCTCTCCAGGACGTCTCGCTCCTCGGCTCCTTCATGGAGAACCAGGACAACGCCCGCATGGGCAGCCTCACCACCGACATGGCGCGCCTCAAGAACTACGCCGCTCTGAACATCTTCAGCGGCGGCATCCCCGTCGTCTACTACGGACAGGAACAACTCCTCACCGGCGCCAGCGACCCCAACAACCGCGAAGCCCTCTGGCTCACCGGCTACCCCACCACCGGCGCCAACCTCGTCGCCTACTTCACCCAGCTCAACACCCTCCGCAACGCCATCTCCACACGCGGCAAGGACAAGGGCTTCCTCACCGCCAAGCCGATCTACAAGACGCTGAGCGCGAGCGTCCTGAGCGTGCGCAAGGGCAACATGCTGCTCGCGCTCACGAATGCGGGGAGCGGCGCCGCGGCAAAGGTCACCGCGGACGGGTTCGGCGTGGGCGTTAAGCTGATGGACGTGCTGGCGTGTGAGGAGACGAGGGCGGGGTGGAAGGGCGAGTTGCCCTTCTGGATCGGGGCGGAGCCGAAGCTCTTCTACCCCAAGGCCCTCTTAGCGGGCTCCGGCATCTGCGGCTTGTGATTGTTTATCTTGGGCGGTCGGGACGAATGGACCCCTCGTGTAGTTATTCCTCCCTCGACTTTTGCTTGGACCGACACATCCCTCTCTCTCTGCACGACTTACCTATGCGATGTTCGAGCGTAAGAGTTCTGACAGCCGTAAATCCTGGCTAAAGTCGTGTTTCTTGTCCTAGTCATAATTCGAATGCACGGCTTGGCCGTGGCTACTCGGGATTACTATTTATCAAGTGCTCCTCGGCTCAAGTCAAATGTGGCTCGAGACACTATCACGTGCATCTCACGGGCGCTTGTCATTTGGCACGTGCCTGAAAGAGTCACAGGTCACAATCAACAGCGATGAGAATCCGAACCGATGTGGTCAAGGATACGAGGAATTTTCTCCCTTTTGGCCTCCATCGTAGCCAAGTGTGCAGGTCCTTGATTCTGGAGAGGAGTGTTGTGGCATTCAATGATGCAAGCTCCAGTGACCGTCCATTAAAACGAGAGTATCTTAGCTGCCGTGCTGGCGCCGCAAGGTGGTTGAATGTTATATATCAAAGGATTGTGATAACAAGCATCTGATTTGACACATCATGGTCTGCTACTAGTACAGGAGACACCATCGTGATCATTACAAGTTTTGGCAGGACATCACGACGCCGTCCAGAGCAAGAAATACAAGAGCCTTCCGGCACGGACCCCATCGTATTCATACAGAATTTTTGTACGCTTGCCGTTGACAGAGAACGCGCCGACTTACGAGTGCCTCCCGCCATGATGCGAGTCACCACGCTTGGTACCGTGTTTCAGATGGTCGAAGAATGCGTGTCTCCACTCACGACGCGTAGCCATCTTGCGCTGGTACGAGTCCCAGAGCCTAGCTTTCTCTAGGATAAACCGCTTCATGATTGTGTGCGGTCCGTCGATCGTGGGATCCGTGGGATCAGCGTTCAGGCAGTCGTAGTCGATATAGACCGGCGTGGTGACAGTGACATGACCATCTGCGACTTTCTGGCCAAGCATTGCGCTCAAGTCACGACCGTGGATGCCTCCCACAGCGACCTCGTATACCTCAACAGGGAATGTATGAGGGAGAGACTGAGGCTCGAAGATCTTGGGGCGATTGCTCGACGTGAAGGGCTGCATCGCGTACTCCAGCACGTCCTTCATGACGACAATCAAGCCACTGCCCAGCCTCTCTTCAACTGCGCTCTGAGATGATCCAAAGTCCAGCTGGACGTCGCTCGCTGAAATCTGGACGTTGGGCGCTCGCAAGAGCAGGTGCTCGAGATGCGCCTGTTGCGGCGTCCCGTACAGATAGAACGGCATGTTTGTGGGATAGTCGGCGAGCAGATGTTTCCTGTCAAGAGGGTTGTCCTGCACGACCTTCACATCCGAAACCAAGACTGCTTCCTGCGTGCCGGTCTGGCCAACGGCCGGGTAACCCTCGTTCAGGGAGGCATAGAAAGAGGCACCGTCTCGCAAAATAGAGTCCAGCGTCACTGTGTCGGTCGTGGTCAAGGTGTAGAACTTGGTCGAATCATCGGTGGTGGCTCTTGCGCGAATATCGTGCGGAAGCTGGACCTGGACGATAGCTTGTTTCTGGGCATTTGCGGCCTGGAGCATGGGAAGATAGACAAGATACGCGGGATTAGAGCCCCGCAGAAGGAATGTATGGCGGTCTTGGGATACGGTCGCCCTCCAGCGACAATCCTATATTTGAAATTAGGGACAGCAAAACATGGGAGAAAAAGTTTCACTTACAGCAGATATCTCTTGAGCGGCCTCCTGGAAGGATTCCGCCAGTTCATTGATGAAGTTGCCGGCGGTAGGGAAAGGGGACATGCACACGTTAGCCAAAACATAGAGGTCTTCTTCGCCTTGCAGACCCAGCCTCGTCTTCCAATGCTTGAGACAGGCGCCGTAGCTGTCCTGCGACAGGCTCGTCGCCATGATGATGAGATCACGCTCGTGCATATTGTCGCTAGGTTTCAGAATGGAGAACTTTTCGTACAACCTCCTGTTCAAGTAGTTAGCCTCTTCCACGTCAGTGTTGAGGTCCTGGCCGATACGGAAGTTGCAGGCGAAGGTGTTGATCATGAGGTCCGAACCCAGCTCGCACAAGAGACTGTATGCTGCCTGATCTTCCACCAGCTCGAGGTTAGGGCGATTGAGGATAGTCGCACGGATAATCTCCTTTTGCCCTTCAACATCGCCACCTTCCTTCTCGGCCGGGAGCATCTGGAGAGGGACGGTCATAATGCCGTCTAAGCCAGTGTCCATGGTAACCCAATGACAATACATCTTGTAGAGGTCAGATGAATGCTCTGACAGCTTAGGAAGACGAGGCTCACCCTGCAGGCGGTATAAACGGCTTCCCCAAGTAAGATATGATATCCATTCTTGTGCGGGGGTAGCCCGATAGTTTCATTGGTCATAAACGTCGCCACGGACGAGGCTCCAGGTTTGCTATGGACGCACGTCAGAAGTAATGCAACAAGAGATAAAAGTTGATACTGACCTCCCTTCAAGACCGTATACGCCGATACTTTCCACGCCGCCTTGTTGACCATCCAAGTACGGGCTGGTCCACGTCACCAGATACCTGTATCGTTCATCTCGGTAACACAAGCCTCCCGCCGGGTACGGCACGTAGCCAGATTTGTGCCTATCACGCACTGTGAGTGTTCATGGACACATAGGGGAGCGCAAGCACGACTCACGGATCTATCGTGATGGAATCGGCCAGTCTCATCATGTTCATCTGCTCGTTGGTATATGCGGACAGTGGAATGGTGCCCACATATTGGTTGTTCGGGTCGCCAGTCTTTGGCTGCGCGATGGGCCTCATCATCGAGGCGAAATAGCCACCCCAGGCGGCGTCCGCATGGACCATGAAAGAGAGACCTTTCTCCTCGTACGCGTACTTGAGACGCAAAATTTCTGACAAGGGATCGACGGCACCATGCTCGGTACTGCCCATGATACCAACGACGCAGTAGACCGGACGCTTTTCTTCAAGACACGTGTCCAGCAGTTGTTTCAGACGCTCAGAGTCCATGCGGGCACACAAGTCAACATCGACGTCGATGAGGTTCTCAGAACCGATACCCGAGACAGCTGATCGCAACTTCAGTCAGAAATGCTCGTAGAAGACAAACTCGGATCCGTGTACGTACCGGCGCCCTTGGGCCAAGAATAATGCTTCGTCCTTGAGACAAAATAGGCGGGCTGAGGCAGGTTGTATTTCTGGATAAAAGCGTCCTTTCCTACGGTCTGGACGCTGTACGGGTTCAACGCCCCCTCCAGAAAGTCGTTGGACACCCCGAACTGCTCCATCAACTCTTCGGGGAGGCTAAGGACCGTGTGCGGCTTCAAGTTGACCAGCTCCCAGGTACTGCAGTTCTTGAACAGTTTCGCAGCTCCAACGCAAGGCTGGACCATAAAGGTGTCGTAAGCAAAAGCCAGAGGCGGAGGAATCTTTACGAGTTTGCCGTCCTGAGAGATGGTTCTCTCTTCCGTCATGGCGTCTCTCAGAGAGAGTGCGTAGAACTTTAGGTTGCGGGCTATATAATAGATGTAAGCACCTTATCAAGGCGTGGATGGCACCTTGACGACTACGCACCGACCCTAGACAAAGCAGGTAATCATGTATGAGACAAACACGCAAGACCGGGCTCGAATGGCTCACCACATGGACTCCAAGTTCGCAACCGACCCGTCGCAAGTGATATGACCTAGGCATACTTGTTTAGAGAACACCATCTCAACTACAAATCGCCTTACCCCAGCCGAACGGTTCATCATCCTTCGAGTGCTTGTCATCGGGGTTCCAGTCAGAGTCTCGTGCACGGCGCTTGTACCCAAGCATCTCGCACAACTGCTGTCCGACCTAAGTGAGCCATGCATAGCATCAGCAACTGACCTAGAGCATTAACGGAGCCGAACGAACTTCTGCCTCAATCAAGGTCGTCAAAGGCGATGCTTCCACTGCAACCTGTTTTACACGTAAGTCTACACTTGCACACCAGACGCAGCGGGGAACTTACATTGTTTTGGTTGTAGAATAGACCGAGCATATAGCCTATAACGGCGGAGACTATCGAGAATTGTGAATATATGCTACTTTGGCAAAGGCAGAGAACTCACGTGTATTCTCGTAGGACATGTGTGCCATGTATCTGGGTGAATAGAAGGGAACATTATGGTCAGCCATGAAGCTGGAGAGCGCTCCAACGAGTGCTTCCGTCTCCCCCATGCTCTGCATGAATGCCTCTGAGGTGCGGATGTCGTTGTTGATAGACACCTAAAGATACTGTGAATTAGCGTGCTAACAGAGTAGCCATATTTGAACGCACAGAATCGTCGGGCCCAAAGTTCAGCCGTCCTTTCTTCATATCTTCGACGACAATATGGAAGAGTCGGGCAAAATGGTCGAGATTTTCGGCTTTGGGCCCGAGAAACCATGAGCCGACACGCTCATGGTTCTGGTTGAAAGAGGTGGTAACTCTGGACATGGTGGGTAGTGCTAAAATCGCAAGTCTGGTTTGCGAGGATGCCATGCTCAACGTAGAGGCTTTTAAGCAAATCGAGCTCGGCATCGTCATTGCAGTCGACGTCAGAGCTGTCGACAACTGACCTTCCTTCCATGTCATTAGAAGAACTCTCCTGCGATGTATTCTCGTGCACCATACACGACAAGGAATCAGCTACGTCAATTGCAAACAGAAACCGATTGAACACGAAGGACCATCAGCATGGGACCGTCTCTGTCATGGGATACGGCGCGAGTTCAATGGATGCGAGTAGCTGGTAGAACCTGTACCATTATCGTATCCCGCAGGACAGAACACGGAGGATTTGGGAGCAATGTTACTCGCACAATTCATGCTCTATGAAAGGCTCTTCTTCGCTGGTCACATCGGATCTGGGCGAGCCAGTAACTCGATGTTCAGTCGCCTTCTGCCCTGGATCGAGACTGGAGGGAGGAATGGAAGAGAGGGCACAGTTGGCGCAAGGTCAGCGGTCGCCTGGCATTACGTGGAGAGCGAGCACCAGACCCACTTCTCTGTCAAGTGTATACATAGCTGAGTGTATAGCCAGAAGAGACCGCTGCTTCGTTATCACTGGCAACGTCGACGGCAGAGTGGACAGACATTTGTGCTCCAGGAGATCAGGATACTCAGAGAACAAGGAGTTGCAGTAGTCCCGAGGTTCCTCCCAAGCCGATGTGGCAAGCATATCAAAGAAAGTTTGGCTAGAATTAGTGCTACGCCTGACGCGCATTAGCTCTCAGTGCTCAGCGCTCAGCAGTAAGCAATAAGAATAGCTTGCAGAGAAGAACTATGCGTTTGGGCCAACCCGCTGACATCGACATCGACGAGAGCTTTCGAGGATTCGAGGATTCGAGGACGCCCGCGCTTTGGCTCTATTTGTCCTGTGGCGAGGAGCCCGTAAGCAACCAAAAGACTGTCGATCCAGTGTCAAGCGCCGGCAGGCTTTCCCTGGGCCTTCTAAACATGACGGCTCTCAGTGCAGTAAGAAGTATTAGTCTACACTATAGCTAAGAAATGGGCGGCCCATCTGTTCTAAAGCGTCGTCAAAAATCTGTACTGCCGGCGGCATCATGTGGCTCACGTTGATGCCCATCCGTGGGAAATGCAAACTGTGGCACCGCGATTGATCGTGCCACACAAGTTGATCTGGAGCAATGAGTCTCTGTGGCGGCACTTACCTCTGAACCACATCCGATATCTGCCAACCTGTCTTCATCTTCGCTGGCCTCTCGCTTATATCAGAGCTCAATCTCACGCGAGAAAAGTGGGCTAATCATCCGCGATCAAGTCGATTCATAAAGTCTCGAATCGACGGCTCAAGCAGAAACAGAATACTCGTCTTATCCCCGTGCGTGCACCCATTACCACTGCTTGTAACAGAATAGAAACGGGTGCTGTCCGTCAAGGCGGCGGTATGAACACCCTTATACCAGATCCATACGCAACGACGCCTCTATTCATGCCACCGGAGCTCAACATCCAAGGGATCATCAAACACTCAAGAATGGCGACCATAAAACCTACCTATCCATACTCCGCACCTGTGAATAACGAGCTACACTATGCATGCTTCACCACGACCTCCAGCTCGCCGTATATCCCTAGCCCGTCGCACGGCCGACCCGGCGACCTCTGGCTAAACCTCTCCGAGTCCGCGCCTTCCATCCACTTCAAGACCGAGAACAACACCTGGACGCTCTGGACGCGCGTGTTCTATGATAGTCTTCCGGAGCATCCGTGGGCTGTGGCGTACTTACACGCGGGCACGGGCACTAGGAGGTGGGGTCTCACTTGGCACTGCATCAAGAACCTCAGCCTGGGGAGACGAAAGCTCGAGGATGCGGGTGTGACCAGCGGGGCTGATATCGCGCTGAACATATATAAGCAGTCGTCCAGCAAGGCGAAGAAACACCAGGGGAACGTGCGTGCCCAGTCGGCACGTCGTGCTACTCCGTACGTGCACCTCAGCAACGGTCATCATATCCAACTGATTACTTACGCGCAGGAATGCTAATCAAATGTACGATGCCGCCGACGACCCATACCGAACGGGTCCCCCATGGGTACCACCGGAGCATGCCGACGCCGTCCAAGTTGAAGTGCGCCAGGGTAAACGACAGTCTCCCCTTTCATACGCCCGCGACGACGTATTCTTCTATGCCTACTTCACTGCGGTGTTTTCTCCCAAGAGCCTTGAGGAGCATGCTGCCAGCCTAGGCAGGCCGGGAGACATCTGGCTGAACCTCTCCGACTCCGAACCTGGCATCTACTTCAAGAATGGAGCTAACCACTGGGAGCGATGGCAATCTGTGAACGTCAGGGCACTTCCAGAGCACCCCACACTCGATGCATACCTGACTGCAGGTGAGGAGAAAAGGTGGGATGTGGCATGGGTTTGGATCACAGGTGCCCATGCGGCAAGAAGGAAACTTGTTGAGTCTGGAATAACGAGTGGCGCCGTGTTAGCTGGGCGCATCCGTGACCAGGCCGAGGAGAGATGTGTGGAGATGAGCTTGCTCGTATGAGACTGCTATACTGCCTGATGGATGGAGTTTCGCCGGTGTCAATGTTCCAGGAAAGAAGCTTCAGTCCGTACCCTACCTTTCTGTACTAGTACGCAAGATTCCTCAACAGCGCACGCATTCCTCACCGACAAGAGGACTTTAAATTGTATCATAAGAAGAGAACATATATACGATCTAAGCATAAATACCCAATAAGTCCAGATTCATGGCCATACACTAAGCAAGTGGTATACAATGGTACGATACTAACACACAAGATGGCGTGTACTTGAACATAGAGAGTAAGAATAACAGCTAACGCAGGCTAATCTAGAGTCCACATGAGTAGAGCAAACGAGCGACAAGATAATCAGAACAACACCAAAAGAATCGAGGTATATGCACGCAATTGGGCAACGCCTTCTGCCGCAACTTACATCGTCCCCTGCCTCCCCTTCACCTTATTCCTCCTCACACTCGTAAGCCTCCTCCACAGTCCGCCCTTCTTCTTCTTCTCCTCCTTCACATCTACTGCCACCCGCTCCTCCCTCTTCTCGATACTCCCCCTCGCCCCCCTCACAACCGCGAAACCATGCGTGCCCCTACTCGGAGTCGGCCTGACACCCTCCAGTGCAGCGAGCGCCCGGTCCCTCGCACCCTCTTCCCCGTCCTCGCCTTCGCTCTCCGCGATTACGTCTATGCTCCGACGCTCATCCACAGCCGTTGAGGACCTGGAGCTAGAAGCATCCGACAGTGTACTCGCATCCGACTCCGGCAGCCCTGTAGCCCTCCCGATCTTCTTTCTCATCCAGCCTACAAGCTTGCCGTCCCCGACGCTCGCCATACTCTCTGCGCTCCCGACACTCCTCACACTCCCCAAGCTGCTCATACTCCCCACACTCCCACTGCTGACCGCACTCGACCCAGACGCCGATCTGCTCAGCGCCAGCGAATCCCCCATCCCGCCATCCACCTCATCGGGTGGCGTGATCCTAAACTCGGGTATCGGGGCCCTCTCCTTCCCCTTCCCCTTGCCCATGCTCCTCTCACTAGCCACACTTCTCTGGCTAATCATACTAGCCCTCCGGGTAACCTTGATCCCATCCGCGCTTGCCTTCCGCACGGGCATGACCACCCCGCTCCCCGCCACGCCCAAGCGCGAGAATCTGGGTATCTCGCCATACGTATTCGCGGTCATCCAGTCCGCATTGCCCGAGGCGGCGGTCAAGGAGGAAAAGCGGTGCGACACAGGCCGCTGCTGCGTCTCGGGCTTGACGGGAAACGGCTGCGAATGGCTGGACAGCGGGGAAGACGGCGCGGATTGCGTCGAGCTGGAACGCACCCACTCGGGCAGCTTCGGCACCTCTGGCACGCCCCGCTCCTTGCCTTTGGAGCTCGACAGGCTAAGCCCGCTAAGCCGTTTGCTCAGCCTGGAGCTCTTCTCGCTCCCAATGGAAGCGATCGACGTCAACGAAGTCGCCCGGGACGCACTGGTAAACGTGCTGCTCCTGGACGACGCCGAAGTCGTGCTCGTCGGTGAGCCCCCGGAGGACCCAGGATGCGAGTGCGACGACGCCGACGAGTGGTGGGTATGCGTCGACTCCGTCACCGCGTCCCACTCCTCCTTGTCCTTGTCCCTGCTCTTGCCGAGCAGATCTCCGAAGCTCGAGATCCTCCTAGGTTTCTTCTTCCCCTTCTCATTTCCGCCATCTTCGTCGCCATTCTCGTTCGTGGGCGAGCGAGAGAGAGCCGGCCCGGCGAGCGGTGACGAGCGGATGGGTTTCGAACCAGGAGTTGGGGCGTTGGTAGTGACGGTGTGCCTCCGTGGACCCACCGGAGGACGGGACTGCTTTGAGGCGAGTGCGTTGTGAGAGGAGGAATGCGAGAGAGGTGACGGGGCTTTCGAGGAGGACGGGTATGGCCCAGGTGGGAGGTATGGGGACAGTTGGTGCTGGTGCTGTGGGTGGGCATCGGGGTTGTAGGTATAAGCGTACGTGTGCATCGATTTCGGACGAGGCTGGGGCAAACGAGCGGTGGTAAGTATCCGACGGTTCGACGGCAGGGTAGTGAACGGAAGGTATGAGGTTGAAAGAGTAAATGGGAATGGCAGTGGCGGGACATTTTCAAGAGTATGAAACGAGACCCCAGCGCCGAGTGCTCCATGAACACCGGGTTGGGCGAGCAACGCCGGCCGATAAAGATGAAAATAACGGGATGACCAGACTCACTGATCGGGACGCCGAGACGTCATAATGCACGGAAACGGGACGAGACATGCTGTCCGTTCGTGTTCCGACCTGTGTAAGGAGCGACTGGGGCAAGGATCGACAAGCTGAGGGGGAATGAGTGGAGAATTTCGGAGTGACGGCAAGGACATACCAGTGGATAATAGCTGCGTTAGACGCGCGCCTTGCAGCGATCAGTCTATTATAAGGAGAATCTCTAAGGCCTTGACGACGCGTTATGATACATGATCAGATTCCGGGGCGCGGTGTCAGCGAAAGGATGTGGATAAAGGAGGGAAACAGACCTGCCGAGTCGCGAGCCTGTATATGGTGTAGTCGTGGCTTCGTTATTCTTCTTACTCCACGCACGCTAGAGTTTCAGGCAGTTATCTCGGGTGTTGACGATAAGCAGCAGACGTTGCGCAGTTCGAAAGCAAGACGCTGGATACCGCTCTGAAGCTCCTGACAGGAGGGGGGGAACAGCTTATACATGCCGGGCAGGCATTGCCGCTGTGTGTGGTAAGCATCCTCGCCAACGTCCTCCGCGATAACGTCAGGGCATTTGAGCGGCCTGCTTGGGTCGAGCGTTTCGCTAGTACGCAGATCTGATCGCAGCACAGCTCTGAGCCTGCCCAGTGACTGGGCTCGGCAAGTGCGTCGGAGTACGAAAGGCGAGCCGGGACCCTGTAATCCAGTCAATAGAAAGAGAAGTCAGGAATATAATGCGAGGCAATCTGACGTACCTGCTGTACAAAGAGGTAAACTTACAGTTGACTTTATAAATGGTATTATCTTTCTTATCAGGCTGTATGCGGTAAGGAATAGACCAAGGCAGACAAAGTTACACAACGCGGCCTCGGACGAGGAGAGAAGAGAAGGGAGGAAACTAAGGAAGGGACAACTTGAGACCATGGCCTTTATATACGAAAGAGAGGGTGCGGTAGATGCGTCACATGACGTATCAGAGCGTCCAGGAAGAGCCTTGGGTCATTTTAACGGGAAGGTGTCCTGCCATAAGTGGCTTAATGTGACAGCTCCCCAACTTCTGAACAAAATAAGTGCCAGAGGTCCAGCTGACGTAATTTTTAATTCAAGTCCAGATAATCCTTTATATGGCAGCACTAATAACCATGTCGGTATTGCCGAAGCAAGATCACCCGAGGCGCTTTCCTTCAGGCACGCTCAATTGGGCGGTTGTCGCCGTAAATATCAAACAAACATTCACGCATTGTCATTGTCAACGTTTCTACCACCGCCAAAGCATCCTTTTACATCAAGCTCAAGCTCGTCAAAGTCGAAAGAACCCAATTGAACAATGCACCCAAGCTAATCACAGATCTTCTGTCATCAGTCAACCTAAATTTAAAACACATATACCTCCCATTGATATTCCTACTTAGGCGACCCTTTTGTCCTCTTCTCCTAGTAGTTTAATATGCCCGTCGGTGCGCAGATACGACGGATTGGAAGGTGTCTGTTATGCTAACCTGTACTCTAGATTTTCGGCCAATGTTGCGCCGTAGGTAATGCTACGTGGTCAACAGGCTGAAAAGACCACGATAACACGATACAGCGTGCCTGGCGCTCAGCGCTAAATGCCTCCGTCCTGTCGGGTACGACTCGCAATAAAAGACGGATCATCCAGGCGTAGACCCGAATCGCAGCCCTTCAACATCATCGTATTAATTTGTCTTGCCTCACGACGTCCACTTGCAATATTAATCTTCATGAATCACAGATCCGTATCACTCGGCTCGCATAATGGTGCCCGGCTGGTCTCTCGTCGGCGTTTGCGCCACCAGCTTTGGGTTGAAACGTTGACGGTGAAAGGGCATGCAACCATCTGACACGTCCTCACGTCCACTGCCCGGCAGTTGCATCCCCGGTCGCCTGCGCTCTGCGCCACACTTCAAGTCTTCCCTTCACTGAAGTCTGTGCAATGCTTCAGCCCGACAGAGTTTTCATCTCGTAGGCTCAGGCGCTTCGATACGAGCTGGCGAATGCCGGGCCCTGGAGAAGTACCCACACCCGGTCTACCTCCCAATGATCGTCATCCTCCGTTTTCCCAACTGGATAAGGACGTTCTTGCGCGGGTCTGGCACTGGTACGGAAGAGCAGAAACGAGGTAAGTTAAGCGCTCGGACTATTTTAAGGTGCATGGTGTAACTCGAACTTATGTTGGTCTGGGTGAGTAGCCCGTCTAATGTTAGATGATCCTTCCAGTTTGTCAGTAGACAAGCTAGCCTCGGGACGTGTTGGAGATTCAGATGTAATTCCTTTCACGCGCCATTCGTACGCTCGGTACGTGCTGATGTGACATTTCCCCAGTGTGTTGAGCGTACTGGTGCACTGACATTCGACAGTCACGCTCGGTACCCGTCAGGCGCGTGTTGTACCAGCACGTAAGGTCGCCGCTCTCGTCATCCATTGCCATTGGACATTTGTCCCACTTCAGCCCAGGCGTATAGTTCCTCCCGTTCCTGAATCATTCTTCTACTCTCGTTGCACTCGTCCCACTCGTTCGCGGTCCTCTTGTGCTTGTAGAGAGGCAACTGCTACGCAACGCTGAGCGGACTTCTACACGAGTGTCATGCGCGTCCACATCGTCCTGGACTGAGCTGACTGAGCCCGTAGAGCCGTATCATTTATACACGAGACGGATTGCCTCATCTGACCAACCTCGGGTTGCTTCGCACTGAGATCGGCATGGGAAATAAGATATCGGATATGGCTGAAGAACTGAGCCCAATAGTCACGCGACGAGCAGGTCCACTCGGTAGGCCACACTACAGATTCGCGAGCAGCGGTGCACACTTGGTTCATACAGAGAGTGTAATACCGGGACTCTTGGATAAAGTTAATAAGTTTGTACACGCAGCATCAAGGGGCGGACAGAAAGAAAGTTTAAGACCCTATGTCTCAAGTTTCATTAAGGGGCCCTCGAGGCCCCCTCCCCCCCCTCCCGTGGAATTATATTTCCCAATTTGGAATACTTTTGGTGATCGGGAAGGATCTCACCATCAAAACATGTCCCTATATGGCAAATTATGTCTCGCACATGTTGTAGAGGGCTGGAAAATTCACGCAAGGTTCCATGAAGATAGCATACAATGCACCGGCTGAGTAGGGGTATGTCAAGATGACGGTAATAATCTGACAGCATATTTTGTTATGTGGCTTCGTCGAGCGCGAAGATGGCAGAGTCGCTATACCTATACGCTCCCTTCAAACTCGCGCACGCTTATTAGAGCTCAACGCTGGAAGCTTGATTCTGAGGGAGGAGCTTGCTTTTGCCTTGCAAGTATCAGAGCAGAACCACTCGCCTTGCGGTTCATCAAGTAATCCGGCGCAGCCGAAATGGTACTGTGGGATGCAAAATTTCAGCAACTGCTGTACGACGGAAGACTAAGACCTATAAGCTCACCCATTCGCCACAGTCGGGGCCGTCGCATCGCACCATGTCACCTTCCTCTGGCCCCCTGCACCAGCAAAACTCGACCGGACCCTCCGGTTCAGCCGCGACAACATCGGGGTCGACGTCCATGTTGCCGGAACTTGGAGAGTCTGCTGTGCAGAGCTCAATAGGGTCTATCACTGCCGGCTCTTGCACTGCTTTTGAATAATGAGTGACAATTAATACCTATTTGAAAGGAAGACTTACGGATAAGTAAAGGAGAGTCGACACTGCCGATGACCGGCTCATCAAGCCCGGCTTCGTCTGCTGTACGTTTCTTAGTGGCAGCGAAAGCTCCTTGGAGATCTTGGGAGAAAGCCAATGGCAATTCTGGCTGTGTCGGCGCGGATGAACCACTTGTTTGCTCGGAATGAATAGGAGCCACTGTTGCAGTTTCAGAGGACTCAGGCACCGATAAAGCTGAAGACACTGTAATGGTCGGATTCTCCGTAGAACTCGTCGCCTGAGTGGTCATGACTTGATTCACCTCAGCGTTAGAGTTCCTAGGTCAATGTAGTAAGTATGCGTGTTCAGATACGATACAGCGCCGAACAACGTACCGCATCACCACTAGTGTTGTTGAGGGCTCGGCTTGGCCTGAAGCCGCAGGCTTTGGCCTGGCTTCGGTAGGCTTGGGCTTGTCCGAACCTCAGGTCAGGCCCTCTCATCAGGCTCTGGCTTGGCTCGGGCCTGGCTTGGCCTGAGCCCAGGGCTTTATATGAGAGAAATGATCGCAGTCGTGTTCGGAGTACGGTGATGATAGAACATAGCATAATCCGTTACAATATTGTGCTAAAGATCTCCGTCAATATCACCCCTTTCATCCTCCTCCTCTGAGTCAAGGTTGATAGCTAGATCAATGTTCCCTTCCCCTCCGCACGTCGGAGTAGGCAAGTCTTGATCAGCTTCATCTTCTGCACTGTCCACAGCATCTTCTGTAGCAGAAGAAGGGCCACCATCCTGAAAGAAAAGGTCATTCTTGTACGCACACTTTAAGACTTGAAGGGCCTCGACAATATCCCCTTTGAGCCTGTTGCGACGCTTGGTGATGGTGATACCTGCACTCGAGAACGCGCGTTCACTCGATACTGAAGTCGCCATGATAGCGAGGTAGTCCCGGGCAAGTGCTGCCCATGTCGGGAACCTATGGGAATTCATCTGATTGAACCGTTGCAATCGAGGTCAGTTCAGGTAGAGCATCTCCGTAATACCAACTTACACCCCACCACTGGATGGTCGATGTGCCAGCCTCGATGACATCATCCAGATTCATATAACGTCGGTACTCGATCTCCCAAGCTGCCTCGGATGGAGCTACCGTATGCGTAGAGCTTGCCATGATAACATCGTCCTCGTCGTCCGAGAGATCAGCAAGGTTTGAAGGATGTCTTTGCAAAGCAGAAGGACGGGTGTCTCGTACGGGGAGTTGGCTGCTTGAGCCGCCGTGCAGGCTGTTGTATGTTCGTTCAAACTGGACATAATGCACGAGCTTAGCTGAGAGATTTAGGAACTGATATGGAAGCCTACAATCTCTTTCACAAGCGCTTCAACCTCGCATTGCAATTCCTTTGACCAGTGCTGCCGGAAGTGGTCCATACGCTTCGTTGGCTCCAAGACTAAGAAAGCAGATGGAAGCAACACAGGAGGCAGACAAAATAGTTGACGTACTGATAGAGAAAACATAGGCATCATTGTCCCCAGTCTTGTCATAGTACTCTGCAATCTTGTCGAGGCCTGCTTGCAGACTTCTATTGAAGCGCTTGTACCCAGTCTTGACTTGTCTATCGATCCACGCAGCATGCAGCTCCTCGAGGGCAGGAATACCAAGGTGAAGTGCCGGTGCTGTTTCCGAGGAGAAACGTTGCTGAGAGCGGTCGGCATCCTTCATGCAATTGTGAACAAATTAATCAGCTGAGTGAGAATGTGATGGCTTACCCCGAGGATCTTCTGGAATAGTTTTACCTGCTTCCACTCCTCCTGAGTCGGTGCAAGAGAATAGAGTTTGACTGCAGTCGCACTATCTTTGGCCGTGCGCCCGAGCTCCATTATAAACTTAGATATATGCTATCGAGACATGAACGGTTCAGTCGAAATACTACGCTGGATACAGTGAATGGTGCTCACGTCTTGCAGCTCGTATGCCCTGTTCAGCATCATGTAAGTCGAGGACCAGCGTACCTTCATATCAATGACCAAGGTCTTGATATGCTTCACAGTGACACCAGCTGCAGCTTGGATGTTTCGAAAGCGCTCCTTATGCTGACTAGAGGAGCGCTCCTATGCACAAACCATCTAACCAAGGTACTTGATCCAAGACATGGACATACCTTAACAGAAATAGCGCGAACGAGTCCGACCTCGTCCCGAGTCCCTGCAGTACCTTCCGTAGTGTCAGCATCCGGGTCTTGAGGGTCGTAATATGGTGCTTTGCTCTGTGTGGAAATAACAGCCTGCGTGGCGAGGTTTACAATATGGGCGAGGCAACTGTGCGAGAATGAATAAATTTTTAATTACAGTAGGCGGCATATGTCATGCGGCGTACCCTATACGTCGCTCAGATGGATCCATGACTATATTGTGGTGCTTGCGCAACTGCTTCGCAAGCTCCTTCATCATTGTCAGGTTTGGTGATGCATTATCGCAAGTCACCATGAATATCTGATTACAATGATCGACATAATCAGTCGCGTAAATCCATTTCGTGCAAGAATCTACTAACCTTCTCTGCTATCCTGAGTCGTGCGGCAACCTTGTACAGGGCCTGGCCAAGCCGCTTCCCGTGGTGGGCATGATTCATCCGAACAAATCCGATCAGTGCACCGTCCAGAGACCAGTTTCCACTTGTCTTCTCTGCGATCCAATGGGCAGTCACGGCAAAGTATCCGTCAACATTACTAGCTTGCCAGGCATCGCACGTAAGCGAGATCTTCCCGCGGACTGTGGGACCCTATGTACGAAGCTGTCAGCTATCAACACAGGGTTATATATGACGGAGCATACATTAAGGCACTTTGATAGGCCTATAAGGTGCTTGTGGTAGGCTTGCATGATATGCTGCCGAGTGGTGACGCGGCGCTGTATGACCACTCCATTCCCCTTCGCCTTTGCTGCTAATTCTATCATAGCCGTAAATGCTGGGTGCTCGAGAGCACTAATTGGCTGCGAAAAGTATGAGGTTGTTGCAAAGCCATAAGATCGATGATAGGCACATACCTGATCAGCTGCGATGAGCCACTTGACTGCCAGGTCTTTGAAGCCTTTGTCACTATATACTAACACTGACTTCATCGGCAGAGGCTGAACATGTCCGTCCAGTGTGCCTTGATCCTCTTTGCTTGATGCTTGCAGCTTTCGTGCCTTAATATCCTTCTCAAGCATCGACAAGAAGTCATTCTGGGTGCACCATAGTCGGTACTCGACCTGCCTACTGGTTAGCGGGTATTAATAGTGTTTATGAATCTATAACGCACGGGGTGATGAGAAGCCATATGTCTTCGTGATGTCGTCGAGTCAGCTACCTTGGTAAAGTCAGAGACACCACGTTTCCTATCAACCCCGTTGAATACATAACCAAGTCTTAAGAACAAATACTTACTTGCATATCTTGCAGTCGTGCACTTTTGCATCTTCCTTGCCTTGCCTGGCACGCTTGTAGACCGGGTGGAAGAACTGCTTGATATCTGCTGTCGGATCGCGACGAGGAGGTTCATCCTTTGGTGCCTTGATATGGTCCAGGTCTTTGAGCATGCCATCGTCATGCAACTCATCCTCGGGATTATCCTTGCCCTCTGTATGTGCGTATTAGTCAATAGCACGAGTGAGAATGGAGCGGTGGCTTACTCCGAATGCTCCTCTTGCCTCGCTGCTTTTGCTTCGATGGCCCAGGTGCCGTCTCGTCTTGATCATCGGTGTCACTGTCGCAGAGGTTGACAAGATCAGGAACTACTTCCTCGTCGTTAGTGCTGGCTGGTGCTTTTTGTTTCTTGTGCCTTGGGCCAGTCTCTTCGCGTGATTCGATGTCACTATCCGATTCGACCGCATGCTTTGCAGCTATGTTCATCCATTAGGATGATCCGGCATACAGGGTCATTTACACATACCTTTACCCTTGCCCTTTGCACTTGCCTTCGGTTGGGCGTCTCGGTCCGTCCCATCAAGAGTATTAGCTGCGGTGCCGAGCTGGGAGTGCAAAGTCTCCAGTAATTCATGATCGGCACCTCCTTGCGTGATGGTCAAAGGGTCGGAGTCACTGTCCTCAGTCAGAGGATGTCGTATGGCGCTTCCCGCTTTCGCACGCTCAATGTTATTTATATCTGTGACTTTATCGCTTGGTTTTGGCACACGGCTGGAGGTGCGAAGGGTGGGAGCATCGGCTGACTTTGCTGTTAAACATGTGAAAATGAGCATATGGAGGCCTGACGATTCAGTATAAAGTCACTTACCACTTCCGCCAGGCAAAAGGACACGCAAGTGGAGGTGAGAAAGATCACCGAGTCTGAGTCCACCCAGTGTATCACTCAAGGATACCGGGTGGTTCTTCCCAGACGGGTAGAGGCGATAGGTTGCAGCGTATGACAACGGAATCAGACCACTCGCCTGCAGAGCGCTGAAAATATCACGGGCGGTCATGTGTCGTGATGCAACTAGTGATGGCAGCGGTCAGCAGGGATCCGCACTAATAGCAATTAACTACTTACGAATAGGCACTGTACCACAGCTGTCTGTGCCCTCGATAAAGACCGTGAATGGGCAATCACATAGTAAGCGCCGAAATCGGTCCAGTCTAAGATTGGATATGTGGGAGCGCGTCCGGCGAGTATGCAGACCTGTCCGCAGGCTTTCTGGAAGTAGTCGATGAAGGGGGACATGCTCTGGCATAAGATAGGATGCTGTAAAACCCGACTGTAAGTATATATACACTCCCTGGACCTGTTGTAGTAAAATGTACCGAGCGCCAGAATAGCAAAATTCCTGTAAACAATGGTAGCCGTGAAAAGCCACGCAACCGAGTCTGCATGGTTCATAAACTGCGAAGATCCATCTTGCAATCTGGGCGCACCAACGAAGCTGCTAGAGAAACCGAGCGGGACACGTATCCCATAGGTTTTCGACAAGATGAGTGACAGGATCGGGAGCACGCTGAATACGAAAATGAGCGGTAGAGCATGCCAAATAGGCCTTGCTGCCACGGTCGCTGGGGTGCTTGCTACGAGGAGAGGTCTCACCGGCCTCATAGTGAGTCAGGAGTCGCGCGTTGGCAGGGTCAATTTTTCTGACCTCGCCTTATGAGTATCTCGTCCTCGAGGGCCAGCCAGCTTACCTAACCTAAACCCACTAAGCAGGTTAGTGAGCATGCATGCCCATGTGGATACTCGCAGATGGTCCAACTGAAGTGCAGTCATCTTCTTGTTTCGGACTTGTTGGTGTCGTCTAACCCCTAGCACAGAAACCGTCCGGTGCGTGCTTCACAATGCTGTCGGCCATGGTCAGGCACACTAGTACTTGAGACCTTTTATTGTGGAATAGTACTGTAAGGTAATTTCTACTGTATCGACAGTGCCTGGCAAACTTGTCGCGGTCAGATAAAGGTGAGCAGAAGAACCACGGAGTGGAAACTTACATGCTATCCAATCAAAGGAACGCAGACTCTTTGAGCCAACCGTTTAACCTTTTCACTTGCGAAGCCACAGCAAACGCGCTTATCGCTGCGAGAACAGCGTGGTGGATGCCAGCAAAGCGGAAGCGACGCTTGCGTGGACTGATTTTCGCTTCGGATCACGGTCCATTGATGGCGGACTCGGATTCCAGTCTGGTGTGCCAAATTTGGTATGTAAGCCTCGGGCTCGCCGGGCCTGGCTTGGCCTTGCTGAGAGCAAGCCAAGCCCAACTACAGGGCTTTGGGAGGGCTTGGGCCTGGCTTTGCTCGCTGCGAGAGGACTTGGCCTGGCTCGGCTTGGGCTTTGAGCCAGGCCATATACAACACTATCTATCCTTGGTGCTGGAAATTACTACCTAGTCCTCGACATTGAATATTGACGACCCTCACCAGGACTATCCCGTCTTCAAGTACTTTGATCACTGGGTCCCCCGGACTCGTGAAGAGGTGCCTGAACATTGGTTCACCGAAAAGGCTCCTCGACTGCGCAGCGGGTTGGACTGGGTTGCGATCGATGATACAAGCCCGTCTGCTATCTGACAAGTTGCAATGCGGCTTGACGAAGAATGTGTTCTTTCTTGCACCGTCATTCCTACGGAGGGTTCGCACATTGTGCCAGCCGCGTGTGCTGCCTGGGTATGCAGTGACATGTGATCTTCGTTTCGCCCGTGCTGATACACGCAGTACACTGCCCATCGTATCAGCAAGCGGCTCCACCATTCGCTTCCAATTCCTGAAAGGCTTTTGCCAAGGAACAAGGTGCACGATCTGCGCGATATCCCCATAGCTGTGACATCCACAGGCTTTGGGAGGGTCAGCACTGGACCTATATACCTGTTAGCGACACGTTCATGGCCTTTTTCGTCTCTATATTTCCGGGAGTCTTTCATCTCCATTGTTCCAGCCCCGTTTACCAGACCGTAAAGATGGCGACCTCCTTTTCCTCCGATTCGCCTGCACTATCTTCCATTATTTCACAGACTTTGAGATTGTCTCTACACATCCGAAGGCTAGCCCAGTCAGCACGGAGAGCTCGACGGCGCAGGATGCAAAATCCATTAACACAAGTTCCAGCAGCCTACTATGGCAACAGGGAATGAGCAGCTTGTCCACAGCGAGTGAGCAGGTCTATCCGAACGTCCCGCTGTAGACAAACCATTTTTGGAGTATAGCTGACCCCAGACACACTTGTACTTGACATGTTAGTCGCAAGCTCAATATTGTGGCATTGCATTGCAACTTAAGATCTGGTACTACCTGTGAGAATACTCCATATGTATGGTGTATCTAGTCTGAGTCTACTTATAAGTATTTGATGTCGCTTCTCTTCGTCAATAGTTGAAGTTAGCAAATATACGCTCGACCTCCATCGCGGCTTGTAAAGCACATTGTAATGTGCCTGAGATGCAGCTTGTGCCCCTTTCGCGCTAGCGCCGCCGCAGCTCGCAACAACTGCTGATATAGAGCAGGTATGATTAGCAAACTCCATCTATTTGTATCCACATAAGGATTGTTTCTAGTCATTATCCGAAGGACTTGGGTTCGTGAACAAGAGTACTTGATATCATCCAGATATTCAGTGAGCATGATTCAGAGACTGTGAGCAAGCAATAAGTACAGTACAGGGAACAGGGCAATACATGCTAGCCCAGCGTGTCACACCGAGCCTAGTAGGGGCAAGACATGTAAGTTCCACCTTGAGCTATACCTGCATCACATACAATCCAGCTGAATGGTACAATCCAATTGCCATCCATTTCTATATGCGAGCACCTGGCCAAGTTGATCCTCTAAGTTCCTGTGAGAGCTCCCAGGGCGCCAGAACATGCCACAGACAACTTCCCCGAGCTCGAGAAACCGCATTCTGATGGTTCAGATAAAGCCAATCAGCAACAGCCACATGGACGAGAGTGCTCTCGATGACAATGAGCTGGACAACGCGATGGCTGAAGCAGTGCAGGCCCACATCCCAGCCACTGTGAGGGTGGTGACAACTACAAACACGGAGCATGTAAGTTATGATGGGCAGCAGGAGGGGAGCGGTGAATTCTTAAAATGCGGACAAATACAGCTGTAAATTCATGAACAGAGTCATTTGAATAAATTAAGTGACCTTGGCTGAAGGAACACACCTCATAGGCCTTCGTAACCGCTTCCTGAGCCACCACAACACATGGTCATGTCTGCAAGTCCCATATGTGATTCGGACTAGGAGCTCAGTCCGGACATAGTTCGCACTCCGGATCAGATGTGCTCGAGTGTTAGCCACTAAATTTCTGTCTGAAAGAATACACTGGTGACCATCCTCTCCCGCATAGCGCCATCTGTCCCAATGGCAGTACCACAAGGTCGGTTATGACTGCAGAAAACGGCGGTAGACCACTGCCTATTGATTGCAGATCGTGGTGAGAGTACAAGAAGCAGGAAAGCAGCTTGCGGCAAGATACCCTGATCAAGAACGACAGCGAGAAGCGGCAAGAGGATCGGAACTGGCAGTCCACTGAGGCCGCTGCGAGGAAGACCCAGCCAGATCGTGTACCAGCTGGGAGGGGTTTGGGTAACGGAAAGGGTGGCTGGAGAATGTTGTAGCTACGCTCAGCACAGATTTTGTCGCCGTCGCTTTGTCCTTGGTTGTGAGGCATCGCTGCCTGCTGGGCGTCGCACAAAAGAAGCTGCTCTCCGGCTTGCCACTAGTGTTGCCACAGTCCGGCTCGGTCCAGCACGGCTCGGCTTTCACCGGCTTTTCACACGCGATGGCACAGCTCGGCTCCAAAGCTGAGTGGAACTGGCTCGAGCCAAAGCTGAGTGGAACTGGCTCGAGCCATGGCTCATTCCCCGATTTGGATACTAAGAGCAGAACAGCTGTCTGAAAGAGCAAGGCCCATCATATCATGCTGTAGGTGCCTATGTGACCCTGTGAGATGCTCATGATGCATATGAGCGGCTATTACAGCGTGAAGTACGCCATGAGAATGCTATCTTCCATATCGTTGGTGGCTGTGTTCGGAGAAGCCCGAAGGAGAGGGCCGGAAAAGGTAACTGTCTATTGCACACACAATTCCGGTTTACAGTGCTGAAAATTAGTATACACTCCAACATATGTACCTCCAATCATCATTTAACTAAATTTTGGGAGGATGGGACTACTCTGTGTGTTGTAAGAAGCGATTCTCGACTCTGCTGTACAAATCGGGATGAGCCATGGCTCGAGCCGGGACCGGACCACGTGGAGCCACGAGCCATCTAGAGCCGTGCCGTCACCCAAAAGTCGGCACGGTCCGGTCGGTTCACCGGTTTTGAGCCGTGCCGTGGCAACACTACTTGCCACAATGCCCCTCCTTTTGGAAGGGTTCTCCAAGTTGGAGACCACGGCATTTACCAAATTTGTCTGTATTTGCTTCCGGTGGCGCTGCGGCTACGCGCAAGATAACCACGAAGTTGCAAAAACAGCCGAAAACGACGGATAAAAGACAGGGAAAAAGAAGAACATCGGCGCATTTGCTCGTTGAGCTCGAGGCATACTAGTTATGAAAGGAGTGGTTAGTTACCGACGGCGGTCGGAGCTTCCCAAGTATTAGATATTAATGCAGCAGAGACTACATATAGATGTGTCCGGGGTCCGTTGTGGTCCGAAAATAATTTGTCTACAGCGGGACGTCCGGATAGACCTGCTCACTCGCTGTGGACAAGCTGCTCACTCCCTGTTGCCATAGCCTACAACAATACGCCACAGAAGGTGACGACGTCGCTCGAATAGTAATTAAAGCTTTCGAAGGTCCGAGCAAATCAATTCGGGCTCCCATGTTCTGAAGAGCAAGATATCAAACTCCCCGAGGACCTGCAAGTGCTTTGGGCTGATAATCTGAAGGACCGCCAGGACCAGGAGGACAGGAAGCGCGAGTGGCCCCGAGACCCATCCGCAAATCCGTATGACAAAACCCCGGCCTTGTGTGTACGAATCTTGCATGGTCAACCATTGTATCCTATGCGCTTGTCCTAATGAAGCCTGGTAAATGCTCCCTTTGGTGGTGATGCTCGAGCGTAGCTGCCGACTACGGGAGGTTGGGTGGTGGGATTTGCCGGCTCGAGCACGTCGATCACGCATTACGCTCTTCCTTTCCAGTCACTCTTTTGATGCTCGTCAAGATTCATACATGTAGAAGAACACTGTCCTTTCTACGATAGATACTGTTATGTATGTTATACATTAGTATATCCCCTATTTTCCGCCGAGAAGAGATGGGGTATAGCTAATAGTGAGTTGCATGAATCCAAGTATAGCGGTGTACTAAAGAAGGATAACGAGTGGACGGGTATCTGTCAGGCATATAAACAAGTAATAGCGACAACCCTTAGGGAATCCAGAAGAAATACAACGGGTCAGGCACAGAAGAAATACAAACTAGATGGCAATCCCGACGCCCACCATATCACCATGTAAATCAGAGACCGAGCTTGCAGCACTGGGCAGCCGCAACCGAGAAGTGCTCCCTGCGTTACTGGAGCTACTGCGGTACACCATTCCTGCGCCAGTGCGCGGCTTTGGCTTGGGCCCAACAATCGGGGCCGGCCCGGAGCTCGACGGAGGCGTAAACGACGGGCGCGCAAGTCGCGATGCAGACGGCATGCGCGAGATCTGCCGCACCGGAGGTCCTGTCGACCTAGTCACGGATTGAGTGCTCGACGGCACGTACGAGTCTGTACGTGCACCAGCAGGGGACTTGGACAGCGACTGTGCGTGCGCCTGAGGAAGCCTGAGTGGACGAGGGGAGCGAGGCGTAGCTGGCATTGGAGGCACGGACGGCTCGGGAACACTGATCCGGTTCGCGACTCCCGGAGTAGACATCGAAGGCGCGGCTGAGACTGTCCGGGCCCTGGGTACTGGTACGGGCACAGCGATCTGACGATGACTAGATGAGACGGATCGGAGACTGGAGTTCGACGCCATCCTTCTCGGCAACGCGGGAAGGGCCTTCTCCTTCGCCTTTTCCCATGGCTTCGCCGCCGGTACCACAGTCGCCTCCGTATCGTGCGGCGTCATGGGCATGCTGTTCGTGGACGACGTCGAGGGCGTGCACATCTCAGCGTCCTTGTCGCGCCTGCTTGCCAACGTCTCGTGAGACGTCGTGGAAGCACTCTCAGGTATGCTGAGTGCCAGAGACCTATTCGACGCTGCGCTGCCGGTGCTCAGCTGGGATGCGTTGCTGGTAACAGTACGACGCTGCCATGACGTCGGTGGAGCCGAGGACCTCGACTTTGTTCGCTTTCGTGCTTCTGGCGTGGAGGGACCACTAACGGATCTCGACAGAGGGTGCGGACTGGAACGGAGGGAGCTGGATGACTTGCGAGAGCCAACGCTCATAGACGATAGCCGCCGGGTTAGAGGAGACGGAGCATCCTCGTCCTCGCTGTCAAGCCCACTAAACAACCGTGAAAGAGGAAAAGTATCTGATGACGCACCTATCACTCCACCCCAGTCCCGTCGTCAAGCCCATCCCAGCTTTTAGTAAACGTCCATCTCGGTGTCTCGTGCGACGCTGCAGCGTGTCCCGCTCGTCCTTGTATATCCCGCTTTTGGTCATGACTGACCCGGCTATCCGGAAGAAATCCGGGATCAATGATCAGAGGTGCCAGCATAGGACAAATTGGACTTACTGGTCGAGAGCATACTCCCAGGACGGTCACCCGCCGGTAGTAAGGGGGAGGGTGTACGCGCCATACCGGGTAAAAGCCGTGAGTTTGGAGAGAGGAGGCCGTCGCGAAGCATGAGATGTCTAAGGGTACAAAATTAGCATACTCGAGCGAGAGCGACGCAGATCACTACATCACGCCACAGAACGCAAATAAGAATGCCTACTTACGGTAGAGGTGTGTGCAAGTCGATACTCGAGTCCGAATCAGTGTCGCTTCCCTCTAGTTCCTCCTCCAGACGGTCTGCTTCCTCGCCATCGAGGCTGTCCATCTCCCCGTGCCCGTCAACGCCGATAACGGACCCGTAATCCTTCATGTAAGCCAATTCGCTGGGTGAAACAGAGCGGCCGCTGATTGCAGACCCTTCGCTCTTGCGACGAGAGAAACCAGAACTACGTGGAGAAGAGGACGAAACGCGTTCACTGCGTCGTCGGGACACTGAGCGAGAGCAGGATGGAGGTCGACGTGGGCGAGGCGTTTGCTGGATGATGGATTTTATATCAGGACTGCGGGAACGCACAGCACGAAATGATGATCTTTGTTGATCAACAGGTGATCCGATGGTGAAAGGCGTGGAAGAAGGCAGTGGCGGAACCTCTTCGTCTCTCTGATACTGACGAGCACGCCTGGGACTTGCACTGCGGCTGCGACTTGCTGAACGTGAACGCGAGCGAATCGTCTCCGCCGCGTTCATAAGATGCCGCTTGTGCCTGTCACTTTTGGAGCGTGAAGCACGCATCTCGAGATGGAGAATTTGGGCTTCCGTATCGGGGTCGAGGTCGTCAGGACGTGTGTCATCGTCGGGAAGGTCGGATATTGAAAAGGAAGCCAGGGAATCGTCAAGGTCCGCACTGACTTTAATGGGAGATGGGAGAAGAGGAGAAGGCGGCAGTTGTAGGACCTTCTCGATGCCATCATCGCCCGCTGACAACGAGTCGGATATGTCCAGGTCGGGTGCGGTCGCCAGGCCGTAGTCGTCCAACTCCTCGGACATTTCTTCCGATATCGGGCGAGAGGATAAGGCAGGTGAGATGGCTCGCGGAGAGCGGGGAAAGCGGCGGGTGGTCGGGACAGACAGGGAGCCCGAGGACGACGCGAGCGAACGTACTGAATGCACGGACACCGTCGACTCCCTCTTTCCAAAGCTGATCGGTGACGGCGAAACCGAGGCAGCATCTCCACTATTCGAGCTGGCGGTGGTGGAATCCCTCCACGATGACGAAGACCGCGTCGAGTAGATAGAGGAAGTGTTGGAGAGCTTCGAGGAGCGGCGAGAGCGGCTTGACATGAACAGGAGCGTCTCCCGCTCCGTGACAGGCGAGGGGCCAGGAACGGGGGGTAAAGGTAAGGACGGTGGACGTGAGGGTGGGGGGTTATTGGGGGCGAAAGGGGCATCGGCTGAAGGAGAGGGTGTAGGGAGCGGCGAGGTAGGTATATGCGTCGGGGGCGTCGGAAACGAAGAAAGCAGTAGAGGGACGGGTGCGCGAGCATGCTTGCTGGTCGAGCGAGGAGGAGAGCCCATCGTGGTCGAGGGAGGCATCGTCAATAAGCGTCGAGCGGGGAAGAAGTATTCAACGGGCGGTAATTTCCGCAGGCGAAAATGAAACGATCGGGAATGTCATAGAATGGTGTGCGCCCTGTGCAACTCTGCAGACTGTCGCCAGCACCGTCGTGGTCGTCGGACGCGACGAGGACAATGAGTCGACGAACAATCGAGTGCGGCGAGAGAAAAGCTCTGAGCTAGCCGGCAAGTAAACCGCACTAACCCGGGCATGCTACCACGTGGGACCATTACTCCGTCGTCTCCTTCCTGGCCTCGTCCGACCCATCGCTCAACCTCGATACCTCAATATTCAACCCTCTCATCGTCGTCAACGACTAACCCGACATCCTCTTTGGCTGCACTCATATGTTGTGATTCGGTCTACTCGGCGGCATTTAATCTTGACGGCCTTGTGGCGCCGCAGCTGTGTTACTCTGAGGCGGCACGGGTATGGAATGAAGAACTACGCCGAGTCATTACTATGCCCGTAGGTAATCCCTCATGTTCTGCGAAGCAATACAAATCGTTCTATATGACAGTTGCTGGCAACGAGCCTGTCTGAGGCACCTCGGATCTGGTGGTGGCGGTGGGGACCAGGTACGTCGATTTGCCATGTCGACATTCACTGCAAATAGAAGTCTAGCGGACCAGCGGGTACCCTTTGGATTATTGTCTCGCATACCACGGTATGGGACGACCTATCTAGGCACCCTTTCCATCTTTTGCTGAGTCGTGAATCGTTCGTCTAGATATATCTCCTGCACGCCTACTTGGCCGTTGAACCGCACCCTTCCACCGGGCCAGGAGCGCCCGTCAACGCCGTATCAGCAAAGAGGATCCGGCCTACCGAGCATACCTACTTGAATTTGATCAGGCCGGGCGCGGCTTATACTTGGTGGCAGTCCGCGTGCTCTGCGTTTTATTGCACCAAGCGTGTGGAATGCAGAATGGAAGGTTTATTGGCTGAGGCACCAGGCACGAGGTAAACTTGGACATTCTGATGAGCGGTACCATGGACTGCGGTGCCCGCCTCACCTCTCCACTTTGGACACACAGCAGTACTACGGTTCTGCAGAGGCCGGTCTTCCCTGGACATTCTTCGAGCAGACAGCTCGATATGCTGATCAAGCGGAGCCTGGCAGTTTAATGACTGTAATATTTGAGTCGGCGTACTCGTGTATCTCCAGCATTTATATATGCGGCGCTGCGTAGGCATCCTGTATCTAGAACGAAATACTTTGACGGGCGACGAAGTCATTAGTTCTGACTTTAGACTTAAGCTCATTGCAACTCTCGCTCCCGTCCACCGTCTACCATCCGCAAGCCGCAATTCTTTGCGCCACAGCTCTCCATCGCCGCCACAACTCTCACCGCCACAACACTTCGCCTCACGCGAAATCCTTCAGGCGAAGATCATCTTGTTCCCCGAATATCAACGTCATTCCCATCGTACCCTCGACACTGAGTCAGCATGGCTTTTATACAAAGTCGGCTGCCCCCCCACAACCTCGTAGTTTCAGTCTACAACGATGGCGTCTACGCTCTCCCTCGATTCGACTGTAAACCTGTCTGACGGTAAGTCCTGTCTCTGCTACCAGCAACTCCTTTCCGTGCTAACCAGTGAACTTGACTGATCTCCAGGCAATGTGATGCCGGTCCTCGGACTTGGAGTATACCAGAACGAAAATCCCGTCCCGGCATGCCTCGCTGCGCTGAAGCACGGCTACCGACACATCGACTCTGCGCGAATGTACAGGAACGAGACGCCGGTGGGAAAAGCAGTAAGGGAAAGCGGCGTGCCGAGGGAGCAGGTCTTTGTCAGTGCGTACACACTTTTTGCACTCGGTGCCATCGGGAGCGTTGTATCATGAGAGACTGAGTGTCCTTTCTCCTATGTACGGCTAGCCTCCAAGATCTACGACCCCGAGCACGGTTATGATTCGACCCTCAAGGCAGTCCAGGACTCCCTGAACAAATTCGGCTTTGGTGCGTGTCTCAAGTCACATCACATCTCCGTCCGATCCTACCTTCCTCTCAGATTACCTTGACCTCTACTTGATCCACTCCCCGCTCTCGGGCAAGGCGAAGCGTCTCGAGACATACAAGGCTCTGCTGCAGGCAAAGAAGGAGGGTAAGCTGAAGAGCATCGGGGTATCAAACTAGTGAGCATCATTGGTCGACTAGCCGTGTGCCGCCGGTTCAACGCTGTGTGTCTGTAGCTCGCCGAAGCATATCGAAGAGATCCGTGAAGCGGGATTGGAGTTACCGGCTGTGAACCAGGTCGAGGTGTGTCTGCGTTCTCGTTAACTAACCGCGATCATGGTCATTCCAAAAGCCGAAGAGATGCTGACGACCGTTTACAGCTGCACCCTTTTTGCCAGCAGAAGCCGATCGTTGAGTACTGCCAGGCCAATAATATCCTAGTGCAGGCCTACACCCCGCTCGTCCGAGGCAAGCTCGACGATCCAGTGATCACCTCCACGGCTTCTAAGGTATGTCAGCGTAATACGACATCAAGTATCCGGCTTATACAATACTTTGATAGTACGGCAAGACAACGGCGCAGATTGCAATCCGCTGGAGCTTGCAGCACGGGTGAGTCCTACGTTCCAATGCTTCGCTCGTGCTAGGAGAAACATACTGATTTGTTCTCGGCGAATTGCAGGTTCGTACCACTACCGAAGTCTGCTAATCCCGAGCGCGTCGTCGCGAATGCGCAGGTCTTCGACTTTGAGATTGCGGAGGAGGACATGAAGAAGTTGGATACACTCGACAAGGGTAAGGCGGGAGCTGTTACTTGGAACCCAGTGGATGCAGAGTAGATACAGGCGAGCATAATTAACGACTGCATTTAGTGCAAAATTGCTATAGCGCGGTAAGACCGTCGGGTGTCACTGTTAACATTGTTCGCGCATAGTAGTAGCTACAAGTACAAGAGTCAAGGTTCAGCAGAATTAGTGGAGCAATGTAGGACAGAGTCACAGAACAAGAAGCGAGATTCAGATGGTGTAAAAGTACGAGGAGACGAAGCCATGGCATCAGGCACGGCGAGATGGCTAACAAACGATGGGGAAGGGACACAGACAATGATGCTCATCTGATCAGGGCACCTGGATCTTGGATTGGCAGCTGTATTCGCGAAGATGAGACGAGAACTTACGAAAAGCATCAGAAGCGGCACTCTCGAAGGTACGAGAGATGTTCTTTGCGGACGACTGGGCATGTCGTAGATGGCTTCGCCATTTACGGCCTGAGAGCGGCTTTGCCTTGCCCTGGGGGATATGGTTCAACCGCCTTTGAAACCAGAACTCATCGCCGCTGGTCCAATACCCTTGGATGCCTCTGCCAGAGTTGGCCCATTCCGTGGGCGTGGGCCACCAAGTTACCTGATACGTGGGCATCTCTAATCAAATTAAACACACTTTAGTTAGTTACTGCTGCATAGAAAGCGGCTCGACTCACTGGGCTCTTCGACTGAGTAGGAGCCTACTAAGAGTGCAATCTCCTCCTCGGAGAGGCTGTCTTCCCACCAGCTATGGGTGCCAGTACGCTCGAGGCATACTGCTCGCCCAGAGCGGATAGAATAGTCCGATGGTCCCTCCTCTGCGAGGACCACGGCGCGCTCGATGCCTATACATTCCACAGCCAGTCGCCAGAGTATTCCACCGGACATGATAGCGGCACGAGCATGATCCTCATCCCTCATGAATGTCTCGCGCACGACTGAGTACGCCTCATAATCAGCAAGCGTATAGTGGTGATCTTCCGGTCGGGGAGCCAATCGGAAGACTGGTGCATACGGTGGTTTATCCACATAGGCACCGTAGATCGGTCGGAAGTGGCGGATGCCACTGTTAACGATCGCGGACCCAGTACTCGCAATTCGAGAGCCAGTGGTCGTCCCTAGAGCCAATCTGAGTGCCTGGTAAGCGTCGAGAGGTGCTGGAAACCACAAATAGCCTTCGTTGTTATTCCCGACGACGTAGTACGACCCGATAATGCGTACGCGCAGGTCGGAAGGCAACTGCGTGAGCCAGCGAGGTCGAGAGAGGTCGCAGTCAGCGGTGACTCTGCCCAAACCCGCCGACGTGAGGAGGTTCACAGCGGCAAGTCGATATGAACGACTCAAGGATGGGTTAGGGTTAGGTTAGGTTAGGGTTAGGTTAGGTTAGGGTTAGG
>ML213537.1:27035-177002 GCA_004369045.1 Heliocybe sulcata | reverse complement strand
ACAGTTAATATCTGAAGATAATCCCGAGTGACGGAAAACCCAAGTCACTGATATTAAACTAAAGACATGGGTAGCTACAATAGTGACCTATTGGCTGGAGAGTGCTGAGACACAGCTGAGGATGATGGGTTGAAAGTAGCGACTGTCTTTATTGCAGCGCATCGAGTGCATCTTATATACTACAGGGATTCGGGCATCGGGGATCTACCGAGTACCTACTTAGTAAGCTAACAGTGCCTTGTTGACTCAAACAAAGTCAACGCTGGCTCCGAGCACAGCCAGCGGGACCGAGGTATGCTGATATATGTAGATATTAGGCTAGGAAAGACTCTAAATCTCGGTCAACGGGTAGGGCAGGCTGGACGCCACCCGAGCCACATGGCGCTATCTCGATCCGGAAGGACGATTTCCGAATATGGACTAATGTGACTAGTCTGCAGTGTCTAGCTACGTGCTGACAAAAATAGCGATACACAACAGTAATGAGCCCCACACCTTACAAGAAACAGTGAGGTATGCATGTTACACATATATTGCAATATAAGAATATTGAAGCATATCTGCATCTAGTCGGGGCGTACACGAGAATACCAATCGGGAAATCTTACACCTCCCACCAATCCTCCACCAGCTTCGGGGCCCCCATCAACAAGCAGCCAATACAACCCTGCACGGCCCGCACCTTCTACAAGTCTCACTGACCCATCGCATCATGCTGCAGCACTATCTGAGCTCAGCTATCTCAGAAGCTCGGAATGGATGCCACTCACCAGGATCCACCAGCCAAGAAGTCTCGGTGACCAAAGACTTGCATGAACTAGTGTTGGGGAGACAACTGCCCGGGACGGGGAACAGGAGTCTGAACGGCTGTTCCGTGACTGTCAGAAGAAGGATTGCATGGGACAGAGCTCAGGAGCCAGACAATGAGGTGTTGGGAGGTGCAGTCAGATGAACATCAGGAGAGACAGAGAAAGGATGCCGGAACTGCAAAGCAGAAACAGATGATTAGTGACTTTACTCTTGGGTCGTAGGATTAATACTTACCAGCCAGTTCAAATCATACCAATTCCGCAGCTAGTTGCCAGTATGACTGAAGGTGCCAACCGCAGCAGTGAGCGTGAAGAAACATGTTACAGGCAGTTGATCGTGCCCACATGTCACATAAGTTGTCTTCCGACTTTCTTTTTTCTTTTTCTTCTTTCTTCTCTTTTTTGTCCACAGGAATCAATAGCGAGCCGGACTCTGCAAGTATCGGGCAAGTGGCGGGAGCAACCGGGACGGACCGCGCATAGCCGGGAGTTATCAGATAAACGGGTGATTTGTGGCGCGACTTGATCGGTTATGGGCCCATTCCATCCTTTTCTCCAGCCCATCTCCTTCTGCACTGCACTCTTGGCTCGACGTCGGAAGGCTCGACGTCGGAAGGCTCGACGTCGGAAGGTGTTAATATCTGCTTGCCGACATTGGCGAGCACCGCAAGACTCGCCTATTCGTCTGACACCGCATCGTTGGAAATCACTACCACACCATGAACGACGCTCCGAGGACGAGCACCAAGACCGTCGCCGTCCTCGGCGCATCCTTTGGCGGTACGTCCTCTCCTCCTTGGCCACTCACTCACCGTCGACGATCCACCCGCGCAGGCTTTCACGCAGCGCGCATCCTCGCCAAGGCTCTCCCACCCGACTGGAAAGTGGTCCTCATCGACCGCAACAGGTGCGCATCCCTCCGCCCCGCCAACTCGCTACCCTCCCACTCACCCTCTCCTCTTACTCCCACTCACCTTTACTCACGCAGCCATGTCAACCATCTCTACGTCTTCCCGCGTTACGCGGTTCTCGCAGGCCATGAGCACAAAGCATGTACGTCTTCCCACTCACCTCTATACAACCACCCCGAGTCTCTGCGAGGCCTTGAGAGTCGTGGATTAATCTCCGCGCTCTTGAGAGTGGTTGCTTTCACGGTCTCCATACGTACCGATCACCATCTGCTCTTTTCCGTATGGTGGAGCCAGCGCGTCTTGTACCGATGCGCTGGGTCTTGTCCCGCTCTGCTTTATCACCGACGATCTTGCTGGTCAATTGACTTTGCAATCGTCGTATCTTCACTTCGTGCGACGAGCTGTTGCTGTTGGCGGTTTCTTGCCTTTCCCTTCACATCTCTCGTCCTGCTTACCTTTCTCACTCGTCTTCATTCTCCGTTCACTTGCCGCCACCTACCGTCCTGCCCTCTCGCGTCCCCCCCTCTATTTCTCACTCGGTCTTTTCCCCTCTTTCATTCTCCCTGTGGTCACGCATTCCCCACCTCTCTTCTCTCATTGTCACGACCATGACTAAAGCCCTCTCCCCCAGTCATCCCACCAACGCAGGTCTTCTCACCTCCGCACACCTTTGCGCACGCGCTGGTCACACGCCTCACACCTACCTCCGTCACCTTCACTCGCCTTTCTTCAACCCCTCCCTCCTCACACCCCCCGTCGCCGTACGCATGCCCACACCCTCAGCACACCATCTACCACTGTCCCTTTTCAGCCACCGAAACGCTGCACTTCGACTTCTGCGTCTACGCGCTCGGCTCGCGCCTCCCCGCCCCAATCGACCTCTGGGGCGACGAAGGCGCGAGGTCGGCGATCGAGGGGACGCCGGTGGGCGGGGAGGGGTACCGAGGGATGAAGGAGGAGGGTGTTGCGTGGATGAAGAGGATGCAGAGGCGGGTCGAGGGGGCAAGGAGCGTGCTTGTCGTCGGCGGGGGTGCGCTGGGTATACGTGAGTTTTCGTTGGTTCAATGGGGGGTTGGCAGAGTGCTCACCGCTATCCTGTGTCGTCGTGGACCCTCATCCGCACGCTCAAATTTCCTTCCGTACGCGCGCTTCATCGTCACGATTCCTCCACCCGCACCCTTTCCGTCATTGACTCTAAACACCCACATCCTTGCGCCCGTTTCCCTCCGACCACAGAATTCGCGTCCGACATCGCCGCGCTCTACGGGCCTTCGAAGTACGTCACGCTTCTGCACTCGCGGGACACGCTGCTGCCGCGGTTCGAGGAGGAGCTGGGTGAAGTGGGTGAGTGTTGTTTCGTGCGTTTGAGGTGTCTCGAGTGTTTGGACTGGCACGTCGAGCGATTGCGCGGATGGGGTGACGAGCGGCTGTCTTGACGGGTACGGGGATGAGAAGATGCAGTGTGCGCATCGCCGTGCAAGCATCTTGGCCGGAGGAGTCTGCGGGGACGGTCTGATCGATGGCGTGCGTCGTCGTCTGACGAGCAGCAGCAGTCTCTCGTGTAGGTCGTGCTGTCGAGACGTCAAGTCATTGCTGCGAGCGCCGAACGCTAGCTCACCTCTTTCTTGCTCGTGTCATTCTTTGTTCTTTTCTCTGCGCTAACCCCCGCTCGTCCTTCCTTTCCAGTCCTCTCTTCCCTCTCCTCTCTCGGCGTCACCGTCCTCCTGGGCGAACGCGTCGATTTGTCGACCTTGCATACCGAGAAACACCGAGTCAAGGCCAACGCAGCGCTGGCTGCAGTCCACACCAATGGCGAGGTGGATCAGGAGACAGGGGACGGAGCGATAGAGGAAGAGGAACGCGTCGTGAAGACGGTCAAGGGGCGCGAAGTGCGTGCGGAGCTGGTGGTGAGTCCTGCTGTGCCTGTGGTTGTCGGGCGCGGCGTGCGTTATGTATTGGAAGGAAAACGATTGGCTCGGGAGCTGTCGTGTTCATCAAAACTCTATTGCGCGCCTACCTCTCGGTTCCTCTCTGCGATTCCATAGCTAACTTTCCTCCTTAGCTGCTATGCACTGGCCAGACGCCCAACACGGGTCTCATGGCCGACCTCCTCCCCGACGCCATCGTCCCCTCGGGCGAGAACAAGGGCCTGATCCGCGTGCGCCGTACCCTCCAGGTCGCCGTTCCCCGCCGTCTTCTTCCTCTCGACGACGCACTTACTCTCGACACGACGACCTCGCAAGCCGTGACATCGCGTCTGGCGAACGACGGGCTAGAGACGGCGTACCCGCACGTGTTCGCGATTGGCGACGCGGCGGACGCGTTTGGTGCGATTAAGGCGGGGCATAACGCACATTGGCAGGTACGTCCTGCTTGACTGTGCTCGTTGATGTGAGGAGGCTCATCGACGGACTGTTATCAGGCGGAAGTGGCCGCGCGGAATATTGTACGGCTCGTCCATGGCGACGCGGAGCTGGAGCAGTATGTCCCCGGTCCACCCGCGATCAAGGTTTCTCTTGGATTGGTGAGTATTAAGTCTTACTGCCGATCCCACGTCCTCACGGGAGGACTGACGAATCTGCAGAACGATTCGGCATACCAGATTAATGGTGAAGTCGGCACGAAGAGCGATTGTGCGGTTGACCTGGATGCGAAGGTTATGTGGGCGCATTTCGGATGGAAAGATCTGAAGGACAAGGACATGCTTGTGTGAGTGGGGATGTAGTATAGGGCAGGAGCAGGATGTAACGATGTCGTTGTTGCCTTTGTGAGGCGCACCCGCAAGTCCTGTGCGAGGGCATATCCGCCTCTGGGAACGTGTCTCACTGCGAGCTCGTCACATTCTATCGGACTCACCGATCTTCAGCTGGTATGCCTGCATGCTGGTATGCTATAGCTGCGATGGATACGCGTGATCTCGTTTCGACTCGCACTGAGGGACTTGCAAAATTCAAGAATCGGGGATTCGCGTTCGATAATGTACCACTCAACGTAGTACAGCCTTTCCCTCAAGTTTGGCTCCTAACGGGTCTCCACAGATCACCACCGCCTCCCTCCACGCCCTTGACCACGGCCTCCCGTACGAGCTGCAGATACTCTCCAAGCCTCTTCCCCTCCGCATCGCTGAAATCGTCGTACAGCTTATACCGCGAGTCAGCGACAGTCGTGGAGACTTGGAGGGCGTGAGCCAAGTTCCTGCATGAAAATGACATGAGTATTCGCCTGCTAGTCCAACAAGGAATAAGACACGTACTCAGCGAACAATCCACTGCTTTCTACTAGCATCACATGGGCCCGGATAATAAACTCCGGAACGTAGATCTGCCTTATCCTAATGAGCTCTTGTCTCCTGCGATCTCCTATCCTCAGAGTATGGATCAGGATGCTCGTTTTGGCATGAATAAGTGCATGACAAGGACGCACCACCTCCTCTCGCGACATCCGCGACCAGCCAATCCGAAGTCAGAAGCTTCAGTGTCTGTTTACGGGCGTGCTCGAGGGCATCCTGCAAGGGCGGGTGTTATGAGGCGTCTTTTATCAGCATGCGTAACGATCGGTCTCACTTTATACCCGTCCTTCCACCTAATCTCGGCCTCCATACTCATAGTCCCAGCCTGGACCTGCGTCTCTTGAGCCCTGAACTCAAGCACCCGCTCGAGCGTGTCCCGAACCTAGTACGAGTGCGATCAGAAACAACATCTGGGAAGTGAGCTTGAAAAGCAAGATAAGTGTACCTGGAAGAACACTCGATAACCCAGATACTCCTCTGCAAGGTCTTCCGGCTGCGTAATAGCCGCGAGTCCAGGCGGGAGAGTGGAAAGGAGGTGAGCAGCAATGTGAATACGGCCAGCAGCTGTGAAAAGGAGGAATTCAGTCGTGAATAGCATTGGACCAAGCACCGACGCTCACCCAAGAAATACCTCAAAATCACATTCGCCTGCTCCAACGCCGTCCCGTACATATCCTCCCTGAACGTCGTCCACTCCAGACTCCTGAGGAACAACAGCTCCGCGGGCGACGGGTCCGACAGTATCGTAGCCGCTGTCGGCGCCGGCAACGGTCCCTTTACCGGCGGGAGCATCTGCACCCCCACCCATCCATCCCTCAGCCCATCTCCCACACAAAAGCACATGGAGACTCACGTTCAGCGCCTTTCTCATCGTCTGCTCCGCCGTGCTGACCGCGACCTTGTACACGTCCAGCCCGTGCTCCTCCGCCCGGCGCAGCGCCTGCCTTCGCTCCTCCAGGTCCGCGGTGAGGCCGAGGGAGACGAGGAACTGTGCGTAGCGCGCGACGGCGTTGGCGCCGAGGAAGTGGGCGTAGAGGACGATCAGAGGGCGCTGGCCTGACGACTGTGAGAGTCAAGGGGAGGTCAGGGACGGAAAAGGTCTGGAGACGGGACTGTACCTCGAGGACGTCGAGGTAGGATCCGAGGATCGTGCCCTCCGCGTCAGGGCTCACGGGGACGTCGATCATCCGTAGGAAAAGCGCGAGGTGGGCGAAGAAGCGCGTGAGGTGCGGGTAACTAGTGGGAAGACCGTGTTAGCCTCGATTCGCTGGTGTGGGTGCAGACTGCAGAAAGTATACGGGGTCGCCTGACTCGTGGAAAGTAGAGAATAATATGATAACAAACACAGAACGAGCTACCCAAAGGAAACGAAATAACAGCAGGTCAAAGTTCGCACTCACTCGACCCCTGCGGGACTAAACTCCCCATTTTTCAACTTCTCCGCAAACTCATCCAACAGCACATCCGTCCGGTCGAGTACAACATGCAGCTGCGATATATGCAACGGATGGTCCGCCGGCGGGCTGAAAATCCGACCCATCAGTCCTCACTCACACCCCCAAAGACTGGCACTCACCCTTCCTCGACCCCCACGCCCGCCAACCCCGTCAACGCGCCCACAACCTCCTCCTCCCACCCTTCATCCCCTTCCTCCCCGGCTCCAGGCGGCAAAAACTCCACATCCTCATTCTCCTCCTCCCAAAACCCGCCCCCGAGCTTCCTCAGCTCCGCCGCCTGCTTCTCTTCCACGAGCACGCTGATCTGCGCCCAGAGGTGGTCGGACCACGTGCGGCAGGCGGACTTGAGGAGCGCGGAGGTCTGTGGAGAGGGCGCGAGGGAGGCGGAGAGGAGGCGGTCGGGAGCGGGGACGTTGGGCTGGGGACACAGTGAGTGAGTGCGGATAGGGAGGGAGGGTAGAGGGACGTACATTCAGCGCGGCTTTTGTACATGTCGTTTTCCAGAGCTTACGCCGCCTATTCCCGCGCCATCCGTCAAACTCGGGCTCTCCGTCGTCAGCGTCGTCCTCTGCATCCAGCGTGCCCGTAGCTATCCCAGGAACAAACAGCGCAGATCTCAGTACCAACCAAACTATCAAACTAACCAAGGAGAAAAGAGGCCAACGCACTAATCGCACGCCACTCGAATAGCAACGACCCGCGGATACTCGCCGATCGCCATGGCTGCCGTGCCTTCCTGCACATCTCCATCGCCTCCTCCAGCCTCCCCGCCCTCACACACAAATACAACGCGTGCGCCAAACTCTTCTCATACGCCTATGCGCCCGATCAGAATCACTCCGGAAAACAGAAACACAAAACACACCATATCCTCCCCAGCAAGCGCCAGCCCTTCCCTCCCCATCGCATCCGGGTCCAAGCTCCCCACCCCCGTTTCAGCCTCTGTCCTCCTCGCCTGCGCGAGCCGGTGCCGCGTCGCCCGCCAGTACCCTGCCGCGGCCTCCGGTGCCTGCGCCTGCGCACGCGGTGCGGTGTCGTGCAGCCACTCGCGGACGACGACGAGCTCCGCGAGCCGCGGGGACGCGCGCATGATGGCTTGTGCGAGCGTGGAGGTGGGGGTGTAGGGGTTCTGTAAGAGGAGGGTGCGGGCGGGGGCGTGAGACGTGCGCGCTGTTTTACGCGCGCTGTGGGTCTTGTCTGAGAAACGATGGGTTGTGAGAAGGATGGGAGACGTACGGCATGACGGCTTGTAAGAGACCCCAGGTGTCTGCTTCCATACGCAGCACTGCCGTCTCCTCCGGGGCCAACGTCTCGGCGTCTTCAAGCCTACATCGTGCACCATGACATTGTCAGCGAAGAGACTCGCCGGGGTAGCTATCGCAGGGAATCCACCTGTCCCGACAAATCTGCCTCAATCTTGGCGCGAACCCCGTCTGAGGATCGAGCAGCGCGGCCAGATCGTCTTTGAGCGCCTGGCAGAGGGCGAGGACGTCTGCGTATTGGGTGTAGAGGGCCGTGCTTGACATCCTGCTCGTCGCTCCTCTGGTGTTGCAGAATAAGTGGTACGCGCCGAACGCGATATTGTGCCTAAAGCGAGGACGCGAGGAGATGTGGCTTGGACGAGGAGATGTGGCTTGGATGTGGACGCGTTGGACGCGTCGGTTCGGATTTCGGTGGCGGTAATTATTTGGATATATTGACGTATGTGGCGTTTTCCCAGATATCCGAGGGCGAATTCAGGCCTTAGAGCTGGGGAGGACCAGGCAGCGTCGTTCCACTAACAATAAGCCGTTAACAACAGGACTCAATAATTACGTTTTGCCGTGTTTGGGGAACCATCAGCGAATACATCCTAATCGTATACTCCTTCGAGCAATCCGTATCCTGTCGTTTTCTTTATTATCCAATGGAAACCCGCCGCATATAAATACGGCTTAAGTACTAACTTGCTCGTCGTGCACTGGCTATGTGAGTGGTCTGTTGGCAGCACTGATATTCGTCTCCTGGCCCTTCGCAGCGCGGCGAATCTTGGACTTAACACTCCTTCACTCGAGCATTAACACGCGGCCTCGGCACCTCCTCCTTAACACCGCATCTCTTCACCAGCACAAAGTAAATATTCGACTTGTACGCACCCCCATGTTCCCTGAGAGCCTCTGGAGTCTCGCCGCTCCTTGGCCAGGCAGAAGTTGTTTCGAGAATCCTTAACTTACCCGAGCCCGAGTCCACGCGGCGACTCGACGCACCAGACCGTCGTCGTACATAAGCCGGTTGCTAACGTCCTCCACACTACGCCACGCGTACGTCGTTATACATACACCGTCCCACACGACTCTGATACCAGCGGGTTGAACAAATACCCCGGTCGAGCGACGACGCAGGAGGGCGCGTAGGTGGCCGGACGAATGTGAACGATGCATGTTTACAGCGTTCAAACCTCTGGCAATGACGAGCAATCAGAGCGCACTTGCAGTTGCTTCCGTGCTATGACCATGATCTCAGTATGAGCCGCCGGAGTCTCCAGGTCAGTCAGGAGTGGCACGCGAAAACAAGTAGCGTGTGTCCGTCCAGTGAGGTTCTTCTACACATATGATATGGCGGATGGGGTGGGACCAATGGTGCTAGCAAGCCGGCAGGGAGAGTTGCGGCGATTAGAGCACAGAGACACGGCCTCTGGGGAGAGCTAGGCTGGAGTCGGCGAGACCGAGGAAGATAACTAGCGGATGTTGCCGGAGAGCGCAATGGAGAAAGTCGAGGGAATAGCGTATGGCCTCGAGGGGGGGGGGGGGCAGCAGGGCTGGCGATAGCCTCCTAGCTTCTCGTTATCAACGAGTACGAAGTTGGCTGGCCAAACCGCGCGGTCGATCCGGTTGGGTATGTGGCCAGCAGACTGCGTAATCGGGGCATCGGCGTGCAGTGCATCCTACTGACAGCACTGATGCGCCACCACCGCCGGGAACCCAGAATACAGCAGGATTCCCGATCATCTGTTCCGCCCAAGTACCAGGCTAGGATACAGGGAGCTTTATGTGCACTTCAAGATCATGCGGTTGAGCCGGAACAGATCATAGCGCGATATTGCGTCCGGCACCTTCCGCTAAACCTATATACCGAAGTGTAAGCTCGCGTCAGTCCCGAGCTTGCACTGAAAGTCCGCTGACGTTTCCTGACTAATTAATGACTGACCGAGGGAGACTGCAGAGCTGCAGACCAACATGCGCAACGGAGCACCACTACTTCATGGCCCAGGCAGGGGCGAATAAACATCAATAGGAAAACTCATCTTGATGGGCGCTCCTAGCAGCTAGTAGGCATATCAGGTAATTGCCGGCTAGGGACACGCATAGACAGACAGGTCGCACGCGCGATATCCATCATATGGATACTTCGTTGACGTGTGTCCAGGTACGACCCGTCTAGCTGATTGTATCAGATTGATAGAGTCCAGGACATTCTTAGCCAGTTTTTGGCGTTCATACCGGATTGAGCAGCTAGCTCCGAGCCAAAAAGTGCGGAAACAAAACCAGTAGGAATGTCCAGAACGCGGGAAAAGGTTGGAAAGAGATTGAAGGGACATCGGGAGTTGCCCGTGAATATTTGAATGCTGGCGAGCACCGAGACATACTTGCTGATGGAGCTCCCGGAGTCCCGTATGCTGAATAATGAATAATGGGCTGTCCACGTCGCATGCTTGCCACTAGTATCGTTAGGTCGTGTCAACAGGAAGAAGCAAGAGGAGGGAGAAATCGGTTGCGTTAGAAGATCGTCAGATCGCGTGCCTAATAAGTCGGAACTTGCAAGAATGTGGCAGAATGTGGCGCAACTGAGACCGAAAGAGCTCCTCTCGCTACGACTTACTCTTGACGCAATCAAAATGCTTATCCAATGTGAAGAAAATCGCTCAGTGCATTCCGCATCCGAGGTTGTGAGGATCGTACTACGCCCAACTTCAGTGCCCGCGTGAAAGCGGAGTGTTTATCTTGCATGCAGAAGAGCGCATCGTGGTACAAACTCACCCTTCTTGCATTGCGAATCCGGTTTACTGAACGAGAGGTCACCAGAACGTCTACAAGAGCGGTGGAAAATAGTGCAAACTATGGCTGCACGTACGTGAGAAATGACAACGAAGATCGCACCAGAAGGATGGTGCCACCACTCGCCCGCCGTGGTTGTGAACTGACGGACTCTGCGGAGTGCCGACAGCATGATCGCTCGCACGCGAAGACCACCACGCAAGTCTTCTCGTCTCGCGGGAAGCAATCTTTAGCTGAAGTGAAGTTAAAGACCTAGGAGCAGGAGCAAGCTGGACCCTATGACAGGAGATCAGACGTACCTCAATGAGCAAGGATCTGCGACGTACGACTCAACGTTCAACACAGGTAAATTGAAATTGATCCAAGCAATTCGACAGTCGCTCCCAGGCTATATCTTCGACTTCGCGATCTTCAAAGAGAAGAACCGCTCGTGAGACTGAATGATCTAGCGCTTCGAGAAGAGGAAACGACGTCGGCGTGCGTAAGCCGTGGAAACTTGACCAGGCCTGTGCGGCGCCACGGCGAGGCCAGTCTACAGTTAGTCTCAGATAGCCTATCGGCATAGGGAGGTTCCACGCAGATCTTGAAGCTTGACCTGTAGGTTTTGGCGATCCATATCTTCAAAGACACTACCTGCGATGCGGCATGAATGCCTTTCTGCCCGAGTCTGCGCCGATCAAGAATGCATTGTAGGACCGAGTCTCTGTACTCGCTTAGCCAATAGGCTAATCCAGCATGGCCTCGAAGGAGTGCGTGAGAGAGTGTAGATGATAGATATGTCTGATCTTACCTATTGGCCGCGTTGAATCGCCGACCTCCAGAATTTCCTCGGTGAGCCTAATACGGTGTCACCCTGGAGTTTAAGTCAGTTTTGAGAAAGGTGATGCCGTATGTCTGGATGGATGCCGCGTTCTAGCGGGCCGGGATTGTCGCATTCGCATGCCAAACTGCACGTCGCTGACATACGCTGTCGTAATGATGCGCCGGTCCATTCCTAGCGCGGAGCTAGTGGCTGTCAAACATGGGGAAAGTCAGACTATTGCTCCTAGAAAAATGTACGGATAAGGCTTGCCTCGATGATTGCTGTCGCTAGTGCTATTCGTGGCGCCAACAGGGCGTGGCATATTCGGGACGCGCAAGGGCATGGAAAGAAGGATGATCGGCCATCCGTGCTCTGCCTATTTGGCCCTCTAACGGACAGTTTGCGTCACGATAAACATATACTTGACCGTCTTTGTAGCTTCTTGCCCGCCGGACCTTCCGTAATGAACATGGCGCTGTTCAAGTCAACGGCCAGTGGTAGTTATAGTCTATAACTGAGTTTGAAATATAAGTCGGACTTCCAGGTTCTCCCTGTACACCGGTGCCATCCTCGATGAATATGCATGTGATGACAACAGGTCTCCTTACTAGCAAAGATAATTGCATGTCCTAGAGAGCATGGAATACACCTCATGAACAATTCTACTGCAGATGGACTTAAGCATAAATGCAAAGACGTTACAAGACTCGATTCGAGAGTTAGTTCGGAGTTTGTACTGTTTCCCACGGTCGTGCCCTACGAACTCTGATTGCATGGGCATCCATGCTCTCGCGCATGTTTTTCGAATACTAAAGCTTGCGTCTAGAGCTAACTGCTATCTGCTTTCCTCCTTCTCCTCCCTCTCCATTGATGACTTAATTTTAGTTAATTTCACCAAAGTCGACTAGCCGCTTGCTGACCCCACGGGGAAGGGGCGAATCAATTAGCACCCCGCATTCCGGGCCGCCGGGCCGCTTGAAATTCAGGCACGGAGAGGCCGCGTGCCCGGATTCCCCGCGTTCCGAATTTGTATATAAGCAGCGAGGACGTCCTTTGTCCGCTCCTCGGTCGCTGTCCTGCGCAACGTCGCCGCTGCTTCGTCGCTGTCCTGCACAACGTCCGCTCGCTGCATCTCAATGGCAGGGGAAAGCTTCTTCAAGAACAGCCGCGTTTACTGTAAGTCCCTCTTTCCCAATGTCCCCGGACCAAACTCAAATCATGCGAATAGGGCTGGCTTTCGTGGCATATTGGGGTATCGTGCTCTTTGGTTACGATACGTGCGTGAAATGCATATTTGTCGCACAGATCCGTGCTCGAAACTTACCTCGGCCTGCAGTGGTGTCGGCGGTGGCGTCGTCTCACAGAATTACTTCCTGGAGCATTTCGGAGCCTTCACCGATGGCAAGGTGGATACGGCAAAGAAGAACGAAATCTCGTCCAATGTCGTGGCGGTGCTTCAGGCCGGTGCTTTCTTTGGCGCTCTGAGCAGTGCCCCTCTCTCCGGTAGGTCTCTCAAAGCTTAGCGCTTATTCCCCGTATCGCCACTCATGGCATCTGCAGCGCGATATGGTAGAAAGTATCCCCTGCTGGGCTACACTATCATTTTTGCAGTCGGAGCAGTGAGTGAGCCTGTTACGCTGCACATGTTCGCCTGTGGATAATCGTTGGCTAGATCCTCCAAACCATTGCCGGTGGTAGCCGTGGACTAGGCTACATTTACGGCGGCCGTGTCATCGCGGGTTTCGGCATCGGTGCCATCTCCGCTATTGCACCTGCCTACGTCTCCGAGTGCTCGCCCAAGGAAGTGCGTGGCCGGATTACCGGTCTCTTCCAGATCATGGTGGCCATCGGCGTCATGATCTCCTACTTTATCAACCGTACGCTCATTTTATCTTCTTCGTAAAATCATCCTTTTAAACATCTGGCTATCAGTGGGCGTCAGTTTGCACCAGACGGGCGCGAAGATCTGGCGTATCCCATTCGGCTTCCAGCTCGTCCCCGCGGGCATGATGTGCCTCGGCCTGCTGACCGTCAAGGTATGTCCTCTGCATACGCCATTCCTTACGCAACCTAATTCCGCCAGGAATCACCCCGTTGGCTCGCGTCCGTCGGTCGCAACCACGACGCGCTCGCGAACATCGCCTACCTCCGCAAAGAATCGCCCGAGTCCGAGGCCGTGCTGTACGAGCTCGCGGAGATCGAGGCCGCGATCAACGAGGAGCGCACGGCTCGGCAGGGCCTTGGGCTCAGAGAGGCCTTCCTCGGCAAGGGCAACTTCATCCGCTTCGTCATCGCGTTCGTCATCTTCCTCCTGCAGCAGTGGTCCGGCCAGAACTCCGTCTCGTACTACGCGCCGCAGATCTTCCAGTCCATCGGGTACACGGGCACGGCGAACTCGCTGCTCGCGTCGGGGATCTACGGGATCGTCAAGGTGGTCGCGACGGCCCTGTTCGTGTTCTTCCTCGTCGAGAGTCTCGGGCGGAAGCTGAGCTTGGTGGTCTCGGCGGTGGGCATGGGCGTATTGTTCTTCATTATTGGCGCGATCCTCAAGACGCACCCGCCGCCGACGGGCGAGGGCTTCCAGCCGCCGGTGGCGAGCAAGGCGATGGCGGCGATGCTGTACATTTACGTGTGCTTCTACTCGATGGGGTGGGGCCCGCTTCCGTGGGTGTACGTCTCGGATATCTTCCCCACGCGCACGCGGCACTACGGGCTCGCCTGCGCGAGCGCGTCTCAGTGGCTCTGGAGTGCGTCTTCCTGTCCTCGCCTCTCCATTCATAGACACCTGACTATTCTTCCTCAGACTTTGTCGTCTCCAAGGTCACGCCGTCGCTGGTGACCGACCTGGGCTACAAGATCTTCCTGATGTTCGCCACGATCAACATTGCGGGCATGGCCGTCTTCTCGCTGCTTATCCCCGAGACCAAGGGCCGCTCGCTCGAGGAGATGGACATCATCTTCGGCACTGTGTCGGCCGCCAAGCGGAGAGAGGACATCGAGCGCCAGGAGCGAGGTGCGTTTTTTCTCGCCTTTCTGCTTATCGGCTCTCACACCATTTTACAGTGATGGAGCACGAAGCGCAGGATACGACGTCCGAGAAGTCGATCCACCAGAAGGTGTAACGGGGGTTGTACTTGTAGTGTATCCACGATCTTGAGTGAGGATGCTGTCATGTAATCTTATATGTTGGCTGACGAAGGTGATGTTTGATGCCCATTGTACGATTGCTCATTTGTAATTTTAGACACATTGACACTACTGCTTGATCTGTCAGGAGAGTCAAAGTTCCGGTCACTCGCCATCCGCGTAGCAGACTTGTGAGATATTTAGGCGCACGCATAACGCAGCCGGTTTAAAAGTGGCCTATTAGCTATTTCCGCACAGGAAAAGATGAAGTTCCCGTAGACTAATACTGGCTCCAAGAACGGCAGAGGACAGAGGACTCCGCCGCACGCCCACCAGGTCAAGATACGTACACTCGGCTCAAGCTACATCAGTTATAGTGCTTGACCAGCACCCCGTTGAGGACCTCCGTATCTACACCCGCCTCGCCCTTAGCGACCTCACTCTTGCCAAAGGCACTCGTCCTTGCCCTCCTGTGCATTTCCATGGTCGGCTCCTTCCCCTTCTCGGGCAGGCGATCGGTCTGTATCCCGACCCTATTTATAACTCCGCTTTCTTCCAGAGGCTTCAGGAGAACGTCGTTCTCCATCATCGCGAAGTAGTATACGCCGAGTCGCGTATACCCGCGCTGCGAAGGAGGGGGTTGCACGACGCGATGGATCGTGGCCTTGTAGAATCCCCCAGAGACGAACTCGAGTGCATCGCCGATGTTGATCACCTGAAGCACATGTTTGAGACGAAGGTGACAGGGAGTAAGGGTCGGCTTACGAGCGCGTTCTCGATGTGCTTTACCCACAGCCACTTGCCTTCAGGAGACAGGATCTGCAGAGCGGCCACGGGCTGACTCCAGAGGACGGTGATGCCGCCAAAATCTGCAGAGAGCAGGGTATAGCTCGTACGGTTGGAAACTAGGCAGAACGCAGACGTACCTGTGTGGCCTTTGAGCCAAACATTGTTCGTCTTGGCTTCTTCCTCTGCCGATCGCGGATAACTGTATCAAGGCATACTGAGTACCCAACATATTGCCAAGTGCTCAGACGCGTACTATTTGATGAATCGCACTGGCAGGTCCATCAGTCAACACGCGATACGCAGATCCAGAAGCCGGCGGCAGCACTCACAGTATGACTCCTGGGGTACTTCGTATCTCATTAGATTGACCAGATATTCTTCGGGTAGTTCGAGACCGCGAGCCAGCAGCCTAATCACGAATGAGACAATGGTGCGCAGCGAGGGTGATAGCTGATTGAAGCAGCACGAACCTCAGCATGGGATGGACTATGTTAACATGACAGTGCTTCACGAACGCATCGATCTCTGGAAGAACAGGACGAAGAGCTTGCGGGTGCTGTTTCCTATAGACGTCGGGATTGACTGTGCGAACAGGGAATTAAAACCAGCGGCTATTTTACGGCAACGGCCTACCATTATAATGCTCATTCTGGTCCTGGACACCGTTACTAATATGCTGTACGGGATCTCTGCGTCAGCAACAGGTATCGTATCGGCGACAGCGCGCTCACCCAATAGCTACGTGGCTTGTACCCTTCCCATGATCCTGTCGCCTTGATATCATTCGAGTACAGGAGCTTCTCTTCTTTATCAACCTCTTCAAACGGGATGTTTGCGATGTCGAATACCCGCTTAGTCTGACGCAATTCAAAATCCTCCATATACTCGAGCGGGAAGTGAGACAATGTATACCTGTGCTGGTGTATAACCGTGGTTTATAGCATACACGAAACCTCGCGTCCTCATAGCATCGCGTGCGATGATCGCAAGCTCTGCTCTCCCGTTAGCCGTGCTAGCTTTGCTCAAGTCAACGATAGGAAGGTCAGCGTAGTCCACTAGAAGCAAGCACAGTCAGGCAGGTCGACTCTAGATAGCCCTGGACGTACAATCTTCAGTCGGTGGAGGTGCTGGAGTATATTCGTCAACATGTGGCAGAGCTCGGCCGGGCATGTTGCGGAGGAGACAGGGTTAGAGTGCGCATCTCCAAACAGTTGAATATATAGTCATGGGGAATACAGTCACCCGGCCTCCCCGAGGTAGGGCTATTGCGGTTATGGTCAGTCATGTCTCCAGAGGAAGGCCCAATCCCCAGCAGTTGGTGATTGTGGGCGGGGCCGAATCGACTGGACCCACAACTGGCGAGCCATTTTTAGTCTTCGGGGTTATTGCTTTCCCATATGCGAGCAGCAGCTGAACGATGCTGTTTTAAGGTATAAATGGTATCGACACGCACCCGTAATGGGCGTTTGGGGAGAGCGCAGACGCTCTACCGGCCCACCTAGAGTCACTCGCAGACACTCTCGCTGCACTTTGATGGTAGTATGAAGCACTCTTTGCTCATCCCAGAGCTAGGATGACAGTTTGCTCCGGAGGATTTCACGCGATGATCTGTGAGAGCGTCCCAGGCCACCTACCATATTACTGCCTGGCTCGGAATGCCGAAGAAAGTGCTGGGTGAGCTTGTGAATGAAGTCACCGATCAAACACTATTCGATTCACGTGCGGGCAGATTCGTAGGTGAAGAACGGAAGGCGACCCGGGTGATCCACGGAGGGCCCTTGAGAACTCGACGACAAGAGGAACAGATGCACCTAAGTTCGGAGCATGAATCAGCGGATACCAGGGCGGGGCGGAGATCATGACAGAGCGCCACACACCAATTCACTGGTTACGAAGACGCACCGAAGATTACACCACAAAGGATGACGCATCCCTGCCTCGAGGGAAGCAGCTATGGTTAAGAGCTTGGTAAATCTACCTGCCGGAGTTCTTACGACGACCGTTCTCGAGTGAGATTAGAGTTGCCGGGCAGTGTCTTCCCGTTCCGAGCAACGAGTGTGGCACCTACATGCTGAGTAACGGTACGGTCACCAGTGACAAAGTAGGCGCCAGGGTATGGTCATCCGCAAGGGCACATCCATGCCGAGAGAGCGATTAAAGAGCTACTTTGCCAAAAGGGATGTAGAGATATCAGGAGTCAGCGGACGACTGGAGGGAGGTGGAACGCCCAGACCAGGATAAAGGCAACCATGACTATATGCACTGGCTTCGTCAGAAGGGGTTCGAAGACCTATGCACCGTCAGGAACAAGCATCGCTGTCCTACACTGTGGTTTGGGGTAGAAAGACCAGGGAAATCATCCAAGCGAACGAAACCTGCAAAATCCGGTCATAGTTCCGGTGTACGAGCCCCTTGCAATGCCGCTGCGGTCTCCTGGAGTCGAGACCTCGCCAAATTATGGAGGGGGATCGCCGTCGTGATACGTTCCGACGAAGGGGGGTAATTGCATACAGGGCCCTTCGTCCCCCGTCCCCAAGTCCGCTCAGTACCCAGTCATGATTCCTGACTGCTCGGAAACACTTCTTCGGAGGGCAAAGCATCGATCGACCTCGGTCTCGAGCGGCTTATTGTCCGTCTTTCGATGATGATGGCTGGATGCCGTCCAGCTAGAAGCCATGTGAAATCACCGTGGAAAGTTGTGGACGAAAAATGGAAGATCGTATCCACAGATATAGGCAAAGTACCCCAGCCCAGAATGCACCACGACATCATCACTTCCTGGAGTCCGGCTTCGGGCCCAGAAATGAGAACAAGTACAGCGCAGGTACGCAGCAGGACGCTCACCATGGTCAGAAAGGTCATCCATAGCGGTTCCATAGCAAGATTAATTGTTCTTGGGAGTAGATGCGTAGACCTCCTCGGAAAACCATATCGATAAGCATAGGCAGTAGCCAAAGCAAAGCCTCGATCATACAGCCACGGTCGGGTCAGGGAGGCGGCTGCATTCCAGACGCCATTGTCTTTGCCACGCACGAGCGCGTCTCTTGCATGGGTTCAGTGAAATTTTCGACTAAAAGCTTCGCATCCCGCTGAAAACGCGCTGCTTCAATGTCTGGTTTCTTTACCAGCACGAGTCGCACCTAGATATCAACGCCCCAAACCTTCCGCCGCGTTCCATTTCCGCCGCGATTGTTATTGTCCAGCAAGATAGGTATGATGGAGCAAGAGCAGACGGCACAGGACGTGGGTCCCAAGACTTCCGCACTTCGCCTCATGGCGATTTCGAGCAGATTAAACTTAACATGTTCCGGCTCCCTGTTGTCATGCTCGACGACGACGCGTGCAGTCGAATCCGGCGGTGGGCTGTGCAGCAGCGACGGTTAGCCATTCTCGTTAATTATGCGACTGAGACCTGCAGAAGCTCAGCCAAGTGCTGGCATCAGAGGCGAGCTCTGGTTGATCCGAGATCGCGAACATCCTCGGGCGATCTCTCACAAGTTCGAAGAAGATCTGACAGAATCAATGCATCATACTGCATCAGAGATCGTCTTTTTGTTTTCGAACACACACCGTAAATATCTGCACCGTTGCTTATTGTCAAGAGAGCCACGAGAGCCGGGTCGCACGGGAGGCCTTTATTGTTGCGTTCCACGATACCTTCCATATATGGAAGGCAGATCTGGAACAGACCTTGCGCCACGCTCGACTCTCCGGGACGGACTCTGCGGTCTCAATGCTTATTGTCGTCTCAGCAAACGGATGACGAGGATAAAATGAGGAAGGGTATAAAAGGCTCTTCAAATCTGTCGCTCCTCCTCATCAGGTCGAAATCACTCTCGCCACCGAGCCCAAGCTCCTCTCACCTTAACGACCTCGCTCACGTCCCACCTTCACGAGCAAATGGATTTCTTCACCGTCCTCTTCTCTTCTCCCTCTACCGCTGAGGATGACACCACCCTGTCGCAACCAGTCTCAGAAGAATCCGGAGGAGACGGCGGAAACTCGTACTGCGTAGTTGCATGAAGATCCGCCGGCGGGAGAGCGTATAACTTATTGGTTCTGATTATTGGCATCTGTAGTAAGTGGATTGTGCCTTACCGTCCATTCCATCGCTGATTCTCTTCGTCCGTAGAACATATGCATATCACTTCACGAGATTCCATGAAGAAGCGTACTGTAGCCGGGGTGCAGGTGGTTTCATTGGCGTTGGGCGTGGTTTCGGACATCAGTTGCTTGGGCGTGTTGAATTCCGTCCACAGTTTATTCTATTTCCTGCATTCGACGCGCGTTAGTCTGTATTTGAGGAGAATGAAGGGGGGCGGACCAAGGAAGATAGAGATACATAGACGCGATGTGACGAGGGCATCGGGGCTTCAGATGAGGATTTGGACAAATCATTATCATTCTGATGTATATGCTGCATGAAGCGTGCGTCCGGTACTGCAAATCTTTCACCGAAGTGCGCCAGGAGAGAGCGCGCAAGAGCGGGCGACATATTGTGCTGGGACAGATGGAAGGACACGGATAGGCTCAGACTACGCTCATCTTCAGTTGGAAGTAGAAGTCTTTAACCTGAGCAATCAAAACGGTGCCACGTCTTGTGATGGCGCGCGACTATTCTCCAACACTGGGACTCACCCTGGTTTGCTGGTTCCACTTCTGACATATAGCATCACCAGACAAGCGCTAACCAAGGTTCCAAAGTGTTGGGCGATTGAACTCAATCGAGTATTGATAGCCAAAGCCTGGTCGTCCCTTTCGCCCAAAGGGATGACCATGCCGATGCGGACGGTGCGTAAACCTAGCCCGGTTGTCGCGACACTGATAAACTCAGAATTTGCAAGAATGCGCCTGAACGACTCATGGAGGCTGACTAGTACTACCTGGTCGTAGTTGGGGAAAGAATGAACTTCTGCTGACAGACTCGAGGACGGCAAGTAATAACCATGAAAGCAAGGGAAAGCGCTACTCGGTTAACTGGGCTTGAGCGCTCAGCGTGCCCTGTTTGGCTGAGTGGCGTTCCGTTCATTGCACTCGGACAGCAGCGACATTCATGCCATGTTATACTCGCAAACAATCCTCAAAGTGGCGCCTCTGGATATTCGGCACAAAAATTGCTAACTCAAGAGACAGTTTACTCTCGAGGCGCAGCCTCAACTTTCTTGACGACGCTTGGATCCGTTTACACCATAGTACTCGGATTGTTGTATCTTGAGTCCGGCATCCGGGTCTTGATATCCCTAGGACTAAACATCACTCGACTGCTCATGAGGACGCCTGGCTCTTCAGAATGGGAGCGATAAGCTCAGCTGTGACAATTGCGAACTGCAGGGCGTCGCTCGTGGATTCTGAATGCCATCTTGACTTACCAGATGTATCCCGCGGTAGTTCCAAGGATCACACTTTCATTGACGTCCCTCCGAGCTTGATAACTGCTCTGTCCGCGACTGGTTGCCAATAGTACTCAACATACGTCAGAATACTGACTGTCTAAGTTAGGTCGCAGAATGCTACTTATACTTCAACTTCTGCCGCTGCTACTGCTGATACGGCTTTCGTGGCAGGGACACGAAGTACTTGACCCACTGACCTTCCCGTTCTCGATAGAAGCCGCGCCATTCAGTCAAGTGGCGGGCCGAACTTGGTGTTCTTCGGGTGTCCATTCAATCGCTCTCCACTTTCAGTTACGAGAACTATCCTATCGTGTTCAGCATTTCCATGCCATTACCGCAGATATCATCCTTCTTATCCATTGACTTCTCACCTTCCAGTATATATACGCTATACCTCCAAGTCACGCCGTTCTCAACATACAATCCACGAAGCATGCCTACTCGAGTCTTACCACATGTCGACCCGTACACTCCTGCTCCGCCTCCTACCGAGGACTGTACGTCTATCATCGTCCTTTCAGTAAATAGTCGCCCCTAACGTTCTAATTCATCGTTCTCTTAGTGGAATATGCCGACCTGCCCATCATCGACCTGAGCATCGCCGCCACCGCAGAAGGCCGTGCAGAGCTCGCCGCAATTGTCCGTGACACCATGAAGACGTCAGGCTTTCTGTATGCTGTTAATCATGGCTACACTCCTGCCCAGGTGACGCTCTTCCCATTATTCAAACCGTCGAGTACTAAATCACTCTCAGACGAAGCGTATCTTCGACATCGCGAACGTTCCCTTCGACGCCGTCAAGAACGATGAGAAGGGGATGTACGCCGGCGATATCAAAGGTGCTGGTTCCTATCTTGGCTACAAGCTACGCAACTACTGGGTGTGCCTGCTGTTTATCAATACCAAGTACTGTGCTGATATTTCCGCTATGTTGCTCAGCACATCGACAATGGCGTGCAGGACCAGATCGAGCACTACAATAGTAGGTAGTCCGCTCCTTAGTCATCGTCCCGAGCTTATGGGACACAACCCCAAATGCAGTCAACCCGGACGTCAATCGGAAGCCTCATCCACAGGCTCTTCGACCGTTCTTACCAGAGATTGAAGCCTTCATCGAGCACTGCCATGTCAATGTGGTCCATCCCATCGTCAGGTAAAGGCTCCTGCTCTATCGGCGCAGTGCCTCTTGTGACACTTCATCCTTTCCTGAGGCTGTTGGCGCTTGGTCTTGAGATGCCCGAGGAAACATTAGTGAATATCCTCAAATACAACGCTCAGAACGAATCTTGGCGTGAGTTCATCTTCCTTGCTCTCATGTGACGCAGCTCATGCCGATTGTCCTGTATGTTAGTGAGATGTATGAAATAGTATGTGGCAGAGCGTATAGTGCCCGAGTTACTTGACATAATATCTGTCTCAGCTATCCTCGCTCAGATGAAGAAGAAGAGAAGACGAAGAACGTCTGGCTTAAAGGTCACACAGGCAAGTAAAGCTATTCTCGCCAACAGACTCGAGTTACAGATGTTCGTTATGCATGTACAGATCACAATAGTGTGACAGTCCTATGGAGCCAGCCGGTCGCTGCTCTGCAGATCATGTCCCCCGAAGGCCGATGGAAGTGGGTGAAGCACATCGACAACGCTCTAGTAAGACACCCCCATCTAGTCTACTTTACCACCTTATTTCCGACGACCTAGGTGATCAACATCGGTGACGCACTGGAATTCCTTTCCGGAGGGATCTACAAAGCCACAATCCACCGCGTCGTCCAGCCGCCTCCCTCCCAGCGCGGATACGCTCGTCTCGGTGTCTTCTACTTTGCCATGCTCGACAACGACGTCGTCCTGAAGCCTCTGGAAGACAGTCCAGTTATAAAGCGCGAAGGCGTACGTCGCGAGCGTTTGCCAGAACAGGGCAAGGAGCCTACCATGGACGAATACCGAAAGGCTCGAATCCGCGCTTACGGACAGAGCGAGGTGAAGAAGGGTGGGAGTGGCGTGGATACGCAGTATCTCGAGGGGGTCCTTGTCAAACACTATAACTGACGATCAGTCATTGTAACGTCGCGAGCGTTTCTTGCTAATTACTGCTCGTCCCTAGCAGATTTTCGTACCCTTTCGCGCTACCTATACAAGTCCATGCAGAGACGCGCTCGAGGATTGGATATGAAGGATCTCTCGGCATGCATTTCGCGTCCTTTCGAGCCCAACCTTTTGTGTGTTATCGAGTTCTGTCTTCCATCACAGTGTACATCCAGCATAATACGGCCTTGTACTCGACAGGACGGACAAGATGAGGAACGAGGAATAGCGTGGCCTAACCAAGATATTTCTAGGTAGCTGCTTCCCTCAGGAATGGAAGCGTTAAGCCCATAAGCACGTCTATGGATGTCGCTTCTTGACCCTGTGCGTGTTTCGCCATTCCTCTTTGCCCCGCGGTGTTGCAGGCAATCGATGAATCACTACATTTGTAGGTATTCATTAAACTTTATCAACGGATTCATGAGCGGTCCGCCGCAAGGATAGTTGTCCAACTGAGTTTAGGTGCCCAGCGCTATCTTCTTTTGCCTACACCCTCATACGGCTCCGTTCTGGTGCCTTTGTCATTATGGAAAGGATTCGGCAAGGTCGGTCAACATGGCGACCCTTGACTAACCCGGACGTCCAGACACATGTGACGAATCGACCTCCACAGTTCATTCACGAAGAACCAACTATCGCGCCATCTACCCGGACACAATCTCTACCTCTTCAGCTTCCTTCCTCCTGGTATACACACGCCAAGGCCTCCGATTACCCCTACCTCCACGTCATACTCCCCCCAACATGCCTGCGCGAGCCCTACCGCTTATCGATCCGTACATTCAAGCCCCTCCGCCTGTACATCTCTCATAGTCCATTCGCCGAACCGTATCCCCTGACATTCTGATGCATTGTTCTTCCAGAGGAATATACCGACCTGCCCGGGGCACATCCTCGACCTGAACAAGTCCGCCACGGCAAAAGGCCGCACAGAGCTCGCGGCAATTGTCCGGCGGGACACCATGAAGACGTTAGACTTCATGTACGTCGTCAACCATGGCTATAGCTCTGCTCATGTAAAGTCCCTCCCGCTCGTTACGGTATCCAGTCCTGACGTGTTCGCAGCGCGACCATACCTTTGGACGCTCTGAAAAACAACGAGAAGCAGATGTACGCAGGCGATATCAAAGCCACCGGTTCGTATCAAGGTTATAAACTTCGGAAGTACCGCATACACCTGCTGCTCATCATTGTCGAATACGATACCCATGTTCGTTCTCTATTCTAGAATCCCCCGGCACTTAATCACGGGACCTAGGACTATCTCCTCTGTCTATTTTGTAAGGTGAAGCTGTATAGACATTCTCGCTCGCCTGACACTGTGATCTGCGAAGAAGAACTGGGGATCGATTACGAACTCATCTCTGTCGACTTGAAGAGGCGACCATAAGAAGCCCGAACATGTCGACACCATCCGCCCCTTGGGACAGCTGCTCGTATTAATGGACACCGGTAAGAGGGCCATTAATGTCACAAGGTGGTGGAAGGACATCACGGGACGTGCGAGTTGGCAAACGGCAAGCGACACCCCCTGACGTAGACTGCGTCTTACTGCGATCCCGTCACATTGCGCTCTTCACTTTATCAAAATTACCAGACTTGAAGCTTGAGTTGATATCCCTGCATGCTGATACGTCAGCTATACTACGCGGGATGCCACCGAGCCTCGGTCAGAGACACGCTTCGATAACGTACCGCACGACACAGTACGACCTTTGCCCCATACTTGGCTCCGACGGGTCTCCACAGATCCCCACCACCTCCCTTAACGCCCTTAACCACCGCCTCCCGTACGAACTGCACTCTCCAAGCCTCTTTCCCTCAGCGTCGCTGAAATCGTCGTACAGCTTATACCAAAAGTCCGCGACAGTCGTGAAGAGTTGAAGGGCGTGAGCCAAGTTTCTATAGAGAAAGGACATACAAGTATCCCTTCCCGGAATAAGACAAATACTCAGGGAACAGTCCACTAACATCACACGCGACCGTATGATAACCGTTTACTGAGGAGCGTATTATCCTGACGAGCACTTGTCTCCTGCGAACCCTTGTCCTCAAAGTATGAATCAGTACGCTCATATTTCAGCGCCTGCATTCGTGCCTCCAGAACCGCAGTGATTCCTAAGGGGACGAGGAACTGCGCGGCGTTGGGGTCCAGGAAGCGGGCATAGAGGGCGCTGCCCGGACAACTGGGAGAGTCGGACAGGTGAAGTCAGTGATTGCGGTAAAGCGAAGGTATGTGGAGACGGAGCTGTACCTCTAGGACGTAAGGTAGGATGCGAGGATCGTGCCCTCCGCGTCGGGACGTCGATCATCTGTAGGAAGAGCGCGAGGAGGTGCGGGTAACCAGTGGGACGATATAATCAGTGCCAATTCGCTGGAGCAGATGCAGAAGTGAGCATGACGATTACGAAGGGACGAGCTACTAAAAGAGAAGAAAAGAATACCAGGGCAAAACTCGCACTCACTCGAGCCTTGCGGGACTACAGCACATCCGTCTGGTCATGCAACTGCGATATATACCAACAGATGATCTGCCGGCGTCTTTCAAAGTCCAACCCGTCAGTCATACTCACGCGTCACTAGTGTTATGCACCCCTCCCTGACGCCAGTCCCGTCAACGCACCCACCCTTCATCCCTCTCCTCTGGTTACACGCGGCGAACACTCCTCATCATCCTTCCACTCCTCCCAAAACCTCAGCTCCGGCCGCCTGCTTCTCCTCCATGAGCTGATATGCGCTCAGAGGTGGTCGGACCACTTGCGGCAGGTGGATTCGAGGAGCACAGAGGTCTGTGGGGAGGGCGCGACAGAGGCGGGGACGCGAAGCTGGGGAAGGTGTGACGGGGTGGAGGTGTAATTAGGAAGAAAGGGATGGCTTGCAGGAGACACCAGGTGTCCGCTTCCATGCGCAGCACCGCTGTCTCCTCTGCGCTAACGTCTCGGCGACTTCCAGCCTACATTGTGCGCCATAGCATCGTCAGCAAAGAGAGGGAAATTCATCATCTTTGCCGCAGCCTCGTCGCGAACCCTGTTGGAGTCTAAGGACCTAGCAGGTCATCTCGAACGCCTGGCAGAGAACGAGGACGCAGGAGTGGCGGCAGGAGTGGCTGAAGCAGGACACGCGGAGATGTGGACGCGTCGCGGGGTTCGAATTTGGAGATACGTAGCCAATGTGGCGTTTCGTGCACTTGCTTTCTCGAAATTTCACCAAGATATCCTTTCGTAGACGGCACATGGAATGGTTCACACTGAAACCGAACTCATATCCATCAACCTTTCTACATCCTGACATGATTACAAAGAAATGTACACGGCGAAGTCATGAGTGGGAAGAGGGACGAGTACAAGATACTGAGTGGGGGGAAGCACGATCGTTAGCCTTGGCTCAGATGATATAATATTAGAGACAAAGGCCTTGGCGCACCGACAGGGGACTCAAACAGCGTCGCTAGCCTGGTTGTACCTGATTCGCAACACGTACCAAGTCGGCCGGCCAGACCGCGCAGTCGATGCGGTTGGGTATGCGTCGAGCAAGCTGCGTGGTGCGTTGGATGCCGGGTGTGGTGAGAGGGGCGTGGAGGGGAGATATCGCCAACCCAGCAAGCTGAAAACATATGTGCTTGTCGTCGATCTGAATGTTGCCTTCCGCATCAGCGCCATCTATGAAAAGGCCGTCCAGAAGCAACTGCTTGAGAACTAGGGTGCCCCCCAAAGAAAAGACAAGAACAAATCAAGCGCTGGAAGATGGAGAGATGCAGGACGAGGGCGTACATGAAGTCGCGACAGCCGAGGTAGGCGACGCCGATCTTCCGAAGAAAAAGTTGCGATCAAGCAAAGCCTCGAGAAGCTGACCGAAGGACGGAGCTCGAGTTTGAAAGTAACCACGGTGGCACGACCTTGGAGCCATACAACGGAAGATTGCATCAGCTGGTTGTTCGTTTTTGGTGCTTTAGTAACCGGTTTTGGACCGTGGGACAAGCTTATCCAAGTGAGGCCCCTTTGCCACAGTTCAGCGACCGTTGGTCTTGCACCATGTCCGAAGTGCACACATTCATTAACGATAAGCCTGCCAATCTCCCGAGCTACGAGACGATCGTCAGCCATTAATGTTTCAAACTCGGTCCTCGCCAAGCCCACGTCCGCGGCGTGCATATAACCCTCGACAAGCAGTCTGACGACCAGCTCACCGACATCTGGGTCAAGTACGGGTACGGCGTCACCATGGCCGAAGCCAGGACCCAGTGCTTTGTGTGGCAATACCTTCAGGACACCAACAACCCCGCCGTGCGCGCCCCTCGCGTCTACCTCGCCTTTACGCGGAAAACCTTCGGTTTCATCGTTTCCGAGTACATCGACGGCCACATGTGCGACTACGCCGATATAGCACGCATCATCCCTGCCGTACAAGCCCTGATCAGTATCCCCAGCCCCAGCTCAAAACCTGGACCTGTCGGAGGAGGCCTCATCGAGCACCCCTTTTTCATCGACTCCATAGCCCCCATCGAGTACGAATCCGTCAAGGACCTACAGGACCATATCAACGGTGTAAGCCTCTTCCCACCTTCCCAGCTCTCCAATGACGATCCTCGCCCCCAGATTCTCCGCGCCACAGAGAGGAACGGGCACGTCCGCTTCACGCACGAGGTCGCCAAGTACGGCCTGCGTCTCTGCGTCTCCGACCTCAGGATCGGCAACTTCATGAAGGACCAGGGCAGCAGGATCGTCGCCGTAGATTTCCGCGGCTGCTCCTTCCTGCATCCCTGCTTCTTCGCCTTCGCCATGACCTACGGCCGCTTGGGACACCTCCTCCAGCCGACGCTCGACTACCCGCCAACTCCAGAGCTTCTGCTCTGGACGCTGAAGAATGCCTCTGGGGTGCTCGTCCCGTGGGGTACCAATATTATCGGTCAGCAGATCTCGCCCTCCTACAAAAACCTCGCTCACCGTACTGCACAGGCCTTCCGAGAAGACTACGCTCCCGACTTCCAAGCAATCAAGACACGCAGGCCGTTCCCGGCCAAACATGACTGCGCCATTCCTTCTCGCCCCCATCGTCGATTTTCACGGACCTTACATACTTTTGCCGTCTCTCTCCCAATTTACCTAGGTATCTACCGCGGACGTACAGAACAGGAATCGGATATTGGTATCGTGTCTCATTCACATTGGGAGGAGTCGGTCGTTGAACACCCAGCCAAATAACCTTTCAACAAACGACCAATGCACAGAGCACCAGCAGCAGTACTTGCACCCCGTTCTGATTCCCCAGAGCAATCACTTACCCGACCACCTGCGCATCCCGACGACGCGGTCCAAGTCCACAGACACTGCGCCGTCCCCTCATCAGTTCATCTTTTAAGCCTTACTGGCGTTGGCAACCTCTCCCGAAGACGCGGACGAGCTGTTCCAGTGTCTTGGTAGCGCATGGGTAGGTACACGCGCGTCATTATGGAAGAGAGTAAAAGAGCGTAACACCGCGATCGTAGAGCTTGCCGCAGACGAGCGGGCCAAGCCTCGGACGGTCAGGTCATGAGCTCCACAGGCATTCTGGACGCAGCTTTACACGTCAACAAGCACCCAGTATCGCCATCTCGTACATACACCACTCACCTCGCCCAAACTCACCACAGGCCGCCCCATCCGCCCGCGAACCATACCCGACACTTTGCAACTCGCCTTCTTTCACGGTGGGTGAGGTCGACGTACTCTGGTCAACGCATGAAATCAAAAGGGGGGTCGATCTGAGGGGAGGACGGCGCCCACGGAACCGAGTCGCGCTGCAGTCTACTGGGAACCAAGGCCTCGCCAGAGCGCAGAGGTAAATCCCCGCGGCGATACGTTCCGACGACGGGGTATCTGCATGCAAGGTCCGCTCAGCATACAGCCACGACCCACGACAGCTCAGACGCACTCATTCCTATGAGAGAATCGCATCGACTCGAGCGGCTTATTGTCTGCCATTTGATGATGGCAGCTGAATATCGTCCAGCTAGAAGCTCCGTAATGTGGAACCACCATGCACCCAAAAATGGAAGAACCAGGCAAAGGACCCCTTCCAGAACACGCCCTAACATGACGGCTTCTTGCAATTCGGTTTCGAGCCACGAGAATGAAAAGAAGTACGGTGCAGGTACGCACAAGGACACTCGCCGTCTTCCGCAAGGCCAGCAGTGGTGGTTCCATAGCAAGATGGAACGTTTCCGGGAGTGGATGCGTGGACCTGCTTAGAAAACCATATCGCAGGCGATAAGCGCGGGCAGTAGCGAAAGCAAAACCTCGATCCACAGCCACAGTCGGGTCATAGGGCGACTGCATTCCAGACGCCGCACTGGCACGGGCTCAGTAGACGTTTGACTAACAGCTTCGTATCCCGCTGCTTCAATGTCTAGTTCATTTACAAGCACGAGCCGTACCTGGATATCAACGCCCCGAACCTTCCCCCGCGTTCCATTTCCACCTCGATCGTTATTGTCCAGCAAGACAAGTACGATGGACGATGGCGCCAGAGCGGACGGCATAGAAAGAAGGTCCCGAGACTTCCGCACATCGCCTCATGGCGATTTCGAGCTGATTGAGCTTACCATGGTCCGGCTCATTGTTGTCCTGCTCGACGACGACGCGTGTAGTCGCATCCGGTGCGCCAGCCACCGTTCGCCATCCTCCTTAATTATGCGACTGAGACCTGCGGAAGCTCAGCCAAGTGCTTGCATCAGAGGCGAGCTCTGGTCGATCGCGAACGCCCTCGGGCGATCCTGGCAAGATCTGACAGAATCAATTAATAATACTGTATCACAGATCGTCTTTTTGTTAAGGACCACGTACCGTAAATATCTGCGTCATTGCTTATTGTCAAGAGAGCCACGAGAGCCGGAGGCCTTTATTGTTACGTTCCACGATACCTTCCATATATGGAAGGCAGATCTGGAACAGACCTTGCGCCACAGTCGACTCTGCGGTCTCAATGCTTATTGTCGTTGCAGCAAACGGATGACGAGGCAAAATGAGGGTATAAAAGGCCCTTGAAATCTGTCGCTCCTCCTCATCAGGTCGAAAGCACTCGTCATCGAGCCCAAGCGCCTCTCACCTTGACGACCTCGCTCACGTCCCACCTTCACGAACAAATGGATTTCTTCGCCGTCCTCTTCTCTTCTCCCTCTACCGCTGAGGATGACACCACCCTGTCGCAACCAGTCCCAGAGGAATCCGGAGGAGATGGCGGAAATTCGTACTGCGTAGTTGCATGAAGATCCGCCGCGGGAGAGCGTATAACTTATTGATTCGGATTATTGGCATCTGTAGTAAGTGCATCGTTCCTTACCGTCCATTCCATCGCTGACTCTCTTCGTCCGCAGAACCTATGCATATCACTTGATTCCATGAAGAGGCTTGCTGTATACGAGACGTGGTTGGCGTTGGGCGTGGTTTCGGACATCATTTGCTTGGGCGTGTTGAATTCCGTCCACATTCTATTCTATTTCGTGCATTCGACGCGCGTCAGTCTGTATTTGAGGAGAATGAAGGGGGTGCAGACCGAGAAAGATAGAGATACCTAGACACGATGTGACGAGGACATCGGGGCCTCAGAATAAGGACTTGCCCAGATCACTGTCGAAAACCGGCACTGCGAATCGTGGACCGAAGTGCGCAAGGAGAGGTCGCGCAAAATCGGGCGACGTACCGCGCTGGTACAGAGGGAAGGACACGGAGGACATGGATAGGCTCAGACTGCCACCATGTTTAGTTGAAAGTAGAGAACCTGAGTACTTTCAACAGTGCAATACCTTCCAATGGCGCTGACTATTCTCCAAGACTGAGACTCACCTTGGTTTGCTGCTTCCACTTCTGACATATAGTATCACCTAGGTAACCGATGGCCAAAGTTCCAAAGCGTGCAATCGCGATAGATCAAGTACTGAAATGTTGATAGACAAAGAGACGACCACCTCGGTGAGAATAGAGAGGACCAGCAACGGAAATCCAGCCCCGCTGTCGCGATACTGGCAGACTTAGAATTTACAAACGCGCATGTCAGCAGCCCATGGGGCTGACTAGGACTGTTGAGCAAAGAATCAACTTATGATGAGGGTCTCAAGGACGGCAAGCGATAGTCCTGGAAAGCAATGACTCTCTGCGTGCCCTGTTTGGCTGGGTGGCGTTCCGTTCGTTCTTCGCCACTTCTAGATCTCCGTCGAGTCCTTGGAGGGTCGACCAAGCGACCAAGGAGCTCTCGCACTGGAACAGAAACGACGCTGATGCTTACAAATAGTCGTCCAACCGCTGCCTACTGCAACTTCGACGCAGTCAGTTTTTGCTTAAAGGCCAGTCCACCCTCGAGGCGCAGCCTCAACCTCTCTTGACGACGCTTGGATCGGTTTACACCCGGAGCAACGTACTCGGTGCAGAAGGGTGGGAGGAGCGTGGATATGCAGTATCTCGAGTGCGTCCTTGTTAAACACGATAACTGAGGAATAGTCGGTGTAACTTCGCGAGCGTTTCGTGCTAGTTGTTGCTCGTCCTTTCCGCGCTATGCAAGTGCACGCAGGCACGCGCTCTAGGATGGGATATGAAGTATGTCTCGGCACACATTCCACGTCCTCTCGAACCCAACCTTCCGTTGCGCGCTGAGTTCTGTCCACTATTCATTCCACCACGTTGTGTATATCCAGTATCAGACCATCTTGTACCTAATCAGGGCGGACAGGATGAGGACGAGGACTGGCGAGGCCAAACCAAGATATTTCTCGGTAGCTTCTTCACTTGGGGAGCGCAGCGTCAAGCCCAGAAGAGCGCCTATGGATGTCAGTTGATCCAATCTGTGCTCTACTTTCCCCCAACTAGTCGGAGGAGGTCGAATGAATCACTGCTTCTGTAGATATTCATCAAAGCTTGTTCAACACGCGAGCCACCACGGTCCGTGCAAGTATTCAAAGGTCGGAATGGCTGTCCAACTGCGCTTAGATGCACGACCCTACTTGAGGTCCATTTTTTGCCAACATGGTTCCAACATGGCCTAATCATAGCATGGGTATAGTATCACGGTCCTGACACCGTTGTCATTTTGGAAAGGATCGTGCACGGTAGGTCGAATAGGCAAGGCGATCCTTGACTAACCCACATGTGACGAATCAACTTCCACGATTCATTCACGAAGAAGCATCTATCGCACTCATCTGTTCACAGACTGGACTCCTATGTGACTCTTCAGCTTCCTTCCTCCGGGTATACATATGCCATGGCCTCCGGTTACACCTACCTTCACGTCATACTCCCCCCAACATGCCCGCGCCAGACATATCGCTTATCGACTCGTACATTCAAGCCCCTCCGCCTACCGAGGACTGTAGGTCTCTTATAGTCCATTTGCTGAATCGTAGCCCACAACATTCTCATCCGTCATTCTTTAAGTGAAATATGCCGACCTGCCCATCATCGACCTGAGCAAGGCTGCCACCGCAGAAGGCCGCACAGAGCTCGCGGCAATTGTCCGAGATACCATGAAGACGTCAGGCTTCATGTACGTCATTAATCACGGCTACAGCCCTGCTCAGGTAGAGCTCTTTCCTTCCTTTACGTTGTCCACTACTGACTGGCTCTCAGATGAAGCGTATCTTCGATATCGCGAACGTACCCTTTGACGCTGTGAAGAACGACGAGAAGCAGATTTACGCAGGCGATATCAAAGCCACCGGTTCGTACCAAGGCTACAAGCTTCGGAAGTACTGGGTACGTGTGTTGCTTATCATTGTCGAGTACGATGCCCATGTTCGCTCCTTGTTCTGTTTAGCACATCGCCAATGGAGTGCACGATCAAATTGAAAACTACAATAGTAAGTACCACGGCTCTTGGCACCTGTACCGAGCTCAGCCAGATCATATCGGAATTCCAGTTCACCCAGATAGTGATCCAAAGCAGCATCCCGAGGCTCTTCGGCCTTTTCTCCCTGAAATCGAAGCTTTCCTCGAGCACTGCCATGTTAACATCCTTCACTCGATACTCAGGTAAAGACATCTTATCATCTGGCTGCGTCCTTGCTGTGACACTTCATTCTTACTGAGGCTCTTGGCGCTCGGTCTTGAGATGCCCGAGGAAACGCTAGTCAACACTCACAAGTACAATGCTCAGACTGAGTCGTGGCGTGAGTTTACCTTGTTGGCTCTCTCGGCTAATGCTAATGGTTCGGTATGCCAGTGAGATTAATGAAATAGTAAGCGGAGGAAGGTGCCGTACTTGAGCAATTGACTTACCTCCATCTCAAGCTATCCTAAGTCAGAAGAAGAAGAAGAGAAGACGGAGAATGTCTGGCTTAAAGGTCACACAGGCAAGTCAAACAGTAATTAGGGTAACAAGACTCGCATTACGAACATTCCTGGTACTCTTGTAGACGTCGGCAGTGTCACCATTTTATGGAGTCAGCCCGTCGCTGCTCTGCAGGTCAGGTCACCTGAAGGCCGGTGGAAATGGGTCAGGCACATTGACAACGCCCTAGTAAGCCCAATTATCCAACCGGAGTGCTTCGTCACCTCAGTCTCGTATGGCCAGGTCATTAATATCGGGGACGCACTAGAGTTCCTCTCCGGCGGATTATACAAAGCCACGATCCACCGCGTCGTCCAGCCTCCTCCATCGCAGCGCGGATATACGAAATTGAGTGTCATATATTTCGCCTTCCTGGATAACGACGTTGTCTTGAAGCCGCTGGAAGAAATCCCTGTTATTATGAGGCAAGGTCCACGTCCTGACCGTCTTCCAGAGCAGGGGAAGGAGCCTACTATGGACGAGTACCGGAAGGCCCGAATCCGCGCTTACGGACAGAGCGAGGTGAAGAAGGGCGGAGGCGGCGTGGATACTGAGTATCTTGAAGGGATCCTTGTCAAGCACTACAACTGAGAACCAGGTCGCTGTAGCATCAAGTACTGGCACTCTTTTTCGCGAGTCCCAGACACCCGTGAGGCTCGCACATGCCATCGATATTCATCGGCATGCCGAACTATTATGACTACTTCCACCGGTATTCGTCAGAGACCGATGAAAGCATAGCTGTCCAACTAAGTTACAGTATATGATACTCCTCGTAGTAATTCTCCTGATATGGCTCTCGCACAGGTATGTCCATACTGAATATTGAATCGCCGCCGGGTGACTCCAGTCCCGTCAGAGAGAAGAACAGCCAGGATTCAGCCAAATGTGCGTATTGTATAGATACGCCAATCGTCCCAAGTTAACGTGGCGAGTCCCCGAGCCCCACCATGTCCACACAAGGTCTCCTACATGTTGACCCGTATACGCCAGTGCCGCGTCCTATAGAACAATGTGCGTTGATGGGCAGATTGGAGGTTGAATGCTTTATTTACAGTGGAGTATGCCGACCTTCCCATAGTCGACTTGGTAGGCCCCGCACAGAGCGTACGTGCCATGGTCATTCGGGAGCTCATTCGGGACACCGTAAAGACCTCAGGCTTCATGTACGTTATGAACCATGGTCACACTCCCGCCCAGGTGCCGTTTTCTCTCTTTGAGATGATGATCCAATTCTAACGTCTCGTCCGACCAAGTGTATCGCAAACTTACGCTTCGATATCAAGAATAACTACCAGCCTCGTCGTTCTTCAACAATACCAAAGGGTCATTTAATATACATTGGCGATATCAAAGCCAATGTCCTACAAGCTTCGAAAGTACTGGGTATGCCTGCTGTTCTTCATACGGAACACGTTGCTGATATGTGAGCTATGTACCGTCAGCACATTGACAATGGCGTGCAGGATCGAATCGACCGCAACAATAGTACTGGGTACTTCCACTACCTGGTCCTCGTTTCGAGTTCATCCGTCAATCGGACGCCGCACCCACAGGCACTTCGGCCATCCTTACCAGAGCTCCAGGCCTTTCTCGAGTACTGCCATGTTAACATTCTTGATCCACTCCTTCGGTAAGGGTGTCCTGGTATATAAACGTGCCATTCCTCATGAGGCTGCCGGCACTTGGTCTTGAGATGCCCGAGGACGCTTTGGTGAACATTCACAAATACGATGCCAAGCGCGAATCGACATGTACGTCGTATTTCTTCTCTGGCCAGACGCTGCTAATATGGTTTCAGTGCGACTAATGATATAGCATGCGGACGCACTCGCGCGAATCTGCTTGCGCCTACTTTGCTTGGGTGAGGATGAACAGAAGTCTAAAAACGTCTGGCTCAAAGGTCACACCGGTACGTAGATCTATAGTGAATGCAGGTTCGAGTTACGAGTATCCGACTCGTGTATATCTCGGCAGTGTGACGGTGCTGTGGAGCCGGCCCAGCTGGTCAACAAATCCTATCTCCCAAAGGCTGGTGGAAATGGGTCAAACATATCGAAAATGCGCTAGTAAGTACCACTATTCCGTCATCGTCGACCTCTGACCGTCCAGGTTATTAACATTGGCGACGCTCTCGAGTTCCTCTCCGGAGGGATCTACAAAGCGACTATCCTTCACGTCGTCCAGCCCCCTCCCTCGCAACACGGCTACACTCGTCTCGGTGTCTTCTACTTTGCCGTGTTCGACGATGACGTCGTCTTGAAGCCGCTCGAAGAGAGCCCTGGTATCAAGCGGGAAGGCGTTCTCTCCGAGCGTCTTCCGGAGCGAGGACAGGAGCCTACCATGGACGAGGACCGGAAGGCTCGAATTCGCGCTTATGATACCTAGACCTCTGCAAGTGACTCGCCTTCGTCCGGTTCTTCCAACCCCGGCAGGTTGAAGTCCCGCTCCTTCATTCTCGACTTTTCCCAGTCATTAACCGGCGAGGTACTATGACGCTGTCCTTGACTTCAAAGTCACCAGAAGGATAGTAGAGCTCTAGCGCTCCCTTGGTACGGGACGTTCGCCGAGGACATTGCGCGCCCGGCCTTGATGTTGTGGTATTCCTCGATCGCCGTCGCCAGAGCTAGGATATACCGCCGTAATTCTGGAACCTGGCTGTGAAGAACCTGCCAACCGAGCGCATTGAATTTTGGACGCAGGAATCGATGGTACTGACCACGCCACAGACTATCTATATCAGCCACCGATCGTATACTTACAACCCTTTCGGTAGAGTCGTAGATGAGGCGAAGCAAGGAGCAATGGGCGCCCTCCACCAACCGAACGAGGAGTGAAACTGATGCATAAGCCCGAGCAGGCTGAGGTGAGAGTAGTGGTCAAGCTCAATGCGTAAGTGGGCATAATACTTGGTGCATGCTGACGAGAGCACCGCGTCCTATGCCAGCTCGTAAAAACCATCTGGTCAGAGCGCTGGGTGGACATGGTCGTCTTGCTAATCCATCTTCCTCAAATGAAGCAATCTCGCCGACGAAATCGTCCAGCACAACAGCGATTGAAAGCGGCCGGTCAAGCACGTAAACCTGCTTAGGCCCATCATCCATATCAGGCAATTCTGTTGCACGCTGATTCAGCCACCTCGATGCCTGGCTATCATCAAAAAGTATTCCAACCCGGCGCATATAAGATGGGCTCCTCTCCATCGACCAACCCATCCACCCAATCCAACTCTGTCTAACACCCGCAGACTCACCGCGATGGTCCTCCAACTCGTCGGCAACCCCTACTCCACCTGCACCCGCCGCGTCGCCGTCGTCTGCAAAGAGCTCAACATCCCCTACGAGCTCACAGTCATCGACCTTAGCAAGGGCGAGCAGAAGTCCCCCGAGTTCCTCGCCAAGCAGCCGTTCGGGCAGATACCGTACATCGACGACGACGGGTTCGTGCTCTTCGAGTCGCGTGCGATTGCGAGGTACCTCGCGACGAAGGCCGGCTCGGCGTTGATCCCGAAGGACCTGAAGGCCCAGGCAAAGTTTGAGCAGGCGGCGAGCATCGAGTTGTCGAACTTTGATGCGTTCGCCAGCGCGATCGCGGCTGAGAAGGTCTTCAAGTTGTGCGTTCTGTCCGTCACAGCTCCTCTGTGGATATAGCTGACGGGTGTCGTGCGTAGGATGCGCGGCGGGAAGACGGACGAAGCGCGCGTCCAGGAGTACGCCACTGCTCTCGCTGGCAAACTCGACGCGTACGAGAAGATCCTGAGCACTCAAAAGTACCTCGCCGGCGATGTGAGTTATCGCACCTCCCACCTCCCATCGTTTCTGTCCGGGCGAACGCTGACCCGCCTCCAGGAACTCACCCTCGCAGACCTCTTCCATCTCACCTACGGCGCCATGCTCGCCCCGTGCGGCTTCTCCTTCCTCGAGGACGGCAAGCGCCCCAACGTCGCGCGCTGGTGGAAGGACATTACCAGCCGCCCAAGCTGGCAGGCGGTCAAAGACCAGGCCTAAGCCCTAAGGTTTTGCGGAATGAATGAGCAAGTCAGGATGGAGAGGACACGGGGGACATGTACGATACCGATGCAATTAATATTGCAATTACGAGTGACTGATCTCAAGTTGCTCCATTCGGCGATGCGAAGAGTGCCAAGGCGAGAGGGCCCTCTGCTTATTTATCCTTGAGTACGATATACCTTGCCATCGACCTATCTGAATGCACGGTTATTGTTGATCCTCTTCCAGGCGCTGGCGACTTTATGATTATAACTAGACGGTGCGCCCAGCCTTCCTTTGCAAACAAGCCCGTACATCCCTCAGACATGTTAACTTCCAAGACATACTGACCATCACCCATGTCAGAGAGAGGTCGACCTGCGGCGCATCCTTTACCTCTCCCTACCACCGCACGACGCTCGGCCATCTCTTCGCCTTTTTCACAGTCTTGAGCATGACGCTGTACGACAGGCGGAAGAGGTCCGCCAGGGACTGAGCCTGGCGCGATTGCGATCAGACGGATCAGAGTCGGACATTACATGATGAAGCTATTAATAGAAACTGATTATGGCGGTTTGTTCCGACAGCTGATTCAGCCACCAGTCCCGATCATGCTGCTTCTGCTCCTGACTGAGTCCACGCCTGGTATCATCGCATATAACACAGGAATGCCTCCCTAATCAGCACCCACAACCTCCCGCAATGGTCCTCCAACTCGTCGGCAACCCCATCTCCACCTGCACGCGCCGCGTCGCCGTCGTCTGCAAAGAGCTCAACATCCCCTACGAGCTCACCATCATCGATCTTGGCAAGGGCGAGCAAAAGTCCGCCGACGTCCTCGCGAAGCAGCCCTTTGGGCAGGTGCCGTACATCGACGACGACGGGTTCGTGCTCTTCGAGTCGCGTGCCATTGCGCGGTACCTGGCGGCCAAGGCTGGCTCGGCGCTGGTCCCGAAGGACGTGAAGGCCCAGGCAAAGTTTGAGCAGGCGGCGAGCGTCGAGATGGCAAATTTCGAGCCGTTCGCGAGGGGGATCGCGGTGGAGAAGGTGGTCAAGCCGTGAGTCGTGTTTGAGGGGTGCGTCTTTGTGGATGCTGGTGACCGTTGCGATATTGCTGTGCTAGGCTGCGCGGCGGAAAGACGGACGATGCGCGCGTACAAGAGTACGCCGCCGCTCTTGATGGCAAACTCGATGCGTACGACAAGATCCTCAGCACCCAAAAGTACCTCGCTGGTGATGTGAGTACTAGTTATCCCACCCCTTACCTCCTCTAACCCACCATCCGTTATGTTACCTTCTTATCTTCTCTCCTACCCACCGTTCTTCCCAAATAGCGCTGACCTCGCTGCAGGAACTCACCCTCGCTGACCTCTTCCATCTCTCCTACGGCGCCATGCTCGCCCCCTGCGGCTTCTCCTTCCTCGAGGACGGCAAGCGCCCCAATGTTGCGCGCTGGTGGAAGGACATTAGCAGCCGCCCCAGCTGGCAGGCGGTCAAGGACAAAGCATAAACGTCAGGCGGTTATTCTGGCGCGTGTTTGTATAATCGATCGGGCGTAGATTGATGTCCCAGAGCATGGTACCGCTGATTGGAATCAGAATCTGACATAGGGTCCCCTCCTTCAAGCTTCACGATTTGGGCTTATATGTAAGGTAGCAGTGCCACGCAATATGTCGCCATTCCCTGGATGAATAAGCCCGTATCCTTGACAAGCTTCACGATTGGCTCTTGTATAGGCGCCGTTATCGAGCACTTGATGCTCTACGACGTGCAGAGCTGCGTATTGGACCAGAAGCATCTCTCGTGTCCGGTCGTCCTCACCAAATCGGTTCTTAGCGTAATTCTGACCGAAGTCTTGTCAGATGCAATTGACGACCACCCTCCGTTCTTCTTGGCAACATGAGAGCGGGTGACGACGTCAGACGTTCAAACTGGAGTGCCGGGAGTGGAAAGACGGATTGATCCTGCTTGAGGATACCCGCACTGCCTGGACACCGTCGACGTGGCGCTGAAGGACATGGCCTGCCACGGTCATCGCAGAAATACTTAGAGAGTGGACAGGCTAGGTAGTATTTGTAAAAGAACACTTAGGACCGTTCTTGCTTATGCTGTGGTAGCACACGCCGCGCGCAATTAGATTCCCTCCCAGTGCAGGCTACCAGTATATACAGATCTGACCCTTTCTATTCTCCTGATATTTATTTCTCCTCCCTCTCCCTCTCCCTCTCCCTAGCTTGGGTGAGTGTGGCAGAGACAGGAACGCGTCAAACGGTCCCGTGACATCACGGGAGTCTGTCACTTGTCACATTTTCTCCTCTCATGCTTTTGCCTCGCAACCGTATGCAGGCCTAAGACACACCGTACATCCTCGAACATCTACACCTCGCTCCCCACACTCAAAGGTGCGCTCCGCCACCCTCATCTCGAGTGAAATTTCAAACATCTGCCGTATCTCCCTGCATTCGTAGGGCGACTGCCGCTCTGCCATAGCGCCATGATCCCCTGGACCGCAGAGTTTGTCGCAGGCATTGCCAGAGAGGGGTGGGATGCGGAGCGGGTGATGCGTGTCAGCAGGGGGAATGCGAGACGGGTGTACGGAGTGTAGGCATGGCACGTGAATGTGCCGTGCGTCAAAGCGGGCGGAGGAGAGGTGGAAAGGAGATGTAGCGGCCAGGAAGGTGAGTTGACTGCGAGGGCCTCTGTTCGTAGATGTAAAGGGCACTCACCCTAGGCCTCGTCTGGCGTAACCCGTGTCAACCCGAGTTCGTCCCTATAATCATATCTAACGCGGGCACCCGACTGCGCCGCGAGCGACCTATCCTGCCTGGCAGGCTGTTCATACAAGTACTGGCGGCACGGCATGTCAACATGACGGGACATAAAGCGACTGGGCTACTTAGCTGCAATACTATTACACGTGAATGCTAAGGGATACTACAAGTCGACTCGGTGCGGGGCCGTAGCTGCCTTTCTGCTCCCACGTCCGTCGTAGACTCACCACGCCGACTTTTCGACAACGGCTCTTCACTGTCGCAACCTGTGCCACCACTCGACTTGTCCGGGTCGTGGGCGTCCTCATCCCGGTCGCGCTTCCTGGCAGTCATCGTCCGCCTAGCAGGTTGAGAGGCTGAGCCGTCCAGCCGCGCTTCCGCCTTGCCATACACTTTGAGCACTACGTCTGCACCCACGGCACAGTCATGGCATTCAGCGAGGATCGCACTGCCGATGCAAAGTGGCTGTGCGTAACTCGCAATGTCCTCGATTTTGGACTCGCGCAGCATGTAACCTGTGAAAAGTGCACCAGAGAACCATTCCAGCTCTTCCCGATATGGTGCTAGACAATTAGGCAAGGCCTTTGAGAGCATTTCTCCGAGATAACCCGTGTCTGTTAACACCTTCCGGCGTACGATGAGGTCATTCTCCATGAAAACAGTTTTTACAAGCCATTGCGAGGTTGGTGTACCTTCAATGCGATCGAGCAGCGTCCACAGAAGGAGCCAGAAAAACGATTCCAGATCATGCTGAAAGTTGTGTATAACGTGATGCACCCTGATAGAGTCGGCCTTTCTCCTGAATCCGCGCTGAGGCACAAATATATGCAGTTCGGAGGCTATCTCGACAGCCATGAAGGAGACCGTGCCCTAGCAGCATCGTCAGTAAAAGCAACAAGAGCAAAGCCAGTGCTGATGACGAACTGTCTTCGGATCAGGGTGACCGCTACCGTGCGGAATAAACTCCTTTGCATACTCCAGATCCGACAGGATGCCCCGCTCTCCAGCACCGTACCAAAGCAAATTACCGGCGCTCACGTCACGGTGAATCCATCCAATGCAGTACATCAGCTGTACCGCTGGGATACCCGGGCTCAGTAGAGAACTAACGAGGTGCAGGAGACGCTTACCAGTGAGACAGTTCATCATCGTCTTCAGGACCGTCGCGAGACTCGTCACATGGTGCAATGGCTCACAAACCTCTCCATATACAACTCGATATGGTCGCATGGTCGCGAATGTGCGATCGGCACTCATATTTGCTGTAGGCGGGGATGCGCTGAACAACCGAGGAAAGCAATCATATACAGACCCCTCAGCGTGTAGACCACGGGACGGTGCTACACGGGGTCTCTCCGCCTCACAGAATGGTGTTCGCTTCGCACCATCCGCCACTGCCTTGCATGAAGCACCCTCTGCGTCACACTCAACGGTGAGGAATTAGTCCTTGTATTTTCCGGTAATGATAGCGTCTGTGAGCATCGCCTTGGTGCTGTCGTCCGTCATGGCCTCCAATTGGATAGGTAGCAGACGGGTACTTCGCAGTTGTTCGGATAAGGCATCGAACTGGCCGAATAGTTTGGCCTGGATGCCCTTCTCCGTGTCAGCCGTCGACTCGAGCCAGGCTTCCCTCAATACTTTAGCTGGTCCTTTCTCTGTGAGATCGTCGAAGCTCTCGACCTCCACTGCTCGGAAAACGCGCGTCGCGCGACCAGCCACAGCCAACGGGCGGTGCACAGAAAGGCACTCCAGGGTCTTGAAATATCTCTGGCCGACTTTGTAAACGAAACAATCTCGTTTACGTTTCGCGTCAAAGCGATGCTGGACAGTAGGATCGAGCCCGAGTTCTTGTTCCGATGCGAACAGAAGGGAGACGAGGATTCGTAGAACCGTCTTCAAATCCTGCAGAACACTCCGTCAGTGGTACATTGGATGTTACTGGGCGGAGTCATACGGACCTTGACAAAGTTAATTGGATGCGATCGTGCAGAATGCGACCGAGACCAATACCAGACAATAAACTGATCGTCCTCGATGGTCATCTGATCCGCGCGTGAATATTGACTATGCGTTTAGAAGATTCAACGCGCGCACACTGTACATATGAGTACGCCGCAGGTCCTCGTCCATACAGCGCATCACACCGCTCAATACCTTGAAGCGATTCTGCGGCTCTTTAGTTCTGTGACTGTCTACGCACGGGATTGAACGTACCTCGTTCACACTGTCCACGCTCGTCTGCAGCTGATATCGAGCATTCACGATCACATTCTGGGCGGGTATGGGCTCGGCGCACGAGCCTGACTGGGGTGGCACGAAGAAAGCATCGACGTTCTGCGCGAAGCCTGGTGTTTCGGAGACCTGGGCGTCAACCGGTTGCTGAATATATGCGCATGACGCTTGCCGTTTGTTGATTCTCAGAGTGCTCAGAACTCTGCAGATACCCTCGAGGGGTTGGTACGCTGTCACCGCGTCAGATGCGACCTTGGACGGTCGGTCGGGATAAGATGCCCATGAGGACTGCGACAGCCCGTCATGGCAGTCGTCCACAACAACGCCTTCACGCATTAGCGTTTGGAGACAATCTTCCATGTTGGTCTCTGTCGGGACGAACGGGAGGTAGTGCTCGAGGAAGCGCTGAGAGGGAACAGCTACGAGCTCCGTCTGCATTGCTGACGCCGCGGCCGTTTGAGCACCAGAAGATTCCAGAGTGTCTGCATATGCCGACATCAAGTAAAACCAGGCGAAGGCGGTATCAGGATGGAGAAAAGCAGTACCCCTTGTATGTGGCGAAGTGTGGCGAATGTGGCGCCACGATAAGGATGCACGTGACACATTCGTAGAAAACATATGCATCGCTTTCATTCACTTGCACATTCGAGGTCGAACCGAAACCATGGACACCCCAGCTCACCTGGAATCGACTCTCGCCGCCTACCAGCAAAGCTGCCGGAAGGTTGGTATGCTAGCGTCATTGATTTTGCAGCTGTTCTGTCCGAAAGGGAGGGGTCGAGGTGGACGTCTCGTGTGAAGCACCCGCGCAGAAGGTGTGGAAGGGACTAGCGCAGTCTGCACTGAACCAGGAGAATGGGAGACCCACCAGGATGGGCTGCATACTGAGTATTGGCTTGTAATGGGTGCGTGCGTGCGGTTTTACAGATCTTGGTGTCGAACTGACAATACAACAGATTTTGCACAGAAGCACGCCTGTAAGCTTGATCATAGTGACATGAACACGAATCCCGTCACTCAACCACGAGCTCAAGGCCTCGGTGTCAATTCCAGGTGTATAACACGTACTGGCTACATACATTACCAGTACTTGTGCCCTAGTCAATCTGGGCAATCTTTTCGTCCGTTAGGCCCTAACCACGCCATCATCTCCTGCCCACTCTTGACACTCTTCGAAGCTTTGGTTCCCGGACTCGACACAGTTGACAATGCCAGCCACTTGGCTGAGCTCCGCTCGTACCTCCTGCACCTGCACCTGCCCTCCCTGTCTCTCTGGCGGCCACACGTGCATCACTCGCACGGTCGGGTCGGATGGCTGCAGCGCTGAGCCTTCCGCCCAGATGAAGAACGCAGTGCCGCGTCCGGATTCCTGGCCGTATTCGAGCTCTTTCTGTATGGCTTGCTTTAGCTCGATGTCGGAATGGTTGGGAATCGATCCTTCGGCCACTGCCGACGCGTCGAGCGCTGGCGCGATGGCTATCGGTGGCTGTTCGAAAGCGAATTCCTGGTTGGGTTTGTTGAGGGCATCGATGATCCCTTGCTTCACTTGGTCGGCGACGCCATCGAACGGGATGTAGACGTGTACTGGATAGTATGGCATGGACGGCTCTGGGTGCGCTCAGACTCCTGGTCGAGGCGCAAGGTACGAGGAACGCTTACCGGAGGTGGTAGGGACGAGAGAAGGCTGAAGGAACGCTTTGCCTCGGGGTCGGTCTTCCCAAGCAGTGTAGAGCCCCCAGATCAGTGATGTTCGGCGTTATTGAAGTATCGACGCCTGAGGCTGTGCATGTAAGACTAGTATTAATGCAGGCCTACTACTCGCGGCTGTATCCACAGTTGCTCCACATCCCCGCACACGACGTGTTGAAGGACGCTTCGGTGCGTGTTTCAACCTTCACTCATTGCATCAGCTGATCAAATGCATGCCCTAGTGCAGCGCCTATGTAGTACGACGAGGACTACACACTCCTGGGAAGGCGGAGGACATACCTCTTCTAGTGCTTCCTAATTCTTTGTCTCAGCTCGCGATAGCAACTACGGCATGCTAGATGCGGTCGGGTTTTCGCCGTTTTGATGCGTCCTCCAAGGATGAACATCTAGGGCTGGCTCGGAGGATACGCTCTGCCTGCACACGACTATGTCTGTGCTCGACTATCTCCATTGTTTGTTCAGCACTCATTGCATCTGCGAGTCGCTCGGACATGGCAGACGGTCTTTTCCATCGACCGGAGCGTCAAGAGCATATAAAAGCCAGGCATGCTCCCCTTCTGCTCCTCATCCAACGAAATCATCCTCGTACGTGTAACCACGACAATGAAGACCTTTTCCTGGTTATTGCTCGCCGGCGTTGCGCTCGCCCAGTCCCAGAACATCGCGTTCGATTGCACCGCCATCCCGGGTGCGCACAACCTCTCTAGGCCATTTTAATGACGGAGGAATGCTGATGCTGTCTTACCGCAGAGACGTGCAAGAACATGTGCTTTGCTGTGAACTGCAGGCAGCTCCCCGGCGTACTCGACTTTGACGACCCATCGGCTACTGTGAAAAGGGGACGCCGTAATGCTGCTGGCTGCACGAGGAGGAACCGCTGCAACGGGCGTACAGATGGGCGTACCACCTGCGACGAGTACCCGTTCGCTTCTACCAGCCAAGGCGGAGGAAACGCTGTGACCCGGTACGTACGACGTGCAAGCTAGTCCGCATAGAAGGCTGACGCTTCTTGGCACAGCTGTGTGTCCCTCGCTGAATGCAGGAGTACGTTTGCTACTTTCTTGTGAGGTGACTATTCTGACCTGCACTGCGTCCAGGCCAGGGAGGCTCCTTGTCCAGCTTCTACTAGAAGCTGAGAAAGGCGTCCGCGTCCCAATTCCAGGTCACGGTCACCAACTATGGTAACATCGCGTACTGCATGCCGGGGTTCGGTGGCTGCACCAACGACGGCGACGAGTATCAAAATGGAGGACTTGCACGGCGGGAGCTGCATGGAAACTGGACCGAAACCGCCAGCCATTATTTCCGCACGAAGAGGGGACTGGAGGGCTACTCGCTGTCAGGCGACATTGACGTCGGCAGCCGCGTCTTCGTGCCGAACGCCACGCTCATCTCGCGCAGTCTGTACGACGACTGTGACGATGGCATCGTTGACACCCGGAAGAAGCGGATGGAGGAGCTGGAATGGGAGGAGCTTGGAGAGTGGCATGAAGTCGAGTCGGTCGGGCATGCTTGAGCCTTCATACTCTCGGCGTCGGGGAGGTATACAGTAGAACTGCACCGCCTGCGCAATACCGCCTACGTGTCTCAGATCTACTTCCCATGTCCCCCTCACAGCGTGTCCATGCTCCTTTGTACATTTGTATGTATCGAGGTTGCCAGACGACGACTAGCAGCGTTTCCGCTGAATCGACGGTGAACATACCACCGAGACGCGTCTAAGCCTGCCCTGAATTCGGCACGTGCAATCTTCCATACCGCCACATTAGCCACATATAGGGGGTACTGCCCTGTACTGCCTCCATCCTGATACCGCCTTCGTCTGGTTTTACTTAATGTCGGCATGTGCAGACACTCCTGAATACGCTCAAGCCCAAGCGAGCGCAATGCAGAGGGAGCTCGTAGCTGTACCCACTCAGCGCTTCCTCGAGCACTACCTCCCGTTCGTCCCGACAGAGGCCAGTATGGAAGACTGTCTCCAGAGGCTAATATCTGAGGGTCTTGTTGTGGAAAAATGCCATGATGGACTCTCGCAGTACTCCTGGACATCGTATCCCGACCGACCGTCCAAGGTCGCATCTGACGCGGTGACAGCGTACCAACCCCTCGAGGATATCTACAGAGTTCTCAGCACTCTGACAATCAACAGACGGCAAGCGGCATGCGCATATATTCAGCAACCGGTTGACGCCCAGGTCTCCGAAACACCAGGCTCCCCGCAGAACGTCGATACTTTCTTCGTGCCGCTCCAGTCAGGCTCGACCACCGAGCCCATACGTCCCGCGAATGTGATCGTGAACGCTTCATACCAGCTGCAGAACAACGCGGACAGTGTCAACCACGTACGTTCAATTTTGTGCGCGGATATTCACACCACTAAATACCTGCAGAGCCGTCTGAAAGTATTAACGAGTGTGATGCGCTGCATGAACGAGGACCTGCGGCGTACTCATATGTACAGTGTGCGTTGAATCTGCTAGCTGCACAATAAATATTCATGCGCGGATCAGATGACCATCGAGGACGATCAGTTTATTGTCTGGTATTGGTCGCGATCGCATTCTGCACGATCTCATCCCATTAACTTTGTCAAGGCCCGTACGACTCCCCACCCTCAGAATCTAGTGCAGCACTGACGGAGTGTTCTGCAGGATTTGAAGATGGTTCTACGAATCATCTTATCCCTTCTGTTCGCATCGGAACAAGAACTCGGGCTCGATCCTACTGTCCGCCATCGCTTTGACGCGAAACGTAAACGAGATTGTTTCGTTTACAAAGTCGGCCAGAGATATTTCATGACCCTGGAGTGCCTCTCTGCGCACCGCCCGTTGGCTGTGGCTGGTCGCGCGACACGCGTGTTTCGAGCAGTGGAGGTCGAGAGCTTCGACGCGCTCACAGAGAAAGGACCAGTCAAAGTATTGAGGGAAGCCTGGCTCGAGTCGACGGCTGACACGGAGAAGGGCATCCAGACCAAACTATTCGCTCGATTCGATGCTTTAGCCGAAGAACTGCGGCTTACTGGTTCGCTATGTCCCCAGTTGCAGGCCATCGCCGATAGTGAGAAGGAGACGAAGGAGAGTGATCCGGACGCAACGGACAGTGACTTGAAGGAGACGCTGGTAAATGCTATTACAACCAAGAAGTACAAGGACTACTTCCTCACCATCGAGTGCGACTCGGAGGGTGGTTTATGCAAGTCAGTGGCCGACGGTGTGGAGCGAACGCCGTTCTGTGAGGAGAGAGCCCCTGAGGTGCCGGCTCGTGTTCTCTATGCCGGGTTTTCTCGTTCCTATCACTCTCCTCACCTGGTCAGTGCGCCCTCGGCGGCACCTGTTGTGCGCGCAGCTCGAGGCTTCGCGACGAAGCGGCCGTATCGAGTCGTATACGCAGAAGTTTGTGAGCCAGTGCACGAAGTGACCAGCCTCGCGATGGTCCTGAACGCGATGATCGACTGCCTCGCAGGTATGTATCTCTTCTATACCTCAGTGACGCGCCGCTGAGATGGGGTACCCTAGCCATACAGCTGATGTATTGCATTGGATGGATTCATCGTGACGTGAGCTGTGGCAACTTGCTCTGGTACGGTGCTGAGAAGCGAGGCATCCTATCGGATCTCGAGTATGCCAAGGAATTCAACCCCCAACGTAGCAGACACCCTGATCCGAAGATAGTTCGTCATCAACTCTCGCTCTGCCTATTGCTGTTTTTGCTGATGATGCTGCTAGGGCACGGCATACTTCATAGCCGTCGAGATCGCGACCCAAAGTCATATTTATATACCTGCCTCCGACATCAGAATGCGGCCTAAGGCGCAAGAAGAATATCATCAAGTCATACACCACTTTCAGCACGACTTGGAATCATTCTTCTGGCTCCTCCTGTGGACGCTGCTCGCTCGCACTCCAGGTACACCAAGCTCGCAGCAGTTTGAATTGGCCCTCTTCAAGCGGAATGACCTCAATGCACGTCGAAACGTGATAGTTAACCCGGGTTATCTCGACGACCAGCTCTGCAAGGACCTGCTTTTAACACCTTATCTGGAGCAGCTCGTGTATTTCTGTCATGTCCTACGCTCTGGTAGTGTGGCGCGCGGGTACAAGATCGAACTCCTCGCGAGTTACGCTGACCCACTTTCCCTGGGCAGCAGGATACTCGATGCGTGCCGTAAGCTTGCCATGGACGATGACATAGCGCTCAATGTGCTTCACAAAGACCAACCGCGCGAGGAAGCGCTGCCGAAAGACGCAGCGTCTCAACCGGCTACGCAGGCAAGACGGGTTGTCAAGAAACGCGGCAGGGATGACGACTCCTACGACCCGGACAACGAGAGTGGTTGCTCGGCGACAACTGTCAAGAGCCGTCGTCAAAATGTCGGCGTAGCGAGTCCACGACGGATGTAGGGTCATAAAGGCACTTACAGCCCCGTACCAGCACGGATTATAAGCGTCGCTCATTTTCGGGTGCAGATTTTACTATATATGACTGTCTTGTTATACTTACTAGGACCATCATGAAATAGTGAATATCTCCTGTCTCCTTGCGCCCGTCCACTCACGGTGTCGCAGCATGGCAGTGAGCAGTCGCCATCCGTGTTTGCGAGCTTACATGGTGGTTGCAGGCAGCGCAGCCGAGCCTTTCCGCTCCATCTTGCGCTCAATGGGACGCAGATGACGTCGGAACTCGCGGAATGCATCCCAGAGTGACTCTAAAGAGGCCCAATCTATGGGAGCCACGGCTTCTTCACGGAGGGCGAGCAGGTCCCGCTTGGTGCACTGGAGGCATGCTTGCATCGCCACGAACTGGTTGATCAAGTCTGTGAGGAGCTCGCTGTTCGCGTCACGTGCGACCATGAGCTCGATTAAACAGCGCTCCATGAGTGAAATGCGCCACTCGTAGAGCGCAATGCGCGTCTCGAACAATGATAAGCGGGCTGCATCACGGCATCAGCGAACTGGTTACTAACACAGATAGGTATGCGGTCCTTACTCTCCGGAGAGATCTCCAAAATGATGTTTCCATCGAGCGCGTGCTTCGCATCTTCGTTGTGGAGAGCAACACGAGAGGTGACGGAGCCGTATATTTGGGTCCCATACATGGATACGAGTGTCGGTACTAGGAGCAATATAAAGTGGCTACAGCGGGCGCAGCAGGTCACCGGTCAGGGCTTACCGAAGAGATCCGTTCGAGGCACTTTTGATGAGCGTGGTTCAGTAGGTGACGCTGCACGACGTTTGCCAAGTGCGGTGGTTGTCGAATGGCTCGCATGCATTGCATTGGAGGATGCCGCGCGTTCTTGAAGAGGCGGCGGCGCACTCTTGTGCGTTCCGGACTGCGTTATCGGATTAAGCTGAGAGAACTGAACCGCACGTTCTCGAAGAGGCGGCGGGGCGCTCTTGTGGGTTCCGGACTGTATTATGGGATTAAGCTGAGAGGACTCCATCTCGTCGCGAACATCGGAACGCGTTGCACGACTCTGTGGAAGAGGCGGCACTGTTTGCTCCGCTGGACTGGGCTTGACTGTCCTTTCGGCAGTTGCGTATCGCGTCGCGTTTGTAACTCGTCCAATAGAGAGCGTGCAGCGGTGCTTTTGCCTTCGGCACGAGATGCAGGAGGTCAGTGGCTTTGCCTTTCGGCTGATCTGGCAGCGACGATTACATGCAATGCATGCTGCACACTGCGTGAACCTGGTCAGCAGATGGTAAGAGAGTGCAAGTGGGGACTCACCGCTGGTTTATATTATCCACCAAGGATTGGTGGTCATCGAAGCTTCAAAGCTTCAAGTGCCGAGCTGTCCACGTCTGAGCTTGCCCTAAAGTATCACGTGCCCCTAACGCGCGTTCCCCACGCCGTCGTCCATCTCTGTCTGCCAACATCGTCCATCCCAGTCCGCCAACATCTTCCATAGCACTCTTCGTGTGGTGGCTCGATGGCGACGCGTTCAAAAAGTTACGAGAACATGAAGTCGAGGTGAGGGATTGGCCATGCTCATGAGCGGATGTCCTCATTCTAGTATAGTAACCGACACGAAACTCCCGAACCTCAACCACCGCCGCCGACAGTCAGGCAAGCCTCTTTTCCAGACGCTGTGTGCTACTTGCTCCTCTGACTATCCACACCTAACAACAGCGATACTCCGCGTTCGATTCGTCACTCGGCTCGTTCGGACGTTCCAAGTGGACGGGTGCATGCGGCGACGGCAATGCAGGACGAGGTGGTGACAGTCCCATCTCAGCGTTTCCAGGAGCACTACCTTCCATTCGTGCCGTCGGACAGCGCCGTGCAGGATTGTTTAAAGGTTCTAAAAGATAAACGCCTCGTCATCGAAGACGCCAACAATAAGAATTTGTGGGAGGCCTGCCAGGCGCCACCTTCCCAATCCGGCGTCATCGAGTCGTCAGCATACAATTTCCTCTCGGAGGTGTGCGAGGCCATCAGCAACGTGGCAGTTGAGGGTCGAGAGGCGACATGCGTCTATGTGGAACGGCCTCATAACACCACTGATTCCCAAATCCCTGGCTCATCGCACATGATGGATGCGTTTCTAACGTCACGGAAACCAAGCCCATCGATTCCGCATGACGACGAAAGTGCAGACGGCGGATGTGCTTGTGAATGCCGAGTATAAGGTGAAAAATGCCGCGAAGGAGGTTAACGATGTACGTTGAGCCCGGTGCGAATGCATATGAGACTCAAATAGCCCCAGAATCGTCGAAAGGTCTTGAGCGCTGCAATTCACGTCATGGACGACGACGTGAGACGGACTCATATGTACAGCGTGCGTTCATCAATTTTTCTGCATTGCGAGACATCACTCACCGCGGATTAGATAACCATCGAAGATGATCAGTTTATGCCTTGGTACTGGTCACGATCGCATTCAGCCCGATCGGAACCCGTTAATTTCGTTAATGTGCGTACGACCGCATTGACGCTACCTGCGAACATGCAATTGATGTGATTGCCACAGGACGTGGAGACGATCTTGAAGATCCTCATATCATTGTTGTTCGCATCGGAACAGGAGTTGGGCCTGGATTCAACTGTCCAACGCTGCTTTGACGAGAAGCGCAACAATACGTGTTTTGTATACAAGATTGGCAAGAAGTATTTCAAGACCGTGCAGAGCATCATCGAGAATCGCGCGTTGGTCATGACTACTCGAGCGACGCGCGTCTTTCGAGTGGTGGAGGTCAAGGATTTCAACGACCTCTCGGAACTGGGACCAGAGAAAGTGTTGAAGGATGTGTGGCTCGAGTCGAAGGCTGACACTGAGAAGGGCATCCAGACCAAATTATTCGCTCGATTCGATGCTTTAGCCGACCGACTGTCAGGTGCTGGTCCGGAACCTATCCAATTGCAGGCCATGAAGAACGAGGATGTGAAGACGACGCTCATAGACGCTATTACGACCAAGAAGTACAAGAACTATTTCCTCACCATCGAGTGGGACTCGGAGGGCACGTCGTGTAAGGCAGTGGCTGACGATGCCAAGAGAAGCCCATTCTGTGAAGAGGAGAGGGCGTCCGTGAGACCGGCCCGCGTTGTGTATGCCGACTTGTCTCGATCGTATGGCTCTCCTCACCCGATCAACACATCCTCGCCCACACCAAATATCAGTACCGAACGAGCCTTCGCGACGAAGCGCCCCTATCGAGTCGTGTATAATGAAGTTTGTGAGCCATTGCACCATGTGGCCAGCCTCGCGACGGTCCTGAAGGCGATGATCGACTGCCTCAGAGGTATGCGTCTCCTCCACCTTGTTAGTCCGCTGCTGAGCCCGGGTATCCCAGCGGTACAGCTGATGTACTGCGTTGGATGGATTCACCGTGACGTCAGCTCCGGTAACTTGCTTTGGTACGGTGCTGGAGAGCGGGGCATCCTGTCGGATCTCGAGTACGCAAAAGAGTTCAACCCGCAGGGTAGCGGTCAGCCTGATCCGAAGACAGTTCGTCATCAGCACTGGCTTTGCTGTTGTTGCTTTTACTGACGATGCTGCTAGGGCACGGTCTACTTCATGGCCATCGAGATAGCCTCCCAACTGCATCTTTTTTTGCCTGAGCGCGGATTCGGGAAAAAGGCCCACCCCCTCAGGACGCATCACGTTATACACAACTTTCAGCATGACCTGGAATCATTTTTCTGGCTCCTTATGTGGACGCTGCTCGGTCGCATTGAAGGTACACGAGTCTCGCGATGGCTTGTGAAGACCGTTTTCATGGAGAATGACCTCACCGTACGCCGGAAGGTGTTGGCAGACATGGATTATCTCGGAAAAATGCTCTCGAAGGGCTTGCCTGATTGCGTGGCCTCATATCAGGAAGATCTGGAATGGTTCTCTGGTGCACTTTTCACAGGTTACATGCTGCGCAAGTCCAAAATCGAGGACATCGCAAGTTACGCCGAGCCGCATTGCATTGCTAGTGCGGTCCTCGCGGAATGCCACGAGTACGCCGTGAACCATGACATAGTGCTCAAAGTGTATGGCAAGCACATGGTACAAGCGCCGTCGGAAGACTTAGGCGCTAGGCAGACGAGGGGTACTAGGAAGCGCAGCAGGGATGACGACGTCTACGAGCCGGACCAAGAGAGTGGTGGATCAGGTGACGGGTCTGAAGGGCCGTCGTCGAAGAGTCCGCGTGGTGAGTCTACGACGGATATAGGATCGGAAAGGCAGCTACGGCCCCGCGCCAGGACGGAGTAGTGTCGCTCATTAATTCGGGTGCAGATTATAGTATATATGGATGCCCTATCGTTAAACTTATAGTCCTAATGAATGGTAAATCCTGGTGCAATACCGATAGCAGTGCATGCTCGTGACGAGGCGCATCTCATAGAAGGGGAGTAAGAGAGGACCCCTGATACAACCAATCCCAGTCAGAAGTGCCACTGGCCGGAAGGTCGGATCAGATCCCGGTCAGACCTCAAGCACCGGTCATCATTGTCGCGTGTTGTAAGTGGCCTAAGTACTATACATGGGTGCCTGCAGCTTCTTCTGGCTTTCTTCTGACTGCCAAGACCACTGGGTAGATTGATTTTTGTGGCAGGAATGAATAGTCTCGGGGAATGCCATGCCAAGCCTTTACCTAATACTGGTGTGCCACAATACTGTACCCTCATCCTAATATTTGCGATCGCACTACCATTTACTACCTGGTACCATCTCGATCTTTCCCGCAGGCTCTCTGTAATACCCACGGGACGATTCTCTCCTCCGGCTCTTTAACACGCTGCTAAGCAACGTACAGCTGATGTACTGCGTTGGATGGACCGACGGTGACGTGAGTGCCGGAAACTTGCTCTGGTACGGTGCTGGAGGGCGGGGAATTCTGTCAGATTTGAAGAGCTTTACCTATTGCTGTTTCTGCTGATCATTCTTCTAGGGCACGGCATACTTCATGGCCGTCGAGATAGCTTCCCAGTCATGACTACTCATGTCTGAGACTGCACAAGAAAGCCCGAGACACGTACTAGGGCGCACCGTGTTATACACACACGCCCCGGAAGCATTCTTCCGGCTCCTTCTGTGGACGCTGCTCGGTCGCGCACCAACCTCGCATCGGGTTGTTCACACCGATTTTACGCAGAACGACCTGCACGTACGCTGGACGGTGGTTGACAATCGAGGGTTATCTCCGAGAAATGCCCTCCGCGAGTCTGTTCGGTTGTTTGTCACCGTATCTGGACGATCTCGTGTGGTTCTGCGATACACTACGTGCAGGCTATTCGCGTCGGGAGCTCAACTATGGGGACGTTGCGAGGTACGCGCAACCACTTTGCATTGTTAATACGATCCTCGCCGAAAGCCGTACGTGGAGCCCAAAGTGTATGGCAAGGCGGACGCGCGGCTGGATGGTCCAGCCTCTCAACCTAAGCAGACGAGGACTGCCAGGAAGCGCGGCCGGGATCACGATGCCTACGACCCGGACAAGGAGAGTGGTGGCACAGGCTGCGACAGTGAAGAACTGGCGTCGAAAAGTCGGCATGGTGAGTCGACGACGGACGTGGGCGCAGAAAGGCAGCTACGGCCTTGCACCGGGACGGCGTAGTATCCTTCAGCATTCGCTCGTAGATTCCGTGTAATAGTAGTGCATCTAAGTAGCCCAGTCACGTTGCGCCCCGCTACGTTGATATGCCGTGCCGTCAGTGCTTGTATGAACGGCCTGCGAGGCAGGAAAGGTCCCTCGCCGTGCGTCGCCTGCGCACATTGAATACGAGTATAGGTGCTATCACGGGCTGACACGCTTATGCTAGAGGAGGGTAACTTCCATCAACCAACAGAGGAACGCCCGGTCGACCTACCTCCCTGGTAGCTACACCTCCTTCCCATCCCTCCTCCGCCCGCTTTAACGCCCGGCACATTCACGTGCCATGCCTACACTCCGTACGCCCGTCTCGCATTCTCCCTGCTGACACGCATCACCCGCTCCGCATCCCACCCCTCTCCGGCAATGCCTGCGACAAACTCTGCGGTCCAGGGGATCATGGCGGTGTGGCAGAGCGGCAGTCGCCCTGCGAATGCACGAAGATGCAGCACGTGTCTTCATTAGTGTGATGAGGGTAGCGGAGCATACCTTTGAGTGTGGGAAGCGAGGCATAGATGTTCGAAGGCACCATGTACGGTGCATCCGTCTCCAGGAGGATTCGCATTGGGGATGAGGAGGACAAAGTAAAGCTCCGGATGACGGCGGATGTATTGTGGTTTGTGGAGTATGTTATCACGCCTACCGAGACGCATCAGGTTCACTTAGTGTCCGCCATGTAACAGATAGGCTGACCGGTGATCCCTATATACAAGTTCGGGAAATGGTCTAGCAAGCGCTGAGCGAGCTCTGGCGAGTCCGTGTAGCAGTGTACGTGTATCTGCGTGAGCGTTAGCAGATAGGCTACAGCCCACGTTGGCGACGAACTTTATGGTCCTTTGGCACCTCCTCCTTGAGTATCCTCTCCGTGTCCTCTTCCGCTTCGCGCGTGTGGATGGTGAGCGGCTTCCCGAGGCGTACAGCATGCCTGAGCTGCCGCCGGAAGATGTTTTGCTGCATCGTGCGCGGAGAGTTATCGTAGTGGTAGTCGAGCCCTATTTCTCCCCAGCCGACGCAGCGCGGGTGTGCCATGGCTTCCAGTCTGTCGACAATGTTACCACTGGTCAAAGGCCAACAGAAAACGTTTCGCACATGTCCTTCTCTACATCGTCTGTGTAGAGTTTCGCTTCGTGTCTAAGTAACGAGATTCATGTTAATCTCTACCTCGCATCGAGTAGGATCGAGCGCACGGGTGTACTCCTGCATTGAATCCGTTATATTACTGGTTGGACACCTGCGTACAACCGGTCGTACGTACGCACCCATCACAAACCAATACTCGGTCCCTCCCCATCTGCTCTCCCGTTCTTCCAGGCTCAGTGCAGAGTCCGCGAGCTCCTTCCATACCTTCTGCACGGGTGCCTCACACCAGACGTCCACAATCGCCTCGACCTTATGGCTTCCCTCTCTATTGTACATACCCTTGACAAAATCAAAGATGCTGGCATACCGCCCTTCCCTGTATTTAGTCTGATAGGTAGAGAAGGTGGATACCAGATGCGTGTGGGTGTCCACGATTTGGGCCGAACTTGAGCTCGAGCTTGAATGCGCAGGTAGATGAAGATGTGATTCGTCCACGACTTGATATTTTTTCTTGCTGTGTTTACCCATACTGGAAAGAGCTCTTGATGAGAGTGGATAAGGTCTTGAGCAAAACTTGGATGACAGTGACTTGGGCCTGCATGCGATTGCGAGGCAAAGCATGAGAGGAGAAATTGTGACCAGTGACAGATTCCCGTGCTGTCACGGGAGCGTTCTGCCACTCAGCTTGCGACTGCTAGCCTATCTCTGCTACGACCTTGGCGGACAATGTCCATCAGCACGACGTCGACGGTGTCCAGAAAGCGCAGGCATCTTGAAGCAGGACTAATCCGCCTTTCCACTCCAGTTTCTTCTGATGTCGACGCCAGTTCTCATGCTGGGCCTTCGGAGGGACCTCTTGGACTTGTCAACCGAACATTGACCACGGCTAGGAAGAGAAAATACCACTGCCAGTACGACCAGTGCGGGAAAGCCTACACGAAACCGTCCAGGTTGGCGGAGCACGAGCGCTCCCATACCGGAGAGGTGAGTCGCTCATCGGGATACATAGCGCGATTGGATGTCATTTCATAATGCAGAGGCCATTTGTCTGCTCGACGTGCAATAAAGCATACCTCCGAGAGACGCACCTCCAGGCACATGCACGCTCACATTTGCCAGAGTCCGACAGGCCTTTCGTGTGCGACGCGACGGGTTGCGGAAAGAGGTTTTGGACCAGTCAACACCTGAGGACGCATGAGGAGTGGCATCGGGACGAGAAGCCGTTCAAGGTGCGTACTCAGTCAAATACATTCGTGTACTGGTGGGGTTGTGATGTTGAGGCGTTGCGGGTGTCTTTCTATTCCCGCTGGACCATTCATACAAGCATGACCGTATCATGCGATTGGGTCCAGCTGAGAGCGCGGCATATCAACACAACTGGGCACCGCGCGGCTCAGCAGGTATCCGCCACTTAGATCCCGTGCTATCACGTAGGACAAGGATCTCATGTGTTTCGTATCATAGTGCGACCGCTCTGGCTGTCCAGAGGCCTTCATGAAGCATCATCAACTTCGCTCTCACGTCTGCACGGCCCATTCACCACCGGGAACAAAGCCATATATCTGCACGCACGACGGCTGCACAAAATCCTTCGCGACTAACCAGAAACTTCGTACGCATACGAAAGTGCATGAAGGTAAGCGTTCCTCTTGTCCCACAGCGTGGCCAGCACCGCTTAATGGCATCCGTAGATAATCGCTACGCGTGCGTACACCCGTCTTGTTCAACATCAGCGTTCTATCCCACCTGGACGGCTCTCCAGGCGCATATTCGTATGGCGCACCCGCCGACATGTCCGTACTCGCAGTGCCATGGCAAGACCTTTACCCAACACAAGGGGCTGCGTGCCCACATGAAACTGCATGCTGCTGAGGACGAATTCAACTTGAAGACGGATGTAGAGGAAGGAAGAAGGGCGAAGAGAAGACGAGGTGGCGAGTGGGGCCGCGAGTGGGTCTGCGACGTGGACGGATGTAAACGGGATTTCAAGTCGGTGGGTGTGGCCTTTTCTACTCGGGAAGGAGTAGTGCTAACGCCAATTCCGATGCAGAAAACAGCGTTGAGCGTACACGTCAATGTAACGCACCTCGGTAAGCGTGACCACGTCTGTCCCGAGGAGAGCTGTGGGATGCGGTTCGGGTATAAGCATCTTCTCCAGCGACACATGGCGAAGAAACATGAGCGTACCGGATTTTCGTACGAGTCTTCGGATGAAGGAGACCGGGAGTCGTCCGGGTCTGATTTCGAGGAGGAAGAGACGGCGCCTGCGGGGACTATCGATTTCCTCACCGGAAAGGCGTACGCAGATGGAGCGAAGGATGCGGCGTCCAGGAAGTTAAGGTGTCCCTTCCCTCATGCACCCTTCCTTTCGGCTGGAGCATGTACCAGTGACAGATGTGAGTACGTCTTCAGCAGGGCGTACGATGTGAGGCGCCATCTGCGTGGTATACACAAGATAGACGCAACGAAGGAGGACGTCGAGGTGTGGGTGGCTATGGAGAGAGGCATTCAGGAGTTTGGAAGCACGGGGGCGTAGAGGTGCATCGCGTTGACCGTGGCCGTGTACTCTGACTTAAGGGGGCAGCTACTTTATATTATTCAGCCACTGATATTATACAATACCGCTGCATACGACGCTGGCAGTGCGGCTCCACCCCAACGGCTACGATGCATGATCCTGCGAGAACCAATCCTAGTGAGATGTGTCGTGGCTATTAACGAAAACACGCCAGGGCAAGGGCCTGCCTTACACGCGGAGGCAACATTGTTCACGCTAAACCAGAGCTACGGAGTCCTGGATATTAACTCTCCTCGTCCGGGTCGTAGGCGTCGTCTTCCCTGCCGCACTTCCTGCCAGCATTCCTCGTCTGCCTGGCCGGTTCAGGAGCTGAGTCCTTGCGATGTACCGGGGACACTGGAGTGCTGTTCATGGCAATCTCCTGGCATTCGAGCAGGACCATGCGGCCAAAGCGGTATGGCTTGGCGTAGCTCCCAAAGTTGAACCCACGTTCTGCATAGCCTGTACATACTATTTGGCAGGACCATTCGATGCTGTCCAGGTACGAGAGTCAACCGTCGGGCAGATCCCGGGAGAGCATTTCTCGGAGATGACCCGGGGATGTCAATACTCTTCGGCGTTCGTTGAGGTCATTCTTAGTGAAAATAGTCTCTGCGAACCACCGCGAGCTTGGTGTACTTGGCGTGCGATCAAGCAGCATCCACAGAAGGAGGCAAAAGAATGATTCCAGGTTGTGCTGAAAGTTGTATGTTCCCGCATAATATGGTCGCTTCTCAGACTTCCTGAAGTCGGCGTCAAGTACATAAATACGACTCTGGGTGGTCATCTCGATGGCCATAAAGGGCACCGTGCCCTAAGATAAGCATCGTTAGGAAGGATAATTACAGAAACTAGTGACGATGACAAACCGTCTTCGGATCAGGGTTTCTGCCACCTTGTGGATTGACCTTTTGGCGTACTCGAGATTCGATAGGATGCCCCGCTCTCCATCACCGTACCAGAGCAAGTTGCCAGCGCTCACGTCACTGTGGGTCCATCCAACACAGTACATCAGCTGGGCAGCTGTGATACGTTGCTCCGCAGCGTGTTGAAGAGTCGAAGCAGAGACGCGTACCAGTGAGACAGTCGATCATCGTCTGCAGGACCGTCGCGAGGCTCGTCACATGGTACAATGGCTCACAAACCTCTCCATATACAACTCGATATGGACGCATGGTCGCGAAAGTTCGATTGGCACTCCTATTCGGTGCAGGCGGGGTACGCGGAATGGCGGAAGAAACCTATCGAAGAGACCCAACCCGGCGTGTGGAGCAGGCGACGGCTTCACATCGAATAGCGTTCCCACTGCACCGGCGGCTACTGCCTTACATGACGCGCCCTCCGAGTCACAGTCAATGGTGAGAAAGTAGTCCTTGTATCTCCTGGTCATGATAGCGTCTGTAAGCGCCGCCTTGGTGTTATCGTCCGTCATGGCCTCCAACTGGACAGGTAGCAGACCAGTACCTCGCAGTTGTTCGGATAAGGCATTGAACTAGGCGAATAGTTTGGTCTGGATGCCATTCTCCGTGTCAGCAATCGACTCGAGCCAGGCTTCCCTCAATAATTTAGTTGGTCCTTTCTCTGTGAGATCGTCGAAGCTCTCAACCTCCACCGCACGAAACACGCGTGTCGCGCGACCAGCCACAGCCAACGGGCGGTGCGTAGAGAGGCTCTCCAGCGTTTTGAAATATCTCCCGCTAAGTTCGTAAACGTAACATCCTGGTCTACGTTGCTCGTCGAAACGATGCTGGACAGTAGGATCGAGCCCGAGTTCTTGTTCCGTTGCGAACAGAAGGGAGACGAGGATTCGTAGAACCGTCTTCAAATCCTGCAGAACACTCTGTCAGTGGTACACTGGATCTTACTGGGCGGAGTCGTACGGGCCTTCACAAAGTTAATGGGATGAGATCGTGCAGAATGCGATCGGGACCAATACCAGACAATAAACTGGTCGTCCTCGATGGTCATCTGATCCGCGCGTGAATATTGACTGTGCGTCGAGGGAATTCAACGCACGCACACTGTAGATATACGTACGCCGAAGGTCCTCGTCCATACAGTGCATCACACCGCTCAATAGTTTCAGACGGTTCTGCGGCTCTTTCAGTGCTGTAAGTATCCGCGCCCGGAAGTGAACGTACGTCGTTGACACTTTCCACGTTCTTCTGCAGCTGGTATCTAGCATTCACGATCACATTCGTGGTACGTATGGGTTCGGATGTCGAGCCTGACTGCAGCGGAATGAAGAAAGCGTCAATGCTCTGCGCTGAGCCTGATGGGTTGGAGACCCTGGCGTCATCTGGGTGCTGAATGTATGCGCATGTCGCATGCCGTTTGTTTATCGTCGGAGTGCTGACAGCTCTGTAGATATCCACGAGAGGTTGGTACGCTGTCACAGCGTCAGACGTGATCTTGGAGGGTCTGTCGGGATACGATGTCCAGGAGTACTTCGAGAGTCCGTCATGACAGTCTTCCACAACAAGACCCTCGGATATTAGCTTCTGGAGACAATCTTCCATATTGGTCTCTGCAGGGACGAACGGGAGGTAGTGCTCGAGGAAGCGCTGAGAGGGTACAGCGACGAGCTCCGTCTGCATCGCCGACGCCGCGGCCGCTCGAGCACCATCGTATTCCAGGGCGTCTCCATATGTCGCCACGAGTAAAACCAAGGGAAGGCGGGTATCAGGAGGTGGAGAAGCTGGTGTAGAAGCAGTACCCCTGTGGCTAATGTGGCGGCATGTTCTGACAGATTGCACGTGAGGCATTTAGGGCCGGCGTAGACGCGTCTTTCGTGACATACCTTTGCTTACCAGCTATCATCCTTCGTCTGATAACATTGACCCATGCAGAATGTACAACAAAGCACTGACAAGCAGTGAAGAGAAAATGCAAAGAAGAAAGGCCTCATAAGCAGATCTGAGACACGTAGCCCGTATTGCGCCGGTTGGGCAGTTCTATTGTATATCTCCTCGCCGCCGCAAGTATGCAAGCTCAGACCTGCTCTACCGACTTGACTTCATGTCACTCTCCAAGCTCCTCCCAGTCCAGCTCCTCCATCCGAGTGTCGACAATTCCGTCGTCGCAGTCACCCTTCACGTCGCGAGAAATGAATGTGGCGTTCAGTACTAAGACGCGGCTGCAACGAGTAGCCCTCGAGTCCCCTCTTCACGCGGAAATACTGCCCGGCGGTTTCCGTCCCGTTTTCATATAGCTCCCGCCGCGCATGCGCTCCATTCTGACACTCGTCGCCGTCGTTGGTGCAGCCACCGAACCCCGGCACGCAGTACGCGATGTTACCAAACTTTGCCACCGTGACATGGAATTGGGAGGCGTGAGCCTTTCTCAGCTTCTGATAGAAGCTAGACAAGAACTCTACCTGGTCTGGACTCAGTGCGGGTCAGCATTGTCACATTTCAAAAAAGTAGTAAACGTACTCCTGCATTCATCGAGGGAAACACAGCTATATGTTAAGGACCGTCAGTCGTCCGTTCGAAATAGCTTGTACATCGTACGTTCCGGGTCACAGCGTTTCCTCCGCCTTGGCTGGTAGAAGCGAATGGGTACTCGTCGCAGGTGGTACGCCCGTCGGCACGCCTGTTGCAGCGATTCCTCCTGGTGCAACCAGCAGCATTACGGCGCCCCAATTTCACAGCAGTCGAGTACGCAGGGGAGCTGCCTGCATTTCACAGCAAAGCATATGTTCTTGCACGTCTCTCTGGTCAGACAGCATCAGCGTTCCTCCGTCATTAAGACTGCGTAGCGTGCTTGGACGCACCCGGGATGGCGGTGCAGTCAAGAGCGATGTTCTGAGACTGAGCCACGGCGACTTCGGCCAGCAGCAACCAGAAGAAAGTCTTCATTGCTGTGCAAGTGGTTATACGTTGGAGGGTGAATACGTTGGATTAGGAATGGCAGGGAACGTGCCTCGCTTTGATATGCTCTTGAGGTATCATTAATCATTGTTTGATGTGTTGTCGCTGCTGATTTCTACTATCTGTTCCCGTCTTAAGGTATGTATAGCCATTGTATTTGCTTCGCATACCTTGTCTGATATGCCAAGCTCTCCGAACATAGATGCCAATAGATGGCCTTCATCGTTTCCTGCAGCCTCAACGCGCCAACTGATTTGTTATCTGTGGCGCTCCATTCATACCCGCTGTCGCGCCAAAATCGTCATTATATCTCTTCCCGATATGTCAGAATTGATAATCCGTGTATGATGTCGAGTGCCTAGCTGCAGCTTCTTAGCGAGTCAATCTAGTTAGGATCAACTCAAGGGACTACACTAGCATCTCATGTGGCTTTATATTGGTTCGCACACGTAGAGATCAGCTGCAGCCAGTCGTAAAAACAGTAGGAGTGTACTGACATATCCAGGAGGGCGAGTAAAGAGAGGTGAGGTGATGCGTGACGATGTGACACGACGCATCTTCTTGGTTTCGAAGGTCGACGTCCAGCATCCATCCACATCATGGACAGCGCAGAATTCCATGATGCAGTAAGTCTCTTTTGAACATAGTGGTCCCTGTTACGAACGGCGCCCTCTGTAGGTATATCATGTTGTCAGGCAAATCCCAGCCCAAAAGGTCACCAGCTACGGTGCGTAAAGCCGTCACTGGACCGGCCTGAATCCAAGAAACCCATCGCGCATCATCAAGAACTTAGTGGCTCATAAGTAAGATCTGAGAGTATGGATGTTGTCTTTGTGGTCATTACTCAATCGGCACGGTGCCAGGTCTTGCGCAGGGCACATCGCGAAATTAATAGGAATGCCCCGCCACTCTCGACATGTTGGTCAAGGTCAGCCATTTCATTTTTAATGCAGGCTGTGCTCGCTAATCCACCGCAGCGCTCAAATTCATTTCGCCTGCGGTACAGCCACCCATTCCATGGCAGCGAGTCATTTCCTCCGCTGGCACCATCTCCTCCCGAGGGCCAGGCACTAGTGGCGCTGAACTTCAGCGACAGGAGCTGGAGGCAGAGGGAGTCGAAGTGACCCAGACAAGAGGCGGTGAGCTCAAGGTAGACTTTGGGCGATGGGGCTGGTTTCCCGCTCCCGGGACCGTCGACACAGGCGTGCAACTTGCGGATCATGACGACTTGCAGGATACCTAGACGAATGAGGTTGATAAGTGAAGATGTACATCCCGCACTTTCTCAGTGAGCTATCCCAGACTGTGACCATCCAGAGCGAGTACACTGTGGGATGATGCCTTGTCACGTCTCACGATTGTCCTACTTATTCTACGACGTATCTAGGATCCAGTGCGTCCTTGAATACTGCATCTAGGCCGCGGAAGCGATAGACTTTCTGGTCATGCTCCGTCCTTTACTGCCCGCCAGCTTGACCGGGAAGTCAGAGCCTTCCACCATCTTGCGACATTTGGTCTGTCGTTACTATCTTCCAGGACATTTATTCCTGCTGCGGTGACCATGGCGCCTTTCGGGAGGTGGAACAGGTCAGCTAGAGTAAGGTGCTGCTCCCATACGTTAGCATGAGCTTTTCCCTCGACATTACAGGAATGCAACTTGCATCTCCGGCCAAGTACGTCTGTTTGCTCAATATAACCTCATATGCATCCAGCTTCGAACTGAGGACGTCCAGGTTCTCCTTTACCATCGTTTCATCTGGCTGCGCCCCTGAAGCGCTTGGTTAAAGAAGGTATTAGCTTGCATTATCACTAAAGTACATTCTCCCACTCACGGCTTTATAAGCTTCTCTATCGCGATCACATGTGCGTATGGCTCAAAATTGCAGATCTCAATACTCGCAGCTTGCTCGAACTTTGCGTTTCCGGTCAGGTCCTTGGGTACCAGCGAGCTCGAAGGCCCATATTTCGCCACAAGATATCGGCATATCGCGCGCGACTCGTAGAGCACGAACCCACCATCGTCCTGTAAGCATTCTAATCTGAGCTCCCGGACACTGAGGATATGAAAGACGCTCACGATCCAAGGCAGTTCCCCAAAGGGCTGCTTCTCCAGCGCAGCAGCCCATTTGTGCTCGCCGCTGAAGAGGTCGATCGTCACAAGCTCATAAGGCACCTTGAGCTCGTTCGCAATGCAGGCAACGCGTTTAGTAGCCGATGAGACGGTATGCCCGTAAAGCTTCAGGACCATAGTGCTGTGAGACTGTAGGGAATGTCCTTTCGGTTTATATGTTGGTCATTGAAGCGGCTTCCCATCGCCATGGGAGGCGAGTCATACTGTCGGCTTTCACATCGGTACAAAAAGCAACCAGATCTTGGCAGTAGGCTACTAGATCCCACGAGAAATGGTTATCCGAGCTAAATTTAATGCATTTCGAGCCAAGTGACGTATAAATTCTCCCACAGGATACCACCCATCGTCCGTCCTGAGGGGGAAGGGGAAGTGAGGAGTCGAAGCGACACATATCCGCCCTCGACAGGTCATCCTCTCTGGACGATCTCCCATCCATGGTACGTCCTCCAGAGCACATCCTGGACGTACGCGCTGAACGTGCTGCCCTCAGTACCGATCATATACCTCGCCTTCCCAGCTACCATTGCGTCTACAAACGGCAGGAGGAAAGGCTTGAGCTTGAGCGCATCGTACGGATTCTGAAGGTCATTCAAGCATCCCAGCTCCGAGGTAAAGTTCGACAGGAAGAAAGTGCAGGGAAACAGTAGTAGGAACGGCTGGAGAAGAGGATGTGAGCGAGGGTCGGAAGCGTCGGTGGAGATGAAGAGAGGAATTGACAGGCGAGGGTCGGGCAGATTCGAGCTGGGTTGTTGACAGGAATGATCCAAGCTGAATGACGACGGCAGTGGCGGAAGATGCGGATGCGGTACCTTCAACGCAGCGAGGTCGCGAGATCGATCGGGAGCGACCAAACCTGCCGACCCCCAGCTAAGATTTGTCATTTCCCGCTCTATTCCTAAGATCCGGCCGTCGTCAAACCCGAAAGCATCACGTAGCAGCCGCCACCAGACACGTCTGACATTCTGCTGTTGGCGCTCGCTAAATACACCATCCCCAATACGAATGTGAACAGCCAAGTATACGTTGCCCATCACAGCGCCGATCGAGTCCGTTATACTGAGTAAGATTGGGTTGGACAGGGTCATGTTCCGTCGAATGTTGCGCCGCAAAGCCAAGTTCTCCGGCTTCCTGAGGCGGAGGCGAGAGGATCCAAAGAGGGTGCCAATCTGCAGGAGCTTCGCAGAGGCTTGAGCTAAGTCCTCAATTTGGATAGATTCCTGAAACTTCTGATCCGCGGAGAGTTCTGCCCTTGAGTCGACGAACCGGAAATGGTATGCCGATGAGTCTTCGAGAGTATAAGTCTCGTCTTGAGTGATGTTCAGCTCTTGAAGCCAGCTCTGGCTAGAATCCCACCTCTCAACGAGGCTGTGCGCAGTCCGCAAGACCGTCAGGTCCATAAAGGAACGCCAAGATACCAGGGTGTAGTCAAAATAATCGTAGCATTCCACGGGCTGGTATTGATATTGCGAGGAAAGTGCACAATGGTGAAGGCCTTCTTTTCCAGACAACGCGAGTTGTCGCTCCAGCTTTGTAAAATTCATGTAGCGGAGCGGACTATTGCCCAGACGAACAGGAGGGATAATCAGACTACGATTAAGCATGCGAGACAAGACGAGAGCATTCTCGAAGGCGATACGTTGGTTATGAAAACCACTATGAGGCAGATAGGAGAGAAAACGGTCTTCGGTGCCAGTACCGAGGAAGTCCAACGCAGGCGGTGTCCACAAGTCAAGCATGTCGACTTCAGAAGAGTCATCAGAGAGAGTGTCGCCATAGTGATTAGCCACGTTGGCCCACCTCGTAGTGTATAGATAGTATGCAGCACCAAAGGAACTGACTGTTGCCAACGCCAGCAAGACGATGATTACGGCGACTTGAGTCTCATGATCGCCCAGATGATTGGGACCAGAAAGCGCTCGTACATGGTTGGATCTTAGCCGCGACCGGGATCCAGTCGATATTTGTGGGGGTGCCCTCAGTCTATAAGAGCCTTTCTCCAAAGATATTGAAGGCGAGGCGGCGGATGCACGCACACTGTGCATCTTAGTGACCGTCACCTAAGTCCAGACATATTGTAAGTTCCGTATAGCGTTCTTTAATGCTATTTCTGGCCGGACTCACCGCTCAAAGATGTTATGCTCAGTTCGCTTTCTTCTGGACAGCGGTGGTAGCAAGTGAAGGAGGCCTAAACAGACCGCGCGCAGAGAGACGGAGGAAGTTAAGAGGAAGGATAGATAAATGGCCGATTACTATCATTTGTATAGTTTTGCAAATTTTGCAAAACTACCACAGGGTGCTGCAGCGCCTTCCATACTCAAGAAAAAAAATTAAGGCTTTGTCAGGGTATAGAAATACACTGTTAGACACCCTCTGTGAAGTCCGATTGTAAAAATCTTGTCGTGGTAAGAAATACGAGCAGAAAGACATGAGCGAAGGCACGGCTTAAGCAACATATCTGTCAGATCTCGTCTCTGGGCTTACTTCAATCGATTCTATTTAGCTTGGCCATTACTTATACACTCTCTCTGAGATGCTCCGTCATGCCCGATAAGTATTTTGACGATGTCATGAGTTCCTGTGAAGGCATTTGCATGTTTATGCGCGCCGAGCGTGACATCGCGTTGAGGTCAAATTCAAGCTCCGCTTGTTGACGCGCCGACGCCTTTGCGGTCACTTCCAGTAACCGAATATATGACTGCCCTGTAAATGTGGCCCAATATCGGGAAGTCACGGTTGAAATATCCGTGCAATTGGATACATGATTATCTATTTGATATATCACATATCGTTAAAATGAGAACATATATCTACAATTTGTGTGATTCTATGACTTGCAAGGCATATTTGTTATTCACGTGCAAAGGTTAAGGTGAATGGTGATCTCATATTTGGCCGAAGCTACGGCAGAAAGTAAAAATTTTAAATATTAGCTTCTCACGTAGTTCTGTCTGTATTACATATATAGTAAAACATATCCATATACAGTAGAAGTTTGTTGCACATTTCAAATTTTCTGCTTTGAAATGATGATGGCTAATATTTCTTCCAGCACCAGTGGGACAAATGTCAAAACGAAACCGGGGACCAACATTTGTCATGGCGATATATTCCATATATGGGTTCCCATTCGGGTCTGTTGGGGTATCCTGAAGTAAATTTGAAATTCCACACATCAAGCATATCTCGGAAGATATACCAGATATGGGCGATAATCCCAGTGCAACGAAATATTCGAAATTGTTGTCGATCAAAAACCTCAATACAAATAAGAATTATACTTATAACTACACATCGGACAATATTTATAATTTACTTCAACATATTCCAACATAGTGTAGCTTCGTATGTATTTCATATATATAAATTTCTATACACAATATAACATATATAAAAAATAAGCTGCCATTTCCGGTGAATATTATATATCAAAGCCCACATCTCAATTTAGGTCGGCATTTACAGCGATCACGTATATTCGGTTCCCTCCGGTGGGTGTTGTTCAGCAGCCTCAGTGATTCTGCCTTCAACGAGAGGTAGTCTGCCTTCACTTCTTGTTCTTCTTTTTTAGTATGGACATTTATGTATGCATTGTTCGGAACGTTCAATTGCGCGAGCGTGGAGGCCTGAGTGTTGAAGCAATGTGGCGTTTGTGGCGTCGAGCCGTGTTAGTCGGAAGCATTTCCTTTCTTCTCATTATTGATGTCGCGTCCTTATTGGCTCGTCGGTAGTTGCCGTAGTTAGTAGGTAAGATGCGTCAGACGGACGCGTCGCCCCTCAGCCTGTTACACCGTTCTCGGCTGAGGGGGTAAGTCTTATTTCCTAGTCACTGGAGATTGCAGTCAGCTCATACATATTGTAGACCTGTTTCACAGGTATAGTATAATATCAGCCTGTTACACTGTTCTCGGCTGAGGGGACCTGTTTCACAGGTTATGAGCCCAAACGCTCAGTGATAGGCTCAAGTTTTATTCTATATGAAGCGCTGGCGCGCTAATCTCTCGGCGTTAAATTATCGGGCTACGCGTTGAAGCGCGACAGCCACGGCGGTCTTTGCAAGACATCGGTACATACAAAATTAATTTTTATTCGGGGACCGTTTACGATGGCCAATGACAAACATCTGTGGTTTGCGATGCGCGAGTCGGAGGTACTGAAAGCTGATGGGAAGAATTGGCTGGAATGGAAGGGGAAGATAAAATCGGCGGTACGAGTGAAGGGTTTGTGGGGCCACCTCACGGGTGAAACACCCCGTCCTGCTACAATGTCGAGCAACGACAAAATTAGTGAGTACAACGACGCAAACGTACCACCACTCGACACGAAACCCAAAACCTCGACCCCTCCCCCTCCTCCACCTCTTTCCGCCAGCATGATGCTATCCGAGGCTGCGATATCAAAATGGGAGCAGGATGACGAGTACGTCAAAACCTCTATGACCATGAACATGGGCGATACGGTCACCTTGGGTCTGGACGATACCGACGAGATGACCGCTCTCGAGGTCTGGAACATCTTGCTCAGCAAGTACGAGCGCAAAATGCCTGAAGCAGCGATCAATGCTCGGCGATACCTGGAAACCCGGAAATTCAAGGAAGGCTCCAGTCTGGAGGCTCACTTCGACGAACTACGACGCTTACGGAAGGAGGCAAACAACTTGGGGGCGGGTTTGCTCGACCCCGAGTTCCTCATTATTATGTGCGAATCTCTACCTACCTCTATGGAGAATATCACGAACCCCGTGCACATGGCAAATCGCAACCCGGACGAGGCAATGCAAGCCATTACCTCGATGTATCTGAGCAAACTCATGAAGAGTGGGAAGCCCGTTATCGCAAGCAACGATGGAGGACTTACGACGGCTGCCTTTGCCGCACATACGCACAACGTATCGTTGCGGACGACCTTAGTGTGTGACTGGTGTGGGTGGGCGAAGCATTCTAGGCAGAATTGCTATTGCCCTGGTGGTGGAAAGGACGGACAACAGCCATCGTCGTGGACTACGAAGCCGAAGCCGAAACGTGGTTCCCCAGCAGACAAGTTTATGCAGGAGAACAACCTGTACGGCAACACTGGTCATTCTGCTGCGGCGCCAGCGACATCTCGAGGCCCTCAGACTACGGTACCTAGCGTCGCACCACACGCGAACATGGTGTTGTACGACTACAACATTTTCATGGCTAGCATCAATCCCAAAGACCTTCGTGGGAACGAGTTAGACGTTCAAATGGTCTCAGACGCTGTAGGACCCGTTACTTCTGCACCTACGTTCATCGATTCAGGAGCGACTCACCACTATTTCACGAGGCGCGACAACTTCGTCGACTACGTCGAGATAGTCCCCCAGACGGGCCGTGGCGCGAAAAAGGGGATGAATTTCACCGTGGTAGGGGCCGGTACCGTATTCATGAATGTCACGGTGAATGGCAGCCAGACGACCTTGATATTCCGGGATGCAGTTCATGCCCCCGATTTGCGCGCAAACCTCATCTCTGTGCCCAGGATGGACCTGGCAGGCTACGAAGTGTCGATGCGGAACGGGACAGCTAGGGTGTTGACTCAAGATCCCAAGCCACAACTCCTATTTTTCGGGATGCTTGAGGTAAATCTCGGAAGCTGCCTGTACCGTATGGAGGTCGACTCGTATGTCACCAAGCCGCTTGAGAACGTGCCACGGCTTGAAATTACCTTCGACCCTCGAGCTCTCGTCGCATTCGCGGCGGAAGGTGCCGACTTGGCGACTTGGCATCGTCATTTTGGACACCTCGGGGAGACTGGATTACGACGCATGGTTAACGCTGGTGTCGTTAGAGGGTTAGAGGTCAATGGCGATAACCTCGTCGGCAGATGTGAGGATTGTCTGCAAGGCAAACATGCGAGGGCGCCATTCAGGGATTCTGAACGCGAGCCTCACGTCAATTACTGCGCGTATATCGACTTGCTTGGTCCGTTGCGCATCCCATCTGTTGGAGGCTCACGTTACGTCATGACCATCGACGACGGAGCGAGTTCTTACCTTCATGTTTACACATTGGAGACAAAGAACGCTGACGAGACGTTGCGTTGTCTGGAGCACTACCACAGGCTTTCCGAACGACAAACGGGCAACCAACTACTTCGCATTCGCACGGACAATGGAACTGAGTTCAAGAATGCTTTGTGGGATGAGTACGTCGCGAAGCATGGGATCGCTCACGAATATACGAGTCCATATACTCCTCAACAGAATGGGGTGGGAGAATGTGGACATCGAACCCTTGCCGAGCGCGTTCGGTGTATGCTCTTTGAATCTAAGTTGCCGAGCAACCTATGGGTGGAGGCTTTCCACACTGCGGCTTACCTCAAGAATCTCTCTCCATCGGCACGGCAGGGGGGGCGAACACCCTATGAGAAGTGGTATGGCCATGTCCCGAACGTCAGCCATCTCCGTCCATTCGGGTGTGTTGCTTGGGTGAAAGTCCCAGATGAGACGCGCTCGCGCCTTGATCCAAAATCTATAAGGTGCCACCTGGTCGGTTACTCGGACGGCGCGAACTATCGCTTTTGGCACGTACCTGACAATACCGGTGATGGTGTGGGTCGGATTATAAGGTCACGCGATGCCGTATTTGAGGAAGGCGTCGCTCATCGTACCGCATCGGTCGAGGGGGGGGATGAGCAAGTGGGTTTCCGTGATGATGACGAAGATCCTTTCGACGCGGCGCGGGACGATGGCAACGATGTGCCCAAGCTAGTAGAACCCAGTGTGGAGTCCGGAAATGGAGTGCGACCAGTTGTAGTGCCGACGGCACCTGAACCACGAGTGTCATCCCGGATACGGAACCCGAGCCGAAGACTGATAGAGTCTCTAGAGTCCCAGCAGCGAGAGGACCGAGCACGCGAGACCGGAGAATCGTGGGCGCGCGATGGAATCGCCAGTGATGAGAGAGTTCGAATGGCAGACGACTCCCATGCACTATTCGCGGCGTTCATTGCGTACGTGGCCGAGTCGGATGACGATAAAGAGTATATCTTCGTTGACACCGAATGCGACACACCGAATACGTACCAGCAAGCTTCTGCTCGAGGAGACATCTGGACGCCAGCCATGGCGAAGGAGATCGCGGGCTTGGAAAAGATCAGGATGTGGACACTCATTCCCCGTTCAGACGGCATGAACGTAGTGGGTTCGAAGTGGGTTTATGCACGAAAATTCAATGAAGTAGGGAAGTGGAAACCAAAAGCATGACTCGTTGCAAAAGGCTTCACCCAGATTCCAGGGGTCGATTACTTCGAGACTTATGCGTCAGTTGTAAGCTTCATATCCTTGTGTTCGGCTGTAGCGATCGCCGCATTCTACGATATGGAGATGGGCCAAGATGACGTCGAGAAGGCTTACTTGAACACAACGCCGGACGAGATGGTTTTCATGGGGCAGCCGAAGGGTTTCGAGTCAAAGGAGCATCCCGATCACGTCCTCAAGCTTAACCGCGCACTCTACGGGCTCATGCAATCGGGGAATGCATGGTGGAACGAGCTAAACAAAACTTACCAGGACCTTGGTTTCGAGCGCGTACGCGCCGACGAGTGCGTCCGGATGCGTTGGAACCCAGAGACGGTGATGAACACGAACACACAACGAAAACCCGGAAAGAGGAAGACCTAAACAAACAACAACAACCACACACCAGCACCAATCCCTTGGTGCTGCCGCGGCTGCGAGGCCCCGGGTATCGAAGGGTATGAATGTAGTTCGGAGGGAGTAAATGGGAAATATAGGACCGAGACCACAAGCCACAAGAGCGACGTAGCGAAGCGCTAAAAATAGAACAAGCGGCGAAAGCGACCGGGAGCGACGGAGAACGCTATAGAAGCGAAAAGGCGCTGAACGCTAAAAATAGATGTAGACTCCAATAATAGAACAAAGCGAAAAGACCTCTGGTGTCTGGCGGAACACAGACAGCAAAAGCTCTGAAAGAAACGGATGGAAAGCGTACAGCGAGCGAAACAGCGAGGCGTGGGAAAATATGACGAAGCGACAGCGGCGTGTGTAGCGACAGCGTCCAACCGCTGGCAATAGCTAGGGACGACTCGGAGCGTAGAGCGGCAAGGGTTTTGTGAAGCACAGGATAGTGAGCGACGCTTGTCGGCCGTTTAGCGACAAGCAGCGACTTTAGCGACGATTAGCGGGTTTAGCGACAATGAGCGGGATTAGCGACGGAGATGCAGGAAACTCAGATGGAGACGCAGGGAAGGGAGGGAAACACTAGATTGCGCAGGGAGGACGAGATACAAGCTCTGGGGGACTCTGGTAGACTCGGAAACCTGGATTACGAGTACAGGAGGTGCTACTCTAGTAGTCTACCTGCCTAAACCAAATAGCCGAGGTCCCTGTGCTAAACAATAAGAACAATAGCTATATGCAAAACAATAAGAAAGGCTAGACCAAAACCTGAACCTCGGAACAAGCTCCAGGAGCTGCAGCGTCCATATACAGAAGCGGCCGCTGGCCGATGCAAGCGTGGGAATGTGCGCTCGTCGCATCAAAAGCGCTGCCGATGAGCGGCCGGACGACGGACGGTGCCGGCGAGGCACGCACACTCTCAGAAATGACTCGAACTGACTGAGACGACCTAGAACAAGTCTGCCGGCCATTGCCGAAGCGTCGCTGCGTCGCTGCACCGCACCGCTACGATGTGCCGCTTGCGCCGACAGCGACGCCGACGCAGCGCCGCTGCAGCGCTGCATATCGAGAGGCCAGCGACAGCCTGTGGAACGATTCGGAGAGGTTGTCGGGCGAAGTCGGAGCTCCAGAAAAGCCAGAAAATAACGGAAAAATCCATAGAAACTTGAATATCACTCGTAGCGCGACGCCGCGGATACGCTCACTATCGCACAGAGCGTGGGAATCTGCGCAAATGTAGCAAAAATGCGTTTTCGGCGCTCAGAGACACGTAGGGCGTATTAACGGGTATGACCCTCACAACAACGTACACTGACGACATCACTACTGCGTCTGACACCGTCCAAGGACTACAGGAAGCTCGTCAGGATTTGGCCAGCAGGTACCGACTCAGCGCAGGGGGGGAGCTCAAATGGATACTCGGGATCCAGATCGAGAGGGACCGAGAGGCGCAAACCCTGCGACTGAATCAAAAGCAGTATGCTGAGCGGATCCTCAAGCGTTTCCACATGCAAGATGCACACCCAGTGCTGACGCCCATGGAACCAGGACTGAAGTTATCGCAAGAGATTGAGCCAGCCTCGCCTGCCGAAGAGGCAGAGATGAAGACGATACCATACGGTGAATGCTTGGGCGTGATCATGTACCTGACATACGCGACCCGTCCTGACCTGGCTTACTCCATCGGAATACTTAGTTGGTTCATGTCAAACCCCGGCTATGCTCACTGGTGCGCGCTAAAACGGGTCTTGCGATACATCAAGGGTACGCTTGACTACGGAATCACGTACTATGGACGCAAGCACGCTAGCTCGTCTATCCAACCGGTCTTGTACTCTGACGCTTCTCATGGCGACTGTGCGGATACGGCTAGATCGACTCATGGCCATGTTACTATCCTCGCCGGAGGCCCGGTATCCTGGAGCTCGAAGCGACAGGAAGTAGTCGCGCTGTCAACGACGGAATCAGAATATATCGCAATGGTTCATGCAGGTCAGACGGCGTACTGGTTCATGAAATTCTTAGGCGACTTGATGCATCCACCAATTCTCCCGATCGTCATCTACTCAGACAGCTCAGGCGGAGAAAGCTTGGCGAAACGAATGGCGAATTTCAGTCGGGTACGCTACCTTCGGGTACGGTACCACTGGCTACGGGATGCCATCAAGGACAAGGAGTTGGCAGTCGAACACGTACCGGGGAACGATAATCCTGCCGATATCTTCACGAAACCTTTGACGGCACCCGTACTTCAAAAGCATATCGGCGTATTGGGGCTCGACACCAAGGGGGGGTGTTGAAGCAATGTGGTGTTTGTGGCGTCGAGCCGTGTTAGTCGGAAGCATTTCCTTTCTTCTCATTATTGATGTCGCATCCTTATTGGCTCGTCGGTAGTTGCCGTAGTTAGTAGGTAAGATGCGTCGGACGGACGCGTCGCCCCTCAGCCTGTTACACCGTTCTCAGCTGAGGGGGTAAGTCTTATTTCCTAGTCACTGGAGATTGCAGCCAGCTCATACATATTGTAGACCTGTTTCACAGGTATAGTATAATATCAGCCTGTTACACCGTTCTCGGCTGAGGGGACCTGTTTCACACTGAGGTGCGAGCGTGCCGAATCAGGCAACCTGCCATGTACGGCTATTGCCGCGTCGGAGATTGAGCGCGCCGTGTGACACAAGTGTGACAAAGTTTTGCAAAACCCCATGCATGTTCCGGCAACGCTCCTCCAGCACGTACGATAGAGATTAAAATACGAAAAAAACATGAGCATGTACAGAGGAGTTTAATACACGATGCCAAGAAAAAAAAACCGGCAAAAGGTCTAGTGTGGTGGGCGGGAAACGTCGATTCTCTACATTTTTTGCAAAACTATACAAATGATAGTATTGGTGTTGGCAAGGCAAAGTTCTACAAACTAATTATAGTCTATATTATAAGCACAGAAATTCATAAAAGACACGTTAATACACATCTATTTCCCGACTTCCTGTAGTCGCAAGATGATTACTGTTTACTGCAATCCAACTTATTTTCCTGCTCTTGTCCCGTATATGCGTCGTTGACCTTGTCGCGGTCGGCCTTGTATCTCCCCGACTGGAGATGCCATCCCTCGTTCCCAACCAGCCAGCACTCATGACCGAAGATATACTGCCGCAAATGAGCTCTGGTTGTTCCATCGAGCGGTAAACTAAGCAAAACTCCTTTAGCCCGGCCCAGGTCACTCAGGCGGCTCTCCAGGAGGCCCGTGGCCAATTCCATCGCCTCTTCCAGTTCTACATGTTTCTCGTTCATGATCACAGTCAGGATATTCGTGTTCACGCTGGTGTTACCATGCTCTTTCCTGTAAGAGTCACAGTGTAAGTACTGCATGTGGTACAATCAGTAAACGGAGCTAGACGCCTGAGTGACTCCGAGCCCTACGTTCGTCCAAGCGACAATATCTGTAGTGAAATCGTATAAGGTCCTGAAACTTGTATGGTTGACGATGTCTTCCGGAAGCTCAAAATTGAAGACATATTCGATAAAATCGAGGCATGGCGTGACGCCGCTTGTATGTCGCCGTTGCTCTACGTATTCGTCAAATGCTAATATCCTATTTTCCTCTCTCCGCTTTGCTTCAAGAGCAGTTGCTGCTGTGGTGCGATAACTGCTGGCCAAGAAACGCTTGAAAGCTTTCGGCCCAAATCTGTGTCGGAGTCATTGGCCGATGCTAGAATTCAGGAAAAATGCGAAAGAGCGGAAAATCGTAAGCAAGTGTGGCCCGCCCCTGATCCCTTCTATGATGCTTACTCGTAGAACATCTTGTATACATCTGATGCGACACGCTGAACGCCTGCCAACCCATCGAGGTACTCCTGCATCGTCTTCGCAGCATCTTGCCCGCTCTGTTCGTCTGTGATGTCATCTACGAGGAACGCAGCATTACACCAGTCGCAGATTGTACGCAGGGCCTCGTGGTCGGCGGTTGGATAGCAATAGGCGATGAGGAGCTCGAATTCCGCGGCTCGGAAAATTTCTTTCTGACGGGGGCTGGCAGAGCAATAAAGACTAAAGGCTTCCAACCATCTGGAAGACTCCTCGCGGACGACATCGTATAGCGGGTTGCAGAGCAGTGGGAGTGGATACGTGTTCTGGAGCATGTATAAGGTGGGCGACCTCGTAGACATGCTGACGAGCGTGGACAGGGGGACCATGGTATGTCAAGGTCGTTTTATAATATGCTCAGATGAACTAATCTTACTCTTTGGATCTTAGTGGTCGATATCAAGGGAAAGATATGCCAGTAATCGGCTCCGTACATCCAGGGTCTTCCGAGAATGGCGGAATCTGGAAGAAGTTCTTTGGGCTCGACCAGGACTTTGGAGCGCTAGCCACGCCCGGTAATTGGTCAGAACCTCCCTTGCTGTACTGGCTTAAGCGCATACCACGCTTCGACGATACCAATCGAGGAGTTCTACTCGCTGTCCGCTGCTATAGGTGCATGCAAATATCTCAGGCCTACTACATCTGTGGCCGCTCGCAATGCTCAAGTGAAGTACTGTGTGCCACTCTCCTGTCGGGACACCGGTTCGTTGCCGTGACCCACCATGATATATGCGAGCCTATGTATCTTTAGCCAGGTCAATCATCAATCAACAATTAGGAGCGTGCTTCCCACAGCCCATGGTATGACGTCCAGTCCTGAGGATTGGGCGAATGCCAGTACTGCATAGACTGTCATGGAACATGTGGGTGGATATTCGTACGTGGGCACCTTCTATTGCTCGGCTTTCGTGATCAGGTAGACAGGACGTGGTACACACAATGGCGCCAAAGTTATTATCGCACTGATATCCTTACCTGTATACAGGTTATCTGCCTGCCAATGCCACAGCCTTCAAGTGGCTGGTGTCTAAGTTCCAACGTGCTATTGTAAGTTCTGCACAACCTTGTTCTCATTGATAAGTGATGTAATACCAAGGTAGTCCTCGAGACAGTGATTGTAGAAAGTGGTGGAGGATCAACCACGCCGCTGTCGCTATTCTATCCTCTACCAGCCTCGGAAAGACATTGGAACCACGCTTGAACTCGGCCGGCACGTCTCGTTTGGCCCAGCCACCTTCAAGCTGCATGTCACTGCTTATTGTGAGCGAACCTTGCTACAATATCTATTTTCTAGGGCAAATCCTGTTCGTCCATAGGTATGTCATTGACCTTAATGCGGTCGGCCTTGTATCTCCTTGACCGAAGATGCCATGGCTCGCTCCCGACTATCCAGCATTCAGACCAAAAAATATACTGCTGCAGGTGAGCTTTCGTCGTTTCATCAAATGCCAAACTGAGCAGCACTTCTTTCTCTCGGCTCGCGTCAAGCAGACGGCTCCTCAGCAAATTTCTGACCATTTCCGTCGCCTCTTCGAACCCTACGTGCTTCTCATGCATGATCACCGTCACGATATTTGCGTTCCCGTTACGACTTCCGTGCTCCTTTTCGTAAGAACATAGGTCCTGCAAGTCACACACGGTTGATAAGTGGGAGTAGACGACAGAGTTACCTAATAATGCCTACGTTTGTCCAAGCCACAATGTCCGTTGTGGAATTGCACAAGCTCTTGTAACTTGCGTGGTTGACGACGTCTTCAGGGAGCTCAAAATCGAAGACATACTCGATCATATCCAGGCATATCTGGATACTACTTGGATCTCGCCGTTGGTCGACGTATTCGTCGAATGCTACTATCCTATTCTCCTCTCGTAGTTTTGCTTCGAGTCCCATCGCTGTTGCAGTGCGGTAACTGCTGGCCAGGAAGCGCTGGAAGGCATTTCGCCCAAATCTGCATTGGAACCAGCTGCCTACGCTGGAATATCAAGTTTATGTGCCAAGGGAGAGAGATTGTAAGCAAAATCGGTACGCCTCTGATATCTTCCGAGATACTCTCTCGTAGAACATTTCGTAGATATCTGACCCGGCTCTTTGGATGCCCGTCAACCCGTCCAGGTACTCTTGCATACTCTTCGCAGAGTCTTCCCCGCTCTGCTCCTCCGTCATGTCATCGAGGAGGAACCCAGCATTGCTCAAGTCGCAAATCGTATGCAGGGCCTCGTGGTTGGCAGTGGGATAGTAGTATGCAATGAGCTCGAAATCCGCCGCCCGAAAGACTTCTTTCTTACGAGGGCTGGCAGAACGTTAACAATAAGGACTAAAAGCCTCCAACCATCTGGAAGACTCCTCGCGGACGACCCCATATAGCGGGTTGCAGAGCAGTGGGAACGGGTACATGTTCTGGACGGTGTGCAAGGTGGACGACCTCGTAGACATCCTAAAAGGGAGATGAAGGTAACTCAAGGTCATTTTATAATGTGTCCAGGAACAATTTAAATGCACTCTTTTGTATCTTCCAGAGATATAGATGCCATTATGCATCCGTAACGCTGGCTTGACCAATCAGCGTCTTCTGGAGATATTAAGCGGGGCATTTTACTCGCTCTGCAGCTGCTATATCTGAATACGGGTATATCAGGACCTTCTGTGGCCACTCGATTTAGACTTGCAACTGCGACTCACGCTCATGTCGACTGATCGATGGCCGCCGTCCATTAAGGTACAGTATCCGGATCTATGCATCGTGCTGGAGCTCACATATGCCGAAGCCCAGGACAATTTATCCGATCCTAAGGGCAACTGAACAAAGGCAGTACTATTGCGTAGACTATCATGGAGCATGACCGTGCTTGAATACGGCATCTGTCGCTCGGCATATCGGTCAACTGGCAGGAAGTGGTCCCTCAATGGTACCGAAGTTATTCTTGTACTGATATCCGTGTCTCTACATAGATGAGTCGGTTATCTATTTGCCCACGGCGCCGCCACTGTGATCGTATCTCTTCGACACGCAGCCCCACTCAAGGTTCCCAATCATCCAACATTCAAGGCCGAATATATACTGTCGCAGGTGAGTCCTCTTCGTTGTCGGAAAAGGCACGGCGAACAAATCCGCTTTCAGGCGGGCTATATCGGATACCCGCCTAGTCAGGAGCGCGACTGTCATCTCTCCTGCCTCCGCTAAGCCCAGAGCTTTCTCGTTCATGATCACAGCGAGGATGTTAGAGGTCGCTGCCGCTTTTCTATTCTCCTTGCCATAAGAATATACATCCTACAGTTATATCTTAGGTCGGTCTGGCTCGGATAGATAAAGGATGACCGACAACACCCACATTCGTCCAAGCTATGACATCGGTTACGTAGTCGATCAGAGTCTTGAAGCTCGGATTGCTGACAACGTCCTCTGCAAGCTCGATTTTGAAGGCATACTCCAGTATGTCAAAACATGGCTGGACTCCGACGCAGCTTCGTCGAAATTCAATGTACTCCTCAAGAGTGAGTATCCTGCCCTTCTCCCGCAGTTGCGCCTCGCGTATGAGGGCCTGCGCCGTTCGTCCGTTGCTGGACATGAAGCGACGGAAAGCACTAGGCCCAAATCCTTTTCGAAGGCGGACACCGACACTAGATTGCAGTGCGCGTGTGGAAGACAGATGCAGGTGTGAGTAAATTTGCATGTAAGAAGTAGTAATCCGCACGGCACTCACTCGTAGAACATCTTGTAAATATCCGACCCGTCCCGATGGACGCCAGCCAGCCCATCCAGAAACTCTTGCAATGTCAACGAAGCATCCGCGGCATTCTGCTCGTCGGTGGTGTCATCTACCACAAACGCAGCGATGGTCCAGTCACATATGTTACGCAATGCTTCGTGGTCGGCTACGGGATAGCCATATGCATTAACGAGGTCAAAATCCGCTGCACGAAGTAGCGCCCTCTTCTTGGGATGATAGGAAGAGTAGAGCGTAAATGACTCGAACCAGGCGGAAGACTCTGCGCGGACTACAGCATAGAGCGGGTTGCACAGCAGCGGGTAGGGGAGAATTTCATGCAGGTTGCGCAGAATGAGGTCTGTGGCAGTCATCCTCGACAGCTGTATGGATATTAGATGGGACACCTGCCACCATTTATACCAAACTGTACAGTGCGTGCGTCAGGCTCGCCGAGAAAGCAGTCCCAGATGACGACAGCGAACTAGGAGATGACCTAAGCCGTAATGTATCCCCGAACGAGCTAATGCCACTCTTTTGGATCTTACAGGTGAGAGCCAAGGGAGAAAGATGCCATTATACAACATCGTACAATCCGAGCCTTCTGACGACCGCAGATGACTTGAAGAAAGTGCTTTTGGGGCCGACTGGGCCTTCGAAGCAAGAGCCACGCCCGGCAGAGGGTCCAGGACTGCTTCGCGAAACTGGCCTAACCGAACAACATCTTCTTGGTATGAAGCGAGGGGTTCTACTCGCTTTGCGCCTGCTATATATCTGGTGATGGGTATATGAAGACTGTACTATCTTTGTGGCCGCTCACCATACTCAATTGTTCGCTACCGACTGCGCCGTGGAACAGAAATTCTCTTGGATAGAACTTTCTCTACCATTTCACGCACGATGGTCACCGCTGTGGATTCACTAGTATGGTCAGAGGTACACCCGATCACGGAGCGCAGGCGGTCGCCGGTCGCTGGTCAGCACGTACGTGCTGGTAGATTCTAGTGCGACTTAAAACTCTATGGCACCATGGAGGTGTCATATGGACAAGAACCCTCGATGTTAATTCAGTTCAATTGAGCGACATTATCGAGGTTGCAGCCAATGCACCGCTCCCGACATCGCAGTGCCGAATGTTCTACATGTGGATCGCCTCCGAAGTAAGTTATGCATCTTACTGGAGCAGCGCTTGGAAGACTCACTCGTGCTTCTCATGGGCAATCCACCGCTGGTAGCTTGACGTCCCAAATCTGAGCCAATTTCATTCTCATAGGAATAATTTCAGAGTACATCCGGCTCATTGAGGCCTAAAGCGCTGAGTTAAATGAATGTCAGTAGCGAGAAAGGTCTACGCTTGTGGACGCCCACGATGCTCCCCTTGCTTCGGCGGAAGCCACACATATCTTCCGCACTGTTCTGAGTGCAGCAGAGGAGATGATCTTCTAAAAAATAGCCGCTAAAGAATTTTAAATAATACCACTATAGGCTTCGAAGATCTTCAGCACAACTCGTTTAGAGTGGTTAGACGAGGTTTGCCTCATATCTCCAACACGTAGCCCACATTCGACGGAAGGTCGTCAGACCGGATGGAAACTCGAATATGGAAATCAGAGCGACTCTGAATTAGTTATGACGCTGTCCCCACTGAAATATGAGGCCGTTGTTAGCTGTCATCGCAAGTCTGGCCTACTGAATTTGCACGAAGTCTTACTGCTCACTTTCCGGGACTCGATTTAGATGTTCTCAGAGGGATAAGTCTTGGAATACGAGGAACTGCAAATACAATAGTACTGATGTTATGACTATATAGGTAGGTCAGCAAGTTAAGGTGAAGATACGTCTGCTATACGAACCTACCTATCGCTCTACCTCCGAATCAGCCAGTCACTAGTCACTTCTTGATATCAAGCCTCGCTGCTGCAGCGGTCAAGCGTCAGCTGTTCGCTCAACCAGCTGTGCGATATCCTTACTCGCTGCTTGACAAGCGAGCGCTTGTGATGCTTTCGAAGCGGGAACGCTATGCAAACAGAAATCAGGAGCAGAGTGGACTCGAACGTGCGCAGGACGCCGGGTTAGTGACCGGTATAATGTTGAGATGCCGAGGTGATTGCCGGCGCTGTTGCTGATGCAGGATTTGGCCGTCGCCGTCGTTTGCCTCCTACCGCCGTCGTCGTCTCCCGCGACCTCCCCCCTGTTTTTCTCGCTCTCCGCACGCCGTTGCGGCCACATTCTTTTCTATTCACACTCTCTTGTACACCACAAACCGCAAAATATGACTGGTTTCACGCACATCAGGGTCGGCCATGCCGGCACATACTACAACAAGCAGCAAGTCCAGAAACGAAGTTGTGAGTGTCCGCATTGATTGACTAGCCGAGGGGCTAACTGCTGGCAGCATGCACGGATGGTGGGTTCTACACGTCTCCGACGCAGGGACAGTCCATCGATGTCTCTAGCAACGACAAGGTCAATATGACGTGGGACGCATCCTGCTTGAACAGCACCGCGGTCGACATCTATCTCTACGCCCCGGGCTCTTCCCAGTCCCTCCTTCATGTCTGGGAGGACGTCAACTTCAAACAGGGCAACTACGAGGCGCCCTTCAAGCCCAAATGGTGGAACGCTTCCAGCTCCGTCAAGCTGCAGCTCGCGATCGTCCAATCCGGCCAGCCCGCCTTCCTCGCCACCCTCCCTGCCGGCCCCATCTTCACCGCCACGTACACCAAGCCATCTGATGGTTCCACGCCAACGGATGCCGACATCACCTCAGTCGATGCCACTACACAGGAGGTGAACAACTTCGGTACAGAGAAGAAAGGCCCCTCTAAGGGCGGCGTCGCCGCTGCAGTCATCTTTCCTCTTCTCTTCGTTGCGATCTGCATCGCTGCCTACATCAAGTTCAGCCGTGAGCGTGGCAAGGAGAAGCGGAAGCGCTGGAGCGAGGCCGTCGACAAGCGCATGTCCACGATCTCTACCGACTGGAAGTCCATCTCCGCTGCCGGTGCCACCGCCGCGATCCGGAACAGCATGGCCGTCAACCGCGCGTCGACATATTCGTTCGGCGGTGGGCAGGCGGGTGTTGGTGCCACGGCTGGGAATGGACTGTACAGCCAGGAGAATGTGTCGTTGGACGAGAACAGTCCGCCTCCGATGAGCCAACTGCGCCCCGGTGTGCGCGCAAGCTCGTTTGGCGAGCGGGTCTCCCGTGTCTCGTTCGCTGCCGACACCCGCCCGTCTGGCGAGTCCCGCCGGAGCATGGCGACGAGTCGGGCGTTCCACACCGGATTCGTCCCTCCAGTGCCGCAGCGCATGGATTCCAACATGACCAATGACTCTGAGCCCGTTTCGCCTATGCAGAGGTCAGGCCCGATGCCGCTCACTGCTGAAGCGATCGAGGCTCGTCTCAGCGGTAATGATGGTGCTGACGAGGTGCTCCCGGCTCTTAGCAGTCAGTTTACTCTGTTTTTTTTCATCTGATGATAGCTCCTGACACGCTCCGCAGTGATGCAAACTGGCAACATGGAGAACGACTACATCCTGAGCCCCCAGTCGCAGGCTGCTCCGGAGCTGCCCATGTCGATGCCCGTGCCCATGCCTGCCCCGCCGACGCCGACGCACCCCAAGTCGCCCATTGTGGGCGCGATGCCGATGCAGCCCATGCCCGCGAGCGTCATGTCGCCCGACGACATGCTGCGCGCGTACGCCGAGTCGCGCAAAGCCGGCAGCGCCACGCCCTCGTCGTCCCCGGCGCCGGCGTTCCCCACGCCCAGCTACAACGGCAGCGGGATGAGGACGCTGTACAGCCCGCCTAGCACGCCCATCACGCCTGCGACGGGGATGCCGCTGATGGGCGACCAGAACCCGTATAGGCTGAGCATGGGCATGGCGGCGTCGGAGTATAGCAAGACGAGCATGGAGGGCCGCCATTCGCACGAGGGCGCGTCGAATGAGGACGCGTATGATGTGGGCGGCTCGGCGCACTAGACTCGGCGCTGGCTCGGCTGAGGTCAGTCCACCTGCCCATATGGTGGCACACTCTTTCTTGGTTCTGTCTTGGTTCGGTGTCTGGATGCGTGCCGTGGATGGCCTTGTCGTTTAAGACGGGGCGCCCCGTACGCCTTGTGCTTGATATACCTTCCCGTTCTACTCCCTTGTAGTCCCAGTTCTATTCCATCTGGCATTGTGACAGTATCGTATCTATACTCTATACTACCACCCTTCTTGGTCGTCGACTCTTATCTATTATCGCGACGATACCCTGCGTTGACTGGTCAGTGTGGGGCTGGTGTTTCCGTTTAATATACCCGATAGTGGTTTGTGATGATCATTGTGATTCAATGTGTATGTTGCTCGGCCTGGATGTGCAAGCCTGCGCGCTTGCGGTCTGTAAGTAGACCAAATGTTACAAGGGTGAAATTTCTCTATAGGTCTATGAATCGGATCTCGCAATGAGGTGAGCTCGGGCACGCAAACGCTCCTCTCTAACGTGGTACGTGGGTTAGTAATTGCATGCTCATCCGATGCATCGCTCACCAACAAGTGAGCACAGGGCCTACACGGAAGACGCCGGAACCAAACTTCGGACTGAACAGAGGCACGGGAAATCACCTCCGACAAAGCACCTCTCTTCAGTCAAACCAAGGTCTTACAATGCTCATGAAGTGCTGTGAAGGTCGCTTCCCCGTCGATACTCCGCCGCCTGGGTTGGTGTGTCCCAATGCCTAGGCGGCATTTCTGAGGCTTTGCGATGAGCCGTTGGCCGTTTCCTGTTGGCTCCGAATCCGGCGACGTGTCGCCCCCAGAGCGTGTGGGGTTGCACGGGGGCCGGGGCGTTATGGGTACCTAGTTGTTCGCGAGCTGCCCACTCGTAAGCGAAAACCTTCGTTCCCAGACCTGCGCGTTGTTGGGAAGATTAGAGACAAGCGGTGGCGACGTAGTGCTCCTCTGCAAGATATTTTCGCTAACAGTGTTTCAACGACAGGACAGTCAGCCAAGAATTCACCAACGAAAAAAAAAATGAAAATGCATACCAGCGCCAGTCTCTTTATCCTCGTCCACGTTTTCCAGTGCGGCATCGAGCTTCATGGTCGCGGGTATGTCCTCTGCGTCGAATAGGACTGGATGTACAAGGCGCACTGGTGATCGTTCTGCAATGTGTCTGTGCAATCCGCGAAACACCCCAACCCAGTACTTCTGGAGTGCACGCTTCGGGATCTTGCTGACGGATGCCGTAATCCTAGCCATGCGGCATCCTACAGAACTAATTCTATGTAAAGAAGCAATACGGCTCAAGTTACATCTCGACAGGCATAGACATTGGACCATGCAAGGCTCCACTATAGCAGGTCATGATCCCATCCTCCTATCCAAGCTGCAGGTGGCATCAGGTTCCTCCAGCCTCCGATACTCAGGCGGCTCTTCTGACACACTCTTCGTGAAGGAGTCCTCCTGGGTGCTATATGAATGACCTTGTTCTGGCCGAAAGGATTCTGAGATCAGCCGTCCAGGCCTCCTTTCATTCAGCAGCGGGGCTGTGGTTGTCTCGGTAGGATTTCGTGTCACATCTCCAAGGCGCTGAGGTCTCAGAGGCATGTTAGAAGAAGGACCTGCGCCAGGCGGCTCGTAGAGATCATGACCTCGAGCCGCGGGAGAGTCGGCTATATGACATCGCTCTGCGTGTATGTCTGACCGGGCGCGGAGCTTCCTGTGATCAATGTTGCAGCTCCAGGACGCCACTGGCTCCCTGGATGCGTGGTTTCGTCTAGAGAATATTGGCAAAGAGAACGTTGCGTATAATCAACAGATCGTACCTGAAAAGACGGATATGGGATGTTTCGGACGGCGAAAGCGTCGCATGAAGAACCATACGATAAGTGCTGCGATAGCCAATGGCACTGTTACTGCCACTGCGATACCGACAATGAATCCCGTCCTCGAGGAATTTGCGCTGGATGGTACCGGAGCCGTAGCGGTAACGGTGATGACGGAAGCCGATGCTGAAGAGGTCATGGAGCTGGTATCCGCGTACGTCGTGTTGTATCGTATGTAATCCAAGAATACGGTGGTCGCACTTGGGTCATTGACAGTCATGAGAAGCGAGTGGCCGATGTTCGGTAGGCTCGGTGACTGATAGTACGAGACCTGCATCATGACCCTACTAATGGAGCCCACGACATAATACGTGGACGTATATCCGGTCTGAGATCCGTCGTCCAACACAAATGAAGTGTTGATGCCTTGTACGCCAATAGTCCCGTATACTTCAACAAACGTCCCTAGCATGCACGTCAAAACCCTCCCCGCTGTTCTGGGACATTGGTTGATATTTACCTGTGAACTGGAACATCATCTGCACACCAGGCCCACCAGAAGCATGAGTGGTAGAGTTATACTCTCCGTCCTGGCCTTCTTGTATCCACGAACCATAATAATGAATGGCTGATGTATTCGTGTCATCCACCGTTATCTGATTCATGGAGACTGTGGTCTGGGGCAAGTGTGGATCAACTAGGATGATGAGGAGGCCAAGAGTGGGTGGGTACCAGGGTGCGGCGATTGGAGTGTCTGCTAGTTGGAAGGTATGCGGAAGTCGTGCCGGCGCACAGAGAAGCTCCTTATAGGACTGGGTGCCCAAGATGCGATCCTATTATTGTAGCATCCAGGTCGACAAGTTGCACCGCCTATACAACAATGCAAGTACGCATACTGCTTTGTATCAGATGCGCTCATAGCCACGAACGATGATGGTCTCTTCAAGCTGTGAGAACTCACTAGTACTCACTAGTCACTGGTTGACCTGCTCTTACGATGCTTCAGTCTGTAATGAACTGGAAAACGATACGTTGTGCACAGGTATCTTCTCACATGACATCTTGCTGTTGCATCGTAAGTGGCATTTGAATTTGAGCAACAACGCCGTAATCCTTGAGTCTCTGCCAGCCCATCGCTAGATCCAAACAGATCCAAACAGGCTGAGCCACGAGTCCTTTCTTTTTCGCTGGTCGGATCCCCAATGATCTTCCGCTGTGGATCTTCCGCTCTGACCTCGCTCTCGACGGCCGGCGAAAATATGCTGTCTATAATCATCCCTCTTTACTCAGGCCTTATACTATGTGCAAGTTCATTGAGTGTCAGGTATCAGGTATACAGTGAGGAGACGGCGACGTACCTTGCTTCGTAGCACATCCTGCGCGCTTTCAAACTATCAATAATCGTGCGAGCACGATCTTCGGTCGCGTACCGCCTTGCTACAAGGCATAATGGTTGCTTGATACTGCGGGTCAGGGAGCATGAGCCTCAGAGGCTGTGATATCAAGAACCCAGATGATCGTATCCCACACGCTGTATAATTTTAGGTATAAAGCTGCTACGACTTCGACACAGAAGAAACCGCTATTTCAATTGGATCGCCCGAAGAATCAGAATCATCACTCGCCGTGTGCATCAGGTCACCCCACTCAATCCACCAATTCTCGACCGTCTCCTGCGCGTCGTAATCGAAAATATGTATCCACTCTTCCCATGTCTGTCTCAAATACTCATCCAAATCTTCGTCGTCGTCGTCCCAGTCGCTGAATTGTCTCTTCAGCGCCGCCCGCATGGCCTCGTCGCGAGCCTCCTGCGCGGGCCCATTGGGCATGTTCACGAATTCTAAGACTCCGGTTTCCGCTCGGTATATTTGGGCAGCCCGCTTGAGGCGGATATCTTCATAGGCATTCATCATCATTGATATCTGACTCTTCTTCTGAAGACGGTTGAAGAGGCTGCCGAGAGTGGCAGCGTCTTCGACGGCCATAGCGACGTTCTGCGTCCCGTGATACTGGGTCGGTTAGACCCTGGCACGGTCGCAAGAATGGAAGCTCACTGTGAGGTAATTTGCAGCATCTCCCACCAGCAATATCCGCTGGTCTTCGTGAACGATGTTCTCGAATGCTTCGTGCACCACCATAGTCGTGCATCGGACGTCCAGCAGGGGCGCGAAGCTCAGTAGTCTCTGGACTCTAGCTACAGTGAGCGCAAATTAGACGACAAGTAGACAGCAGACTTACATCGGCTCGAATTTGTGCAGAGGAAAGTCTAGGTCGTCAAACCGGTGTAGTTCTGTCCAATGCCGGTCGCATATATCGAGTGCACTGTCCCACATTCCTGTGATACCGTATCCGGTTCTCTGTACGTCTCTGTGAATACTGCACGCGCCCATGTGAGATAGCGAAGCTCACGTTCGGGTTCGCAAGCAGAGTACATCCGTCACCCATCCACATAACCCACTGTTACCGGTATGAGGATCTCGTAGGTTTTATTGCTTCCCCTACTCACACGCGCAATCGCAACGAACTCAGATAGATCTTGCTCTGCTTTGAGCATATGATACGGTATGTTGAAACTGCAGCATCATTAGTAATGTCCTGGCCGCAAACAGCTTAGTCCTCACCAGAGAACAGACTTCCTGTATCTTCCGCGGTCATAGTTGTCGATAACTTGACGTCGGATAATGCTACCCGAGCCGTCTGCAGCTATGATGATATCGCCAGTGACTCTTGAGCCGCTCGTCAAGATGGCCGTGTTGCTATGAACTTCAAGACTATGGACTTCAGAGCCCCACGATATTTCTACACCTCGCTCAACAGCAAGATCGAACAGAAGGTCGTAGAGCTCGCCATACTAGTGGATTCACTCGTCAGACCTCTTCAGACTTGATACCTACCGAAGGACTCACCGAGCCAAATACGGCGTCAGCACCGAGATCTTGAATTATCCTTTGGGGAAGTACTACTTCACCCACTTGCTCTCCTGTGTGTGCTTAGGGACACGTAAGAGTGTAACAGATCATGCCGGGAAGTCTTCGCTGAAACTCACCAATCCTGTGCTGATGGAGTATATTCCTCGGAGCCTGGAAGGACAACTTGTCGCCAATGCCCCAGCCATCCAGTATTCTGAGTAGATTCGGTGGTATACGGATGCTCCCGGTCAGCTTCGTGTATACTGTAGCGTCAATGCCGGCAAGTGAGAACACTTTACAGGGCTCTGCGTACCTGATACTTGGCGGTACTTCGCTCAACGATGCGGACCTTGTGGCCAGCCAATAGCAAGGCACAAGCACAAGACAGCCCGGCAATGCTCCCGCCGATAATTATGAACTGTAGAGGAAGTCTGGCTTTGCGGTCGGGAGACATTAGTGTGGATAGAAAGAAACGTCTTGCCTAGTTCTACACGAAATCGGTGGTGATGTCTGATCCTTGATTTCGGATCGGGAAAAATGTCGCGAGACAGTGACTAGTGACTAGTGCTCCCTGGTCGACGTTCACAGCCTGGGAGGTACGACCATCATCATTCTTTCGTGACTAACGCGTGAGACAGATTGATGATGTTGATGACAGGAGGGATGCAGATGACTTGTGTCTTTTGCGCCCGGCCTTACACCGGAGGTTGGATGGTGGCGGTAGAGTTCCTACGGTTAACGCGGAGAAGAGCCGCCGAGGACCTTACACATGCGCCGACGTCCTGGGAACAAAATTTCACCAGGAACGTACCATCACGATCAATATCATTCTGTCATCGAAAGCGCTGGCAGCGCCAGGGGACTCGTGAAACGACCGCGCTAGGACTTAGACGCAAGGAATCATCAATCACCGTGAGACGTCTAGATGAGCCCGACTCACAACAATTGAGGTATTCATGTAGGAAAAATAGTAGCTCCTCCCTATCTACACAGACGAGACTGGCTCGACTTACACATATTATGAACCGTCTTCTCGTGTTCACCCGAGCGAGGTGTCAGTATGTATACGAACGGAAGGGGTTTTCTATAGATTGTTAGTCGGCTACATACGCAATTTGAGTAGAAGAAACTTACGATGTGATACCGGAAGTGCAGTGGTCAGGGTCAGGGAGGATAGGCCTCCCACCTGCGTCCTTCCCCGGACTAATGTTGAAAGCCCACATTAAGCGCACTATGCCTATCCATACTGTGCGCGCTCCTGCAGCAGCCTCGTCAGTTCCGTCAGCATATAGTCAACTAATATCACACCTAAATAACGCCCCGGGCAGATCCTAAAAAAGAGATATGTTGCTCAGCGGGTGACGTTTCTGGAGTGTAAATGCAACTGCCCACCTGCGACCGAAGCCAAATCCGTAGTGACCTTGCGTCAGATCATCACGTCCATCAATGTCTCGCATAAAGCGGTCAGGGTTGAATGACAAAGGGTCGGTAAACAGATCTCCGTTGTGTTGCATGGCCCATATGTTCGGTATTACCATGGACTTCGCTTTGATGAGATAGCCTTTGTACATATCATCGACATCGGAAAGATGAGGAAAGCCGCCAGGAGCTGCCGGCATCCATCTATACGACGATGAGACATGAATAGCATCTGTGCTAATATAGACATACCGGAACAGCTCCTTCGTAAGGGCTATGCAGTAGGGAAGGGAGCTCATGTGGCCAAAATCGGGCGGGTGCGAAGGACTAACGTCCGAAAGACTATCTATCTCAGCTTGAGCCTTTCGCAGCGCTTCCGGGTATAAAATCACTGCCATCAGGAACCACATGAGGGTCCCTGCCGTGGTGTCCGTGCCCGCCTCAAAAGCGGACCCAACCACTGCAATGAAATGCTTCAATTTCACGAAGAAAGTGTATCAGTGGCAATGCTAGGCCTACCATAGGCCAAGGATTCATCATCCAGCATGCTGCTCTCGTTCGCTTGTAACAACCTCGAGGCAAAGCAGTCGGAGTCATCACCGGACGATAACCTGGTTTTTGCTTCCTCTATCAACCTGGCATAGAGCTGCGCGGTATCAGACGAATATGAAAGGACCATGTGTCAGTCAATACACTCACCTGGATTTCATATTCGTGCTTCCTCCGAGCTGATAATCTCCAGGGCGCAAGGAAGTCGGGTAAAGAATCCAGCAATGGGAAGATATCCACTAAATGGGACCCGGGATAACAGTCCCGTATAAAACCGTCGAGGATCGTCAACACTTGGCGCAAATCTTCATTATCATCGCTCAAGCGCTTCCCATAGCTCAATCTAAAGACAGTGGCCGCTGCATACCGCTTGCTGTGTTGGTCGGCATCGCTTGGATTGACCAGCATATCGTAGAGGAACTTCGCGGACTCTTCTTCTTGCATGGACTCGTACGATCCCACCACTGGAGCGCAAAAGCGTTCGTATTCAGGCTCTTAGCCCGGGGTCGAGAACAATAAGCACCCACCTTTGGGCTGCAGCATTTGATGGAACGCAGCACGATGCCGCTTCAGTTCCGGGCCATAGGGTAACAAGACGAGCCGCTTCCCGTGGGATTGATACTTTCCAGCGTATACGAGCGGTTTGCGTGACGAATAGTTATGCGATCGTCTATTGAGCTAGGAGTAGTATAAGCGCAACCATAGCATTACAAGTTCGTGTTCAAACTCACCAGCTCCTCTGCATCATCAGGATGGTTGAGGATGACCAAGTTGTCTCCCGCGAGGTCAAGGCCAATCACAGGACCTTGAACCCTATCAGCCTGCATGAAACAGCGTACATCACTCAACACTGACCGTAGCGCTGGCTGAGAGACTCGAAATATTTCCAAGTCTGTCTCTTCGGGACCTGAAACAAATGACCAACGACTGGATGTGGCGCCGGACCCGGAAGACGAGTGGCTGACTGATACCAGCTTCTCTTGATGAACCGAAGGAATGATATCAGTATCAAGCCAGCTGTGACAGTCCGCAGTGAAAATGCTATTAGCTGAAGAGGCATTGCGAGTGACCACGGGTCGGTCATATGAGTTGTGTCTCTACGGTTCACCGTGCGCATGATATATGCTTGGCCTCATCTAGAGCAAACAGATGGTAGTGCACGCCGGAAAGCATGCTTGGTATGCGATGTGGCGGTGGGCTAGTGGCTAGAGCGTTCCTGAGTGTTGTCAGCCGTCGGTGAACGGTAGTGAGATAATTTGCTTCCGGCGGCCAGTGTGTCCTTCGGGTTCGGGGATGTTGTTACCTGAAACATCATGAGCCATGAATGGCGACATGTCACAATGAGATCCCTATCACGAACACATGCCTGACATATGAATAGCGTACTCCATGTATATATTAAAGCATATACGCGCTTCTCGTGACAGCGGCGTCCTTGTCGAGATAGCTATCAATAGTCGTCCTGTCCTAGGGACTTGATTAGGTTGAGTGACCTAGGAACTAAGTCGCATGGGAACGGCTCTGGCAGACTGGCACAGATGTGGTGGCGTTATTCATAGTGAATTAGGCAGAGCATTGATAACATCTGATGGACGTACCTGACCATGCCTGAAGTTACTTTGAAATCCCGAGACGGCAACGGGTTCTCTGCTCCTGCACCAGTTTTCGATCGCCGGATATCGAATGCCGCCAGAATAGTGACGAAAATTATCCACAGGTGATCTTCTGCGAAATGAACGCCAGGACATGTGCTAAAGACACCGAGTCAGCATATGGTACCTGAACTGAAGATAGTACTCGCCGTCTTCCGAAGCCGAACGCTACCTCTCTAGGATCAAGCTGCTTTTCTTCACTTGAGCCCGGCATGAAACGATCCGGACTGAATCGCGAGGGGTCTGGATATATCCGCTCATCGCGTAAGATGGACCTGCAATCAATGGCCCATACAGATGAGAAGCGGGGACTCGTGAGACTCGGTGAAACCTCACCAAACGTTGACCATCACAATGGCATTTTTTGGTATCACGTATCCCCGGTACTGATCAATCCCGTTCGACTGGTGCGGAACACCTATGAGAGTTGTGTTATTGATTGATGAAAATAGGGACAGCCTCGGCATACCTAAGGGAACAGCAGGGACCCATCGAAACACTTCGAGAACGAGGCAGTTACAGTACGGGAGAGCTGATTTGTCGGCGAAATCAGGGAGCCGTTCACCCTTTGTGACAGAATCGATCTCCTCTTGCGCTTTTCGCATGACATCGGGAAAGAGGATCATGCTATCTGGGAATCAGCGGTACGAAAATATGCCAGTACAGAAAAAGATCCATACGCGAGCATGAATGAATAGAATGCTGATAGCGTCTGACAACAGGAGTCGCGAATCAGACGAGCGGTTAGAGGAGGTGACGAATCGACTCACGGTGTCTGCTCCACCTGTAGGACACCTTTATCATCATATTCCTTGCAAGACATAGCAGCCGCTTACCGAGATACAGTACACCTGCGGTGGCCTTGATAAGATGCTCTGTCTCCATGGTCTGGTCCTCTAACATATATCCAACTATAGACGGGCTCGCCGTTCCCATAGTCTTGAAGTGTGTGAGATCGCGAGTGCATGGAAGACAGCCAAGAACATACAAGGGAATTTTTGACATCTTGGAAAGGTGAATTGATCAAAGAAAGACATAATTTCCGCCATTCCCGGGCTTGTCTCTGGAACCCGGATCCAGGTACCCATTCTGGCACGTATTTCACTATGAACGGTGATCAGGCAGCTGTATCCTAGATGAGGAGACAGTTAACTAACGAATAGGAATGAAATCGACCAGATATTTTCCGACGTTGCCGGCTATGACCAGGGATTCGGTTGCTTCTTCTGCTAAATGCACGTATCCATCCCGTCTTTGGCCTTCCTTGAATCCGTACAAGATGGACATCATTGTGGCTCCAGAAGCACTGAAGTATGTTACGGGGCAGCAGAGTGGCAGCTGAGTATCACACTCACTGCTTGATGAGCTGAAGAAAGTTCTCTGGTGATCGATGAAGCTGAAGCACAAGCTGCCGAGCCTCTCGTAATTGGATAGGGTGATAGCGATGCAACACTTGTTTTCTTAGCTGCGCCATGACACTTGATCTGTACTGTTTGAAGCGCGCCCCGTAAGACATGAATTGGATCGCCCAATCCCAGCCCATACTAGTTTGTAGCCGAAGAGCATGTTAGCGCACACTCGTTCATACGAGGAGAACACGTACAGATCTGATATCATGGTAAACCTCGGTCGATCCGAGTAGACGTTGCTCCGTTTCTCCAGTAAGTCCCGAGCGGCGTCCAGCGAGCTTAGAATGATCAGATGTCGTCCCAAGGCGCTCAGATGCATCACATCCCCTGCGCAGTCACTGATTGACTTCGTGCAGCTGAAGAACGTCGAATGACGTACCGTATTCGGTTGACCATTGTAAGTATTTCGTCCACTGGTGCGAGGGCGGAACATCCAGCGCGTTGCCGACCAAGGGTAGACCGGGAGGGCCAGGGGGCAACCTTGAGCGCGGTCGAAGGGCTAAGAATATCACCATACCCAGCAAAGAAAATATTATAGCAGGGTAGAACATGCTGAACAGCTCTCGACGATAGGTGATGCAGATGTCACAGTACTGGTTGAAACTGCTGCCAGTGTCTGACCGATGGACGTAGTGCACTTATTGGTGGCCTCTCATTCCGGTGGATACCCATGCTTCCGCGAGGCAGTGTACTCGGTATAATGATGATATTATTCAGAAATATCGTTCTAAGCAGGAACGGGAACGTGTCCCATGGCTGAGTCTAATGAAACCACAGGGTATTGTCGGAAGCGATCCGGTGCCCGCGTTTCCCGGCCGGTGCACTCCTCGGCAAATACCGCTTTCCAAATCTCAGCTTTGTATCAGTTCGGCAATAGAACTTCGTGCACGGGGGACTGGCTCTGCAAGTTAGCGTATGGGCCTATGTCACGGAGCGCAAAGGTTGGGTGTTACTAAGTACCCCTCAAAACTTCGCAGGATTACCCAGCTGAGCCGGAGACCATATGGACAGAAACTAGTCAAAGACTACGTCAAGGTGATCGTCTTCTCAGGCGACGGTTCTGGCACTAACCCGGCCCGTTCAAATCTATCTAGTGTCTCGGCTCAGGAGATAGTCCACCAGGATTCCAGCCCATACTATCAAACCAGTGTCATTATTAGCCTATTCAATATGTCAACGCCACTGGTCGTGTGAGAACATGAAGTCGTTTAGCTCACTGTAAATGTGCTCCAACAATCCGACGGGATATCAAAGTTGGTAGTCGTGAGCTGCCACAGAAGATGTGCCGCAGCGCCTATGACGGAGACGGCGAAGAATGGAAGCCGCTGCTCATTCAAGATACCGAGGCACAGCAGGCAACTTATGAAGATGGCGGCGAAACACGACAAAATTGGTCGAATACCGGACCCGAACAATAGGGCGGTAGATTTCACTCCGGCTGTACTGTCGTCCTTTTTGTCCTGAAACATCACTAGGTAAGGGACGGACGCATCGGATATCATGAGTAACAGCATACCTGGCAAGCGTAAATCGTGTCATACAAGATCGTCCATCTGCTCTGCGGGTGAGGCCCTCTGTCTCAGAAGATACATTCGGTGATACTCACGACACACAGCCTACGACGAAGGGTAGGAAGATATATAAAGGTAGTCTCCCGAGTTCAGAGGTCCACGCCACCGTGAATCCCCAGTTCATGGCCAGACCTATCGGAACTTTGTCACGTACATTCCGTCGAAGCAATCGACGGGCTCACCAAGCCATGCCTGTGGCCAGTTAGTCCATCGCTTCATAAGTGGATACAAGCCGTGCAAAGGAAATACGCCTATGATCCCCCATAGCGGACTGTCGGATGTTATCTGCACTGCGGCAGTGAGGCTTGACAGATGATGACACTCACGCTGCGCCCTTCGTCCATGAGAGCATCCATAGGCATATGACCAGATGTCCTACCAGAAGGGCGGCGGCTTCATACACCGACAGCGCGCCGGACGCAAGTGGCCTGCTTTTTGTTCGCTCTGTGCCAGACGGTAAATAGATGAGTTGAATCGGACGTTTGTCCGGACGCTAACACACACCGACTCGGCGATCAAAGTCGATGTCGCAAATATCATTTATGATGCATGCTGCGTTATGCAACAGCGTACTTCCAACGAGATATCCGATGAGCTTGACAGTCAACTCTACCGGCGGCATAGCGCTGCGATACGCGGCCATTGTTAGACCCCATGCTTCACGCACCCATTAGTGGCTCATAGCAACGCGATGACTAGAAAACGCACCACAAGGCCAGAATACAAGAATACTGCCAGCAGGGAACTTGTGTAGCCGGGTAAGCTCATAATAAAGCCTCCACTTCGAGCGGTGGAGTGGTTGTGGTGAGCCATTGGCGGTCTTGACCATAGTATAAACCAAATAACTCGGACGGAGATGGTGTCAGGTACAATGTTCATTTCAAGAGGTTGTTATACTATAACGGTTTATCCTGGAAACCTAGTGCTACCTATAGCCATCCTGAAAGATGGGCGTGATAAGTATCCTGTACCAGGACGATCTGATGCAACGGAATAGACTACCTCAAACGCGTAGCGGCGGAAACACTGAGAAATCAGATGCTACTCAATCTTCTCGTCATCAAGCTTGCTGACGGAACACAAAGATCCGTCGACTGTGTCATCCGCAGTGCCCATCACAGATGTGTCGTACCCGTGAGACTCGAGAAATTCCCGGAACTGAACCATAAATGACATGAGAAAATAAGTTAGCAGGAAACGATGTGAACACGGCTGCGCACCAGGCGATCCTCCTCAGCTACGGAGTCTGGAGACAGCGGCGTCACCATAAACACTGTTATTAACACGCTGATAACAGCGAGGCCTACCACAAACAGGGACCCACGTCAATTCCAAATTTACGGATGAGGCTTAGATACGCTGCCGCACCGCCTGCGATCCAGAAGGGTACAGTGTTTGAGAGGATGGTATCACCAAAGTCTACGAAAAAGTAAGCCCATGATCAACTGTCGACACGTCATGTTCTCTGACCTTTCGAGATAGCGGGGAACGCTTGCAGTGGCGATAGTCAGAGGGATATGACAGCGAATTGGTTCCGACGTACCAAGTGTGCCGGCTAGAGCACCGACTTTCCCAGCAGCTGCCGCTATGCCATAGAATTGGCCCCGGATGGCAGTCGGCGAACTCTTGGAAGATAATATGAAGATGCAGTTTCCTGCTCCTTCACTGATGTTAGGCTGTTGCTCGCAGATACATACAACTTGGGACTCGGATGACGCACCGAATTCGCAGAAGCTTAAAAATAGGCCATACAGCACCTACGTAGAACTTAGATGGCGCTGGCAAAGACAATTGGATTATAGAACTAACAGCGAATGCCGCGACGTCCTGCGTAAGTCTTGTGGAGAATCAGTATATCACACGAACAAAATGTGCGTAAGAAGATAAGACTCACTGCTTATACAGTCCACTGATGATAAAACAGAGCACCGCTTGCAAGGCACAGCCGATCGCTTGACAATATTTCGGACCGACAGTGTCCATGAGAAATGCTCCTCCGATGGTTCCTAAGACATGTTGTAGTTCGATATACTCGGGAGCTCTCTGCAAGCTGACCTGGCATATAAAAGAGGCTAGCGAAGCGCATGTTAGTGCTGCTCTTGTGACTCGTTATTATTGTACGCACTTGATCACGACGTTCCATCCAAATATGACGGATAGGCTCTGTGCGCCGCCAGTGACACTATGGTAGATATCATTTCGTGTAGGTTAAGGACGCATCGACATAGCCGGCGCACGCACACGTTGATAAATGTGGACGAGAAGATCTCAAACTGTGGCGACAGCGTCAAGCAAACACTTAGTTTGGAGGGTCCATACTTACCGGATACCTGTGCAACATGCTATCAATGTTGCCTTCCACGGTGCAATATCCAAATCGACTTACAGGATGAAGTCATAAATGAACCAGATCATACATAGCGGGAGCAGACGCCGCCAGTACCGTTTGATCACGAGACGATACGGGATAGTTGTCCGTTTCATGGAGTGTGCTTGGTAGCTCAGCGGTTCCCTCATCCGTAACCTCCATATGAAGACGACGAGCGCGGGGACGACTCCCAATCCCAACGATAGACGCCACACAGCCCGAAGATGGTATTCACCAAAACTAGGACATTCCTGACCATTAGTATGCGAAACATGACTGTAGATGAACTGACATCCAGTATAGTACCAATGGGGTGAAGGAAGCAACAACCATGCCGAAGGTCAACATGGTGTCTGGTACGAGATGAGTTTTGGTTTGCATGCCTACGAAAGGTGCATAAACTCACTAGTAGCCAGGACGAACCATCGATGCTGAACAGACTTTCGTATAGTACCTTCCTCGGATTGCTCGGCCGCAGCGACCGCACCGCAAGAGTATTCGGCGCCGATGCCTATGCCGAGAAGCAACCGACATGCACTAAGCATAGCGAGCATACCATTCAGGCTTCCATTTGCACCATGGGATGCAGCCGAAAGACCGGAAAAAATTGCCACTATTCCTGTTGCAAACATCTGGGATAGCGCTCAGGTCGGGAAACTGAATCTGAACGCAGTGACGCACCATGCCGAATTTGCGTCCGACCTTGTCCGCCAAGTAGCCGAAGCTGAGCATACCGATAATCGTGCCGACGAATGCGAGACTGGATAGGATAGTGCTGTAATTGTTTTGCGAAACGGCCGCCTTTCCGTAGATGCGAGTCAGGACTGCGGTCCGGGCGGTCAGAGGCATTACAAGGAAAACTGAGGTTTCTCATTACTGGTGTTAACTGTTGAACAGACTGTAAGCTGATGATTCGTGCAACGCTTGAAAGCTATCTCACCGCTACCGATGATACCATTGGCATATCCTACAGCCAAGGGCTGGTTAGGCTTTGGCGGCACAACAGCCCGCCTTCTGCGTACCATCAGAGAAGAGAGCGGTTCCAGATCTGAAATGGGGAAGATGGAATCGTAAGCACAAGACACAGATAGACCACAGCTAGAGTAACTGACGCGAATATAAGAGACAACTGAGACATCTGCATCCGCCTGGAAGTGCTCGCCATTCTGCGCTACGATCTGGTTAAGCTGAGCAGAAAGCTCGCAGAATCCAATCCATCCCGAAGCTTCGTCTATATAAACCAGCTGTCGCTTCGAAGGTAAGGAACAGGGAAGCAAGCGGGCATCCCGCTTCCCTAGGTTATAACTAGAGTGCAAACCCAAACTGACAGACGGAGAAAGTTCGATACAGTCGTAGCCGAGCAGTTGATACGCACTCCCGTCCACACAAGTGCAAGACCAACAGTACCTGCGGCAAGACAGCCGATATATCAGTCGCTACGATGACCGTTCACGAAGGAACACGCATCAGAGCAGACAAAAGGACGCAGGAGGTACTTCACTATTCCAGGCGGACATAAGTGAGGCGGACAGTCGTGGATACATAGAAGTTCATATCCTCGGCTGCGTGGAGATTCATCAGTATAGAATACTGAAGCAGGCGAGACATCCTGGGGGACACGTACCTTTCCTATGTATAGTCCCATACAAAGGTAACGAACGTGCATCCTAATTCCAGTCGAGACTGATTATCATCCCTGAAACGCGCACACGACCTTGATAGAACATAGTACGACCCAGGAATACGATGCGATAAGGGAGAGCAAGCCGAATAGAGCGCATCGAGAGTACATAGGATTGCCGAAAGAACGATGGCTGCATGTTGACTGAGCTCAAGCGAGGTACAGGCCAGATACACCCAGAGAGAAAAGAGAGGGCGGGATGACAATGTTCGCCTTGGACTACAAAGTCTGGGCAACCGTACGCCATCTCAAGTACACGCATGGCGGCCATGCCAACACTAAGCAACGCACGAACGACATAATATGAGCACCAGGGTGGCATTTGCCCGCGATACGCCAAACGCAAAGACTGGTGTTTGACCAGAATGACTAATGACGTGCTGGCTGTAGCGGGGTCTACAGCGACAGACTATCTGCGCATACAGATATGGGTGCCAAGGTGGAGCGCCATTGAATTCAAGGCGAAGGAGTCCATGTTGGGAGGAGCGCCGACGACGATGAAAGCAAATCTGGATCACACCTTTCTGGTGGCGATCGGCGGCACTGCAGCTGCTGTTCCGAGATTATAGCGAAGACGCCTACCAGTAAACAGAACATGAAGGATCAGAGAACAATATGAAGGCAATGAAAACCGACATTTGGCCTACGTTCCTGGCATAGCGAGAGCCGACTTGGTAAGTTGATTCGAGCTGCCAATGGTCAGGATTCGAGGACAAGAACGAACTGAGCATCATATTACAGATAAGGTAGACCAAGATGGTGATGGTGAGGTTGCCCAAGAGTCATATCCAATGGCTAGGTTGGAAGGTAGTTCGCCAAAGGTAATCATCTTGGCCGATCAAGAGAAAAAGACCCAGCCAAGATGGAAGACTACTTCGCAAGAACATCCTCGTCATGGACGGTACTGAAATCTTCCTAATGCATTAGCTTAGGGGTAGGATCCATACCGGGCCTATCCGATAGACAATATGAAAGAATACCACTCACACGCCGCGCCTTTCGGGCAATCTCGCAGCGGGATGATCAATCGTCGTATTCCCATCCCGAACTACACATTCATAGTTCTCCGGAGAAGAGATTTGATGAAGCGCCTCCTGCGTGGATTACTTGCACAGTGGCTGCGGAGATGAACATCGATGAAGACCTTCGAGTGCATTATTGAAGGATGCTTGAACGAAATCGAAGTCTTGTGATACCGTATAGCCAATCACAATAATACCTCTGCAGTGCAGAGTTCACGATCCGTACCTTGTCCTCGGATGTAGTGATCAACGCTGCATTCGAGGTGTATAAAGAGTAAGTCGCAGTAGCCGAGAAAGACATCCCAACCACAACTCACAACCTCATCTACTCAACCAAACCTCCTCTCAACCAACAATCGACATGGCCGGAAAGGGACGTCAAGGTGAGCCGTTGTCTGTTATGTTACGCTGTAAGCAGGAATTCACTCCGTACCCATAGCTGCTGGTGGCGCTGCCGGCTCTCCCCCCAGTGGTAACAAGATGACCTCCTCTGCTGCTTCTCGCATCCAGTCCACTCAAGTAAGTCTACCGCGGACCAGAATTAAGCCGGCACTGACGACTTCACCAGGCCAAGGCAGGCAACGACGCCGGCAAGGGGAGTTTCCCCTCTCGTGTTCAGTCCGCTGCTGCTCGCAATACGAACGCAGGTGGCGCTGCGGGTGCCGGCGCTGGAGGAAAGACTGGCGGTGCTAAGGGTAGCAAAGCATAGTCGACTGCATCTGCTGGAAGGGGCGCTGAAATTGCTAGATATGCACGAGAAAGTGAAACGTCGGTCTCGTCTCTTAGCTCGCTGAATTTCATGGGTGTACAATAGCAATGGATGTCTTTCACTCCGGGAAAGCTGCTCAGTTCCTGATATAACATAGCGGAAAGAGGTGAGGAGGACCGTCTGGCGACAAACACCATGCGCTTGTAATTACTTGAACTTGAAGACGAAGTTCCTACCTGCTTGGAGCCACAAATATGAGTCAATAATACAATTCGCCGCAGGCATTCGACTCGCAGCTTCATGATCATGATTAACATAGCTCAGCGCTCAGCTTTCCTTTCCTGCAAGATATCTGCGTTCAAGCTTTCCTTCCTACTGGCGTCTTCGAGCTCCCCACAAAAAATCCGAAAATCCCGGATTTTCCGTGCATATCTTCGGACACGGCATCCCCGAAAATAACCCTCCTTAACCTGCTCGCCATGTTCTTAGGCTTGAGCCCGAATCTAAAGTGGTGCGATTGCCAGAGTCCGTGCAACCTTGGTTCGCGAGCTCTACGCACGGAAATCTTGCAGTTTTCTATCTTTTGTTCGGTAGCTGGGAATTCATTCTCCGAGAATGCTGACACCGGATAACCAGGGGCTAAATATATCGGCGGTAGAACGCCACCGTCTTCTTGCTGGTTTGCAACGAATACGACATAGTCCTTAGTAACTAGCCTCAGTTCTGTGGTCGCCTGTCGACGACGGCGGGTCCAACTGTCATGCGTGCCCTGTGGCAAACTGCACACTGAGGTGATATTGCTCGATTTTGTTCCTGATTGCCGTCTCTCCATCTTCGTGTTCTATGTAAGGTAGGCTGGCGCTCACGGGCACCCCCCACTAGCTTCTGCCCCATTCATGCCATCCGCTGCCTCGAACCCGCAGCAACGTTGAACTCGGTCATGGCTGCGAATCTGCTGTTGTTGGCGGACATCATCTCATCAGGCGTTAAATCAATTGATACCATCTATTCGGACCAAGGAAAAGTGTTTCCGTCATTGGACCAGTCCTATACTTTGGATAGCGCGGAAGCTCTGCGAAACGATCCTCGAGTGCAAGAAGCCTGTATCACTATCGCTGCGGCTGCGTTCCAGTTAATCGCTACCGTGCGCCAACCGCAGACCAGCGTCTTCAATGCTACGTGCTCGGTTCGTCCCTCTTCATCACTCCAAGCATCTCATTCATGGCTTCTTTGATATATCTAGTATTATCTTTCTGCTACGCTTCGAGTAGCCTGCGAGACAAATGTGGTCGAGGTTCTCCGTGATGCTGGCTCCGCTGTAAGTCTGCTACAGCCCAGCAATTCGTAGTTCTCACGGGGACTACAGGGGATGCATGTCAACGCTATCGGACAAAGACTGAACTTAAATCCTCCACTCTTGGGTATAGCCGATCACTCGTGCTCCCTGTGTTCGTACTGACCAGAATCAGGTCGTATTCTCCGCTATCTGGCGACTCATCATATCTTCCGAGAAGTATCGCCAGACGTTTTCGCCAATAACCGTCTTTCATCCGTCATCGACAAAGGGAAATCAGTCGATGATCTCCTATCCACGTACGCGTTCTCCAAAGTACCTTTGCTATGGACGTTGTCATTGAAGCGTGATGCAGCCCCCTCACGAAGTATGACATGACAAATGGTATAGCAGCTCTGGTTGGCCACTGGTCTGTTACAAGGCATATTCCTTCAGGGGTGCTTGCTCAGCCTGTCTCTAGCACGGATGAAGATTACAAAGGAGCCGGTTTCCTCCTGGAGCACCTTACTGATCCCGACAGCGGATTCTCTAGCGAACCTAGCAAGACTCCAATGTTAAGAGCATTCGGCGCGTCCGAAAGCAGCAATGTCTGGGAGTGGTTTGAAAGTCCAGGTAACGAATATCGTTTCAAGCGGTTTGGGGTGGCTATGGACGGGGTTAATAGTATGCAGCCTACGGACGCCATCCTGAAAGGTGAGTAGTGTCTGTGGATTCTCACTACCGTTTCTGTTTTGACGCGGCGGAACAGGCTTCGGCTGGAACACGCTGCCCCAGGATGGGACGGTTGTAGATGTCGGCGCGGGCCTCGGAGTATCATCCGTCGCACTCGCGAAAGCGTTTCCGTCTATGAAGTTCGTAGTTCAAGATAGGCCCAAGGTAGTTGAAGAAGCTGCTAAGGTATGTGAGGAACCGGTCATAGCAAAGCCACCACTCAACGCCATGCAGTACTGGGAAGGGAAATACCCCGAGGCCGTCCGGGAGACCCGTGTCACCTTCGCATGTAAGCCGTTATCCGCAGGCTTAAGTCCTCAACCAGAATTCACAATGGCTTTGATAGCGCAGGACTTCTTCGACCCTCAGCCGGTCAAGAATCCCTCTGCATTCATCTTGAAGCAAATCGTTCACGACTGGGCGGACGAATATACAGAGCGTATTCTTCGTCGCCTCCGGGAAGCCGTTGATGACGACCACCAGTGTACGCTGGTCGTCATCGACAGTCTCATCCCCTACGCGTGTCGTCAAGAAGATAACAGGCAGTTGATACCTGGCGAACGACCTTCCTCGGCACCACTACCGTTACTTCCGAACTTCGGACCTGCGGACGCAAGCCCGTACTTTACCGATCTGAGTGTAAGGTCTCGTTGCCTTGGTTGTCCTCGTCCACTTAGTTTTCTTGACCAGATGTGGGTGCATTTCAACAGCCAAGAGCGTACCTTGGGTCACATGGAGAGGCTCTTGAAGCGGTCTGGCTGGAAATTGACTAGGATATATCCTGGGGAAAGGTCGTCAGCTCATCTCGTCCAATTCATCTCTGTTCCCCTCTGATCTGACTACATAATACATTGTCCATGCGCACCAATGTAAGCATATCAAGCGCGTAAACGCTCGCCATTCTATTTGGATGAGTTCCAATACCCATTGGTTCCTCTAAATTTGACTTACATCATATTGTCCGGCGATCACCTTCACTTCTTTCAGCCACGGCCTCTCAGAAATATGCGTAGACGGGCGAATGGCGGTGGTGCACGTTGGTCAGTCGCGATTAGACCTCCTCTTCCGACGTTATTCACTCCCTGTCATAGCCTCTGGAAACTCATGTTCCAATTCAGTACATCGACTGAACCTTGCCCGACAGCCTGAGACACTCCGATCGCGAGTGCCTGAGGTATTCGTTGAGCTGATCGTATGGAACACTATGAAAGATCTCGTTTGCTCAGTGCGCGATAGCAGGGAGGTTTCTCCTTATCCTCGCTCCCGTAGTCGCACTTCTGGCCTGGCAAAATATGCCGAATACTGTGCGGAACCCCGGTCTCTCTCAAGTGTCGCTGATATTCGCGTAAGTACGAACATTCCTCTTGCAAAGTCTGTAATTGACTGGCTCGCATGGCAGGTGCGGCACTGCAGCGTTTTCCGACGGTAAGCTCTGGGGTAAGTTCAAGTGAACTGAATAGTCCAACCAGAGCTGCGGCGTAGGATATGCAAACAATGTCATAGGAAGCGGTCTGTCGTTCCATCGTCCGTGGCGTAATATGCTCACATTGTCATTCCCTTTCAGTCAATACCCGTAGGTTTATCATGCGAATGCATCACACTGCTGGTTAAGCGGAATGCGCAGTCATCACCAGAACATACGGCGATGCTGCAGTATCGCAACACAATTACAGCACTACGATTTCTAGTGTGGCCTTCGCTGGGACTGTCGTAGGCATGATAGTATTCGGCTACCTTTCGGACAGAATCGGTCGAAAGTTCGGCATGGTAATTGCGCGTTTATCGTCTCAACTGCCAGTCTGATTGAAAACTAGATGACTGCTACCTGCATCATCGCCGTTTTCTCTGCCCTGTCAGCAGCTTCCAGCGGTGCCCACCACAGTCTCGCAGGAATGTTGTCCATGTTGAGCGCTTGCAGATTTATCCTCGGTATTGGAGTCGGTGCTGAGTACCCTTGTGGAGCCGTCGCTGCAGCAGAACAGTCGGAGCAGCCTGGTATCCGACGTAATGCGCAAAACAGATGGTTTGTATTGGCTACAAGTGAGTTTGCCAGCCACATAACTGGCATTATGTCTCTTACACCGTTCTCCCCATTTGTCAGATACCATGATTGACTGGGGCTTTGTTGTTGGAGCATTTGTCCCTCTGGTTCTTTATTGGATGTACGTCCTTTGGCACTCATGAATGTATGACGGTTTCGCAATGTCGTCGAATAGATTCGGCGCTGATCACTTACGCGCGGTTTGGCGGGTATCGCTCGGCTTAGGAGTCGTTCCAGCCTTGGCAGTCCTTGTATGGCGCTTGCGCATGGAGGAGCCCACCAGGTACAAGAAGGACTCCATGAAGAGGTGCAAGATACCATATGCGCTTGTGATCAAGAGGTACTGGAAGAACCTAGCACCTATCTGCGCTACATGGTTTATATATGATTTTATTGTGTGCGTCCTTCATTACTTAAGACGATAAATGGATTGTCTTGACATCTGTGTAATGCAGGTACCCTGTGAGTGGTGCGCACGTCACCCAGTGATTTCTCTGATAACTGAACGGTGTAGTTTGGCATCTATTCGTCTACCGTGGTCAATACGTGCGTCTCCACTTGGCTTTCTCCTATGAGCGCTGACCAGAGCCACAGAGTGACCGGAGGATCAACTGCCTTGAGCATCGTTTTCGGATGGAACGTGGTCATAAAGTACGAGTTCAGAGAGGACTTTGAAGCCTCATTGCGCTTACCATATTATGTAGTCTCTTCTATATCCCCGGTACGTTGTCTAGCTCATGAACCTGTCTCAACTGCGTACTCACAAGTTTCATGAAGGGACCATTGGAGGCGCATTCATCGTGGATTACATAGGGCCTAAGTATTGCCAGATTCTCGGTTTGCTGTGCCAAGCGGTGATAGGATTCATCATGAGCGGTTTATACGCCCAGTACGTCTCACACCATTCCGCGATATGCCATGCTGAGGAATCTGCGCCGTCATCTAGGCTCACCCATCACATCGCGGCCTTCGCGGTATAGTTTCACGTTATCCACAACGTATCTTTCTGTAGCTGAGTGCCATCAGGTCGTGTATGGAATTTTCCTGAGCTTCGGCGAAGTCGGTACGAAGAAGCTGCACTCGCTTGGTGCAAGCCAGACTTATAATATGACATCTGGGTCAGGACCGGGAAACTGCACTGGGATCCTAGCGTCCAAGACGAGTCCAACAGCTATCCGTGGTCAATTCTACGGCATCGCCGCAGCTGTTGGGAAAGTGGGAGCGTTCGCAGGGACATGGGGTGTGTCTTTCATCTGCAACCAAATTTATTCATAATATTCAACCTTTGATCATCTGTCACCAGCCTTCCCGGCCGTAATCAAGGGTAATGTCACCTGCTTCCTAATTTAGTGGATATTGCTCGACCTGACACTGCCCAGATTTCGGCTCCGGGACCCTTTCCGACACCGGTCCATTCTGGATCGGAAGCGGTAAGCAAAGCTTCACTACAAACTACCGTGTCCTAAGCACGCAACGAAACGATAACCCAGGTCTCGCGGTACTGAGCGCTGCGATAACCTTTCTCTGGATCAAGCCCTTGACCCACGACGGGATGGCGGAGGAAGACTGTCTCGTACGCCTCCCCTCCAAATCTCCTGTCAGGAAACTCACATTTTTTTCCAGTTCCGGGAATACCTAGAAGCGAACGGATATGATACATCGCAAATGGGCCTGGAAGGAAATGAGGCTGTCGGGGAGAAAGACGAGGAGCTGGACGCCTCCGTAGAGGAGAAGGAAGTGCAGGTATTGACTTGACCGCCGAAGGCGCGGTTACGGCTGCAGATAAATCCCCATGACACTCGGTGGCTTGCACTCGTGGATGAACGCCCACTAGGCTGTATACCCAGAGTTCAAACAAAGAACTTGCAGGCAGAAAGGCAGATCTCTCGCTTGCCATGATCCCGAAGACCTCGTGCCGACGGCAATCAGAGCCATAACCGGTCTCTGTCAGAAGAGACCGCAAAGCGATTATATAGTTATCCAGGATGGAGTAACGCACAGAGCAGCTCATGCACAGTACACTCGGACATTCGACCATCCAGTAGCATTGAACACACCACGCGACAGTCCAGTCCTGTTCGCGCACAAGGCCCAGTAGACACCTGCTACAGGCAGTACATCTCTCTCAACCTGTCCCCACCCACCAAAGCGCCGTCAGGATTCTGTCAAAAACTGCAGTACTGAGCACTCCGCTCCGACCACGACAAAAGCCCATTAACTTGAGTTATAGATGCAGCTGAACTGTACAGTTGTCGGAGCGCCGATGCTTTTGTACCTGAAATCAGATTAATGTGAGCCAGCGTGACGCCCCTGGGCCAAATACCCTCGGCACACGCAGGTCCTCGTGGCGCCAGCTGGGCTTAGACTCTCCTGCGGCTTGAAGACAATGGCATTGACACGCAGACTGATGTGTTTGGGCGTGCTTTACGCTCGAGAGAGAACAGACACCAGCGGGAGACTGGCGGCGGCGACGAGCTTGGTGTACATGGTCAGGCATTAGAAGTCGTAATGCGAGTGACAACTTCCAGACTGCCGTACGAGCGTCGAGTAGCAAGGGAGTCGGTTATGCCATCAAAGCGTATATTGTGCGAGACAGGGTACATCCAGGCGTGGGCATATATCTTTCTATAAAAGCTCAGTACACGGAAGGTCTTATTCACAAGGATGGCTTCGGGCATGGTCTCAGAAAGAACTTTACCGAAGGCCAAGCAGATTCATTGCATGAGCATCAGCAATTGCTTAAGGAACTCATCACCAAAAAGACTCTAAGGAGCACAATGGCCAGACGCACCATTTCAGCTTGATTACTCGCATAGTCAAACCACCGCCCGCACAACCGTTGATGCTTAAGGCACTTCCTCAACCCTCAACAGCACCTTCCTCCCTGCACCAGCCTCAACGCGCTTCATTACCTCCCTCACCATCGTAGTCGCCTCCTCTTCGCTCGCACTGCCCGGTATCGTCACAATCTCGTGTTCCGGTTCACGTAACTACTCATAATCGAGGTGCTTGAGTTATAAGGGAAAGCAGGCAGCGCGTGAGCCGCGTACCTTCCCTTCCCGGATAACTTTGACTATTTCGTTCATGACGGTTACTCGCTCTTCCCTCGTATGGGTGTTGTACCAGCGGCTCTGTACAGCCCACACTGGTAAGCGCGCATTTCCGAAGCAACCCATGGCGGTACACACCTGCCAGAAGCCCGTACACTTCAGATCCTTGAAGATAAAATAGGATGTTGGTATCGACAGCGGCTGTTTCGACATCGCGCCGTATGAGACTACTGTAGCGTCGGATCCGAGTAGCCGCAGCATGGTCGTAGTGTCTTTCCCGGATACGCAGTTCAGGAATAATCGTGGATCCTAAAGAATAAGGGGTCAGGAATGTACCGAGGAAGTTACGGCTACAGTTACGCAAATACCTTCCCTTTCGTAAGCGACTTGATATGCTTGAGTCTTTCCTTGGAAGAGAGGTCATCGTACGTGAAGACATGGGTCGCACCGAGGGATTGCAGGTGCTGTTTCACGTCATCAATATTGTGTCTGGAAGGGTGTAAGAGGCTAGCCACAGGGCATGAGGTATACGCACCGGTTTCGTACAAAGTTGATAGTTCTGAGCTTGCGGTGGGCAGCAATCTGGATCACAGCTTCGCCTACCTAGCAAGGAGAATGGCGGTAAATACGACGGAAGATCAGCAGGATCGTGATGTAGCTCACAGCACTGTTAGCGCCATTTTGCAGGACCCAGTCACCTTCTTTCAAGTCTACAAAATCGCGAAGCATATTGTATGCTGTAGGCGGGTTCACCTATCGCGTAAGGAGATACTAAGCTCCTCCAATTATCCTCCATAACTCGTCTGTCACTCACAGTAATGGTAGCAGCATGGACCTCGCCAATTTCCTTCGGCACCTTGATCACATCTCGCGCCGTCACACAACTCGCACTCGCCCAAGTTCCGGCCTGCTGCTTTGCCATGATTACCCAGTCTCCTTCCGCCAGCCCAGCGTCGCTCCCCGCCTGCTGCACAACAGCTACGCCCTCATTGCCCGCGACAAATATCTGAGCCTCAGGTAGCAGCTGCTGCGCGGTCTTGTTGGCAGGGTATACGCCTTGAATAACGTTCACATCGGCAGGATTTATGGGGGAGAGAAGAAACTTGATATTTACGCTGTCTGGAGACGGTGCAGGCAGGTCTGGGTAGGTGATTGTTGAGATGACGGAGGAGGGTTCGCCGTTCGTTTCGTACTTTACTGCTCTCTGCGCAAAGACATATGATGTGGTCGAGAAGGAGCGCTTCGCAAAGGCATTCCAAGGCGCAGGTCGCAGAGGACACGAGAGACGGGTAGACGCATTGATGGTCCGGAACATGCTCATCAATATATTGAAGCTAGTTAATCCGGGCGCTTCGGCTGTATTGTGGCACCAGCCACCTCCGGCGTTGGGAATAGATATAATGCTATGCAACTCTGTACATGGCATAATTCACACACAGAGCTCGACTGTCCTTGAGCGTCCACTTTGCCATGCGTCGGGATACAAATACAACCGGCTGGTCATCAGCCAAAAGTCATGGGTGCTTTCAACAGACATCTGCTCCATCTGCCTGCGAAAAATCAAGCATGAGGAGAGTCAGTATGGATCATACAGGATAAACGCACTTTCCCATACCTCATAGATAGCGTGTCCGCCCATATCATGAGGAGGCATAATAATCTATGTAATATCAGCTCGTAAAATAACCCCCGTAAGTCGGATAAATGATTACCGAGCTCTTCGGACCAAAGTCCCACGTCGTCCACTGTGCTTGCATTGTCTCAGTACGGAGATGCTGTCTGCTATTCAGGCTCGACAGAAAGCTGTTTGCATACACTAGACCAATATCATTAAGACGTGGATCATCTTCGAGAAGGACTTTACATACGTCTGCTCCGTATTTCCACAAACCCCAAGAAGAGAAGGTCCGTCCGTCTTGACCAGAACTACGAACGCACTAGTTAGCTTGGGATGCGGCACGATGTCAAGAAGCCGCGCACCACTACAAGAGAGAGAATTGCAAAAATACTACAAAGTTGATATCAGCGGCAAAGTGCGCATCACTCGGTGTGAAGACGAACCAGTTGAACATCCCTGTCCCGGACAAATAAACTGTCCAAATATGGCTGGCACCAACCATGTTCGGTGCAACACTACCTGCCATTAACCACGGCCAACCTTTAGCAACCACGACAAGGCTCACCCGTTCCTCTCCTTCCGCCTACCGCGCAGGGTATCGGCCATCAGTCCGGGCAACAGGATATCTGCAGCAATGGCGAGAGCAAATGCTAGGCAGGCTAGTGTCTTAAACCGCATGTTATTGAAGTAAACTGGTCGGGGAAAGAGGGACGACGTACCGACACAGTCTCTGAGTTACGAAGGAGGGTCCATTGATGCATTTTATAGCTTGGAGAAGCAGCTGGGTATGAAGAAAGGTTCAATCAGGAGACAGACTACGGCCTACCCGTAGGATATGGCGGCCAACCCGAGCACTGCATCATCAATTTGAGATGGATTCTGACAGACATATCTTGATCAAGCGTACCGCAGGAAGAGACGCCGAGTATACCAGTCAATAAGGCTAGAACCTTCCGCATGAGGTCTCCTATATGTTTAATCAGCGGCCTGCTGTGTACGTTGTGCGTTGTGATGTCCACCTACCATACCAGAGCATGCGCGCGTAGCAGCTTTCCAGCCAATGTCTGTGAATACGTGCAGCGGGGGACATAGTCACATCGACTTACCTGTGGACAATGGCACCGGATATGGTCTAACCAAGAGCAAATCAGTGAATTCGGCAGGAAGAAACCAGGACAGCATTTCCACGTACTGCCAGCATAATGCGAGCCTATTTGGACCTCTGTCAGTCGATCTCTATCGTATATACGTCCGTCGCTTACACATATAACACTGCAATGATGCACGCGGTCGTCAAACACGCCACAATCATGACATAAATCCTCTTACGCGTTAATCCTATCCAACTCGTTCATGTGTCCCGCGTTCAAGATCAGGCACTGGTAGGACCAAGATATGCCAAGGCAGGTTTGTGTGGACTGTAGTGCACTACAAATCACCATCAGGAGACAGCAAATAGAAATGTCGATCATACAGACCATATGACAGCCACCTAGCGCGGAGATGAGGCATCGGTCAGTCGGGAGCGAGCCTTTTCCTGCCTAGCAGCAGACACTTACCACCAGCTTCATACCCCAGCGGTCATCCCAGAACTCACGATAGTAGCAAACCGCCTGGGTCAACGCAACACCATTGAGACTGCCAGAGTGCATCAGAACACAGTCTCCAACAGACGAGTCTTCCGACACTTACCTCGCAGCGAGCAGCAGACAGACGAAGATGCTCCCCGCCAAGCCCGAGATATCTGGCATGCTAGCAGGCAGCTACGAATAAGATGGACCGTCTCCGAACCCACACCACACCCATATACCTAACACTGGGTGATACACGTAATAGGGCGCTGTGGTGTCGACCTGATCATGATATCGACACACAGCATTGAGCTTTTGCAGACACTCAGGGAGGTCCTGCTATTCGGGAGAGCAGTCTGCTACATCACGGAAGTAACGTAAGTCTGACTTTGGTCCGAGTCCGCCATTCCCGTCTGCGTAGGCAGGACTCACCTCACGTAAGTGTCCCGTCATCATAGGATCTAGCAAGAAGATGATGGCTGGTCGAGCGAGAAGAGTCGAAGCCGTTGGACTCCAAGCTATAACACTCAGCATGAATGATGCATCCCATGGCTTAACAGAGATCGGTGCCTATATATATCCCACCTGAGCATCGGCTGGGAAGCGCCCCATGTTGATCTTGATATCTGCTGGTTGTGAGTCCGCCCTTGAAGCTTGGGTGACTGATAACACACTTGATGCGAACAGGTGGGTGGAGAACAGATGCTTCCAGGACGATGTTACCCGCGCCCATCCCCTTCCGAGAAGTCTGTTTGGCAGCACGGCGATGCATCATTCCATCGGAGGTCTCGCTACTTAACTGCGATCAATGCATGTATGTGAAGCCGGGCATGACGGAGAATAACGATCCTTTCCCGTACCCTCGCATGGGCGCGACCGAAGGCGAGAATAGTTTGTTGACGGGTGCTCTATGCGCTGGGTAAGAGGAGAAATCGGAGTCAGGCGCCCGGCAATGCAAATATAACAACAGACGTAAGACATTGTGGCCGCTCGAGCACCCAAGGACCTCCACGCGTTGCCAACCAGGTGTTATTCTGCGTCGCAGAAGGAGCAACCCCCATGATGACATCAAGACTACATTGCTCAGATGCTCCCATGCCCAACTAATGCGCTCCAACAGCCTCCCGTAGGAACCTCCTTGGGGCAGATCGAGTCTCCGTCAACGATATTGCCATTGGTATTCTGCCAAGAGACTAGCATCAGCACATGATACAACAGAGACGCGAATACTTGCATTGTATATGCAGAACGCTTGCACACCCGCATTATGGGTCGCTACATAGCTGTTGATAGAAGAGTCAGTACTGGTTCTGCCATGAGAGCAAATATTGACCTCACCCGCAGAATTGGGTTGGCGTTTCTTCAGGGTCTACAAACTCGTTGGCCAGGTTCAAAGTCGTGCCCTGGTAGTTCAGACTTTCAGGGCATTGAGCACAGGTGGTATTAGTTTGCGCTCGAGAAATGACAGAGATAATGAGGATGGTCGCGAGAGAGAGGAGCTTGGTGTGCATATTTCCTGCTGCTGCACAGGCATCGCAAAGAAACGAGTCCTTTATACAGCCGCACTCGGTTCCAATTTGTGATTCCATTCGATGACCGTCCAGAATGCGCCGCCACCGTCGTACCCACTGCGAGTTCCGCTGGAAGTATCAGTGGAATACCGAGCATGCATCGGGAGTTTTGAGCTGTAGGATAATACATCTGTATAACAAAACATTCAGCCTGCCGAATAATGGATGGGTATCAAGCGGGAAGGAAATAAGTCGTACCGTTAGAGCGTCCGTCATCAGCTATCACAGGGACCCGGATGAGGTTTTGACGCGTCGAGCAGTTGCCCTTCCTGAGTATAGCAATAGTACGTCGAATACTCCATCGAGCCGGAAATTGCAGGCATGAGAGGACTCATGTATTTCTGGCGCCAGTGGTGCTGTCCTGGTTGAAGATGTCCTGTTACGCCTCCCTCCCGCCAGGTGTTGTGACCGCTACGCGTATGCCTACTCTTCAAGCTTGAACAACAAATAGCAGTCTGCAATATGATACAATTAGTCACGTATACATTGGACAGATTTACGAATGTGCTATGATACTTTTGACGATGAGACGCACCATACTCATCCACCACCTGGCATCAGCCCCCTAATCACTATCAACGACATACACCTGACTCTTGATCCTGGAATTCGGATCCGGTTCTCTATACCGCAAGGACGCGCCGTACCCCTCATCCGCACGCTCACTGTCACCTCCATCCGAGTCGACGTCCATCTGGCCCCACAAGCCCTTCTCATACTCCTCCTCCGCCGCCCGATCCATTTTGTCCACTTCCTCCTCTTCCTGCAGCTCGGCCTGGAGAGCCTCCTCGTCCGTCTCGCTAGGCATCAGGCAGTCATCGTCGGAGCCCGCATCCTTGGGATGTCGGCTGAGGCGAGTCTGCGACGCACCATAAGGGAGACGCACGGTGGGCGCATATACCTCCCGATGCAAGGAGGACGGCAGTAACACAGGGCTGACTCCCATCTCTCTCGCGACAGTACTGGCCATACCCTCGTCCGCCAAGCCCGAGTGGTCCTCATCCTCTTGCGCATGATCTGCCTCAGCATCCGCTTGCTTTTGCTTGGAAGCCCCAGCATGGTCGTTTCGTTTCTTCTTCCACCTGTCCATGGCTTTTGCCTTTCCGTCGATCGCCGTATCACAGCGGTCGAGCAGCTTCTGGAAGACGGGCTCCTTATCAACGTGCCGGACGCCCATGAGCTCGAGCGCGTGCGCGACGTTACTAAGAACTACCTACAGCAAAAAGCACGTTTCAACATTTCGTTCTATTACGACGGGTAGTGGCACCTACCTGATCGTCCGCAACTCTCCACACTTTGGTATGCATCTTCAACCGCAGCTCCTGCTCGCGCGAGACGATAGCCTGTTGGACACCTTCCCTAACAAAGTGCAGCAGATGTGCGTGCAAGAACTGTACCGTACTAGCAGATAGAGCCTCCGCGCCTTCGGATTCAGTCTCCACGGAACCGTATAACCTATGCCGTATTAGAACCAAGTATACCACGAATGTCGGTAGGGCGTACCGCATGAGTTTCCCTAAACCCGACAGATGGAAAAGACCAAGCTGATTCTCTCGGAGATACCGGGCATCGACACCAAGATCCGTTAGCTCCTCCCTGAATCTATACGAGAGCGTCTCGCCGCCCTTGTGACCAGAGCGCTTGTGCTCGCCTACAGCATCCTGAGCAGATAATGCCTCATTCTCACCCAACGGATCAACGACCTGCTCCAGCAGATTAGCAGTCTCTTGGACCTCCGTCTCATGAAGGTTCCCTTGAGCGTGTTTGGCCACCTGTCCACCCTTCTTCCGCTTCGGTCCAGGCTTCAGCTTCCTGGTATGCTCTATAACGGTAGCTCCCGTGGTCATAGCCCGCTTGCGACGCATGTAAAGCCGTTTTTGGTGTCGGCGGCGCGACTGCGGGGAGAGGGTGAGGTCTATCTCTTCGTCAAGAGTTTGAGTCTGGCCGGTCTGAGAAGGTTGGAGAGTACGTGAGACCCGGGCGCGCTGCCGATGTTCAGGTGCTTGTACAAACGGCGGATCACCTGAGTCGAGACAGAGGTCTGGAGAGTCTGACTGCGGAGAAAAGGGAAGGCCTAAAGGCGCACTAGGGAAGAGTGCAGTAGGCAGGGGTCCGGGAGCTTCAGACACATCGAGTGATAGATGTGCGTCAAAGGGCCTAGCATCAGCTAACAGAGGGGCCGCCTGATACGCGGGAACTTGGGAAGCCTGCGGCTGAGACTGCGCCAGAAGCACGGGGTCAATCATCTCAACGCTCGTGGCGATCTGAGCTCGTGGTTCAGGCGCAGAGCCATCACGATGCAGAAAAACTCCTTCAAGGTCGGCAGCACCCTCGCCTGAAGGCATGTTCTCCTCGTCTTCGCGCAGCATAGCTTCGAGGACTTTCAGCCTGGGGTAGTCAAGAGAGCGGAGGATGTCATGCCTTTCCCATTCTCTCTCCTTCTCTGCCTGCCATCGATCATACAGCTCACGCCGATGCTTTTCGCCTTCCCTGTCGCGAACATTGTCTTCCGTCCTACCCTCTCCCTTTCCCGCCCTCATGTCTCTGCGCATCTCCTTGCACACGGCCTCCCTTCGATTTGAGAGATCGTCAGCCTCCCATGCTTCTTCATGATACGCGATGACAGCCGCTTGCTCTTCCTCAAAAACAATCCATCCGTCCGAGACTTGGGATGCAAGAGGAAGTGTTGTCCGCTTTGCTCTAGGCTCTTTGCAGGATGACGAGGCGCTCTCCAGTAGCTCCAGGTAGATACAGACGTCAGAAAGGGTCTTGCTTCCTACCTCGGTAGAGATCAAGTCCGGCCGCAGGCGCGAGTGGATGCATAGTGCGTGAAAGAACTTCTCCTTCTCGGCCGACGTCCAGTAGCTAGAGGGCGCGAAGTAGGAAGGCAGCAGTGGCTGGCCGTCAATACCAGACAGATGATCATGTATATGCTTCAGGTGCGAGCGACACTGAGCCATGTACTTCTCGTTAACTCCAATCTCATCCTCCGCGGCATCATGGCTCATCGCTGTACGGGAATTTGGACCTGATTCCGTTTCAGTATATCGTCAATAACCGTGCATGAAGAGATAACAGACCTGCCGCGACTGTTACGTCTCATGCACTCAATTCACAAACGTCCTCCGAGGGAACAGTACTGAGCAGTAGCACCTCTTAAAGAACAGTTGCTGATAGCCAAGCTGGGGGAGAGAAAAGGAAAAGAGCGAAGGCAAACTGAGCCTGTAGTAGCCCTGCATGCACACGATTGAGATATGAGAGGGTCACGGGACGAAGCACGTGTTGCGCGACACGCCTACTTATTGTGGCACAGGACGTCGCTTCCGCCTAATGGTAAGCTGCTCCTCTACGATGTATGCTACATCAGCACCCGTGCACTGGATGCATCTATAACTTCATACTACTTGAAATATCAAGCCCCCATATTCACGACAGATCAGCCTAAGAGGGCCACTACTACCCAGATCAATGCCGTATGAATCAACATTCCAGAACCGAGCCTCTTCCTGGATCCGTTACTGTATGGCAAACCCGATGGAATGGTTGTGGCAGTCACTGCAGATGCCGCGCTTCCGACTGTGGGGCTCGGCGGAGGACCGTCGACTCCATTCATGCCCAAAGCCAAAGGCGATAGAGTAGCAAAGCCCACCGAGGGAGGGCTATATCGGAATACCGAGTAAACATTTTTCTGCATTCGAATAATGTAGGCTATCAGTACCACCCGGGCGGACTTCGCCTGGAGGAACCGCGAGCTTACCAAGAAGGTATCTCCGATGATCCAGGCTGGCGTGGCCGAGCCAAGCTTCGACGGGGTCACAAACAATGCGCCGAGACATTGTCCGCTCACTACATCCTCCTGAAAGTCAACGGGTGAAATCGCCCACGATGGACCGCCGAAAGAGAGGGTGATCTCCACCATTGTTGAACAGGCTGGGTGCGTGAGTGAGTTTAGACTCTCATATCATCCAACAATATTGCATACGATAAGTATAATGTCCGTCACCAAACTGGCCAGTGGCAGCCGGCGCTGAGCCAGGTATACTAGCATATATTTCCGCTACGGCATCAGCAGGTCCAGCAATGCCCGTCGTGCCAGTATCAATGGCAGCCGCTTGCTCTTGAAAGCCCAGGGTTATGGATTTGCCTTGCACAGTGAAGTCTGCCGCAAGATCAGGAGCCACATTGTTGACCACAAAACAATACGTACTACTGATGGATAAAGTCCAGTGCTGTGGAGCAGGGTTGGTGCGAATATCCTGGTAATCTATCTCGCCGCTATACAAAGACTGATTTATGAAGCCTGAACGGGTTTTAGTGGCTTCATCACATTCTAGCGTATCACGATTTACCCATAGTAAATTGCCCTCCTGGCTCAAGCTCTTGCTGGCGCGACCCATTGCTGAAGCTGCGGAAACGAGATAAGTAATGCAATCCAGGACTAATACAAAACATGAAGTCACTTGCCGAGTCAATTGAAAGGTCATAACCGGGTCCGACCATGCCCCACTGGAGGCGAGAGTCTGCCAGAAGGGCGTGCTTTGCGTGTTGGCAAGAGCCTCCCATGCTAAGCCCATCAAGCCGGATATCGGGGCAGAAAGTAGTTGCTGCTGAGAATCGACCACTCCTGCCGACGGTAGCATCGCATCAGCAGTGAGCCAATAGTCCTTAGTCAAGAAAGGAGTCGCTTACCAAATGTCTGATTCACTACTTGAAATCCGGCCATCTGGACAGTATCTTGGCCGACACTACCAGATGCCATCCCTTGTCCATATTCAATGCTGAAAGGCATGCTAACGTTTTTAAAGGAAGAAGAGTTGGACGGATTGAATGTAGGTATTATGCCGCCATTTGTGTCGATGCAGTCCGAGCCACACAAGGATGAAGCCAGCCAAAGGTCAGACGAGCCGGTATCCAGTGTAACATAGTAAGACACCGGGGGAGTACCAATTGCGATTGACCCATAATAACTGGAGTGAAGCCTTATTATCCGGATGTGAGAGATTTGGAATGCGTCTGAAGCCTTACTCCGCGTCAATCCCTTCATTTCCTAGACTGCCATTCGAAACCCGCTCAGAGCAGATCATAGGCACTGAATTTGATCGACACTCACAGATTAACCCCGCTCGCCCGTCTCTCAATACTAGCTTTTGCACTGTATTTTGCCTCTACGTACTCCAGGCTCCGGCGTGCTCTGCTTCGTGCTTCTAAGTGCTGTGGACGACGTAGAAGAGGCACCGTTGGCCCCAGAATTTGCCGAGGAGTTCGCTCGCAAGCTACAAGGCACACATGAACGAGCAGAAGGTAAGTCAATCTCATCGTGTCGTATGTTGTACTGAGGATGAAGATGTCCTCGTAGCACAAAGGATTGTCTTGATACGAAGAGTTACACGACTCCGTTAGAGCACCATTTAAGCGTCTTGAAGAACGCGCGGGCAGGTATTCGGACTGTGGGCTGTGCGTATGTTTCATCGCAGCATTGCCATTCCCTGAAAACAGTTGTTAATCATCAGCAACGGGATGAACGGCGTCGGTGAGCTCGGGATACTGCGTGTATTGAGCACAGTCATTTATAAACTCATCCGCGCCTGTCTCAGAGCCTCTCCCAGTGAGAACACCGGTGATCTGGGAGCATGAAGCAGGTTGCGAACTTGGGTTGTCGTCATCATTATACTCGGCCATCTCGGAGCAGATTAACGAGAACATCATCCGAGTACGATGGCAAGGTCGGAAATGGACGACCTGTGTTCACCAAAACAGCAGGAAACGGAATCATGAGGCCGGCCCGACGAAAGCTGCATGTCCATGCTTTCCTAGGCGAGCAGACCCTGTAAGCTATACCCAGTATGTGCATGAAATTCACAAAGATACGTCTGAGATCTGTCAGCAGAGAACGTACTCACCTTCGCGCACGTTACGCACACCAGTTCGTCGGGTCTCCCTCTTACGCAAGGCCTTAAGGAGAGTCTAAAGCTATACCTCGCCTGAACGGACCAAGTACATGCAGCGGCAAGTGGTGGACGTTGAACTACACTAACTACATCGGACCTCACAAACCACATATAAGAGCCTAGCAGATTCGTAAATTCATTTTCTCTCGATTGTTCTACAAAGCACTTATCCTATTGCCGCCTTGCCACCTCTGCAATAACCATCACTCTACCCCAGGATGTCGACCTATACCATGCTTCATCATCGAGCTCAATCTTCGCATCGGTGCAGCGTGACGATCTCTCCCTCTGTAAGTCTCCACTCCGTGCTCCTTTCTCGTTGTTCCACAACATAGATGGACCCCGCATCGAGTTCTCCACGCCTGGAGTTGAGAATCTCTCGCGCGGTGCCATCCAAGACTTTGCCGTGCCGTTTAGGAAGAACCCCTGCCTGCAGAGAAAGCTCCTTCATAGCGGGGGCAAGAGGCGTGGTGCCGGAGAGAATAAGTTGGCTCAGAACATCTTTGAAGCCGTCTACAGCCCAGAATGGGACCCATCCGACAATGCGGAGATGCAGGATGGCGGGCAACGCCGAGAGCAAAGCTTTCAACTCTGTGGCATCATGTAGCACGCCGCCTCTATCAAGCTCCAACCGTTCCAATTGACACCCAGTGCGATCCAGCATGGGAAGTAAGTAGGAAATGATAGGCCTTGACTCGCAGTCGGCTAAAACGTTCAAAGAGCGCAAACGTGGGGTATGGATGCAAGATAAGAAAGCATAGTAACCCCCGTCACAGAAGGATGCACTCAGCTCCTCCAGGTGCGGGAGTGATATCATCCATTTCTCGGGGTATAACTGAGCCTCCTCGGCATCATGGTGTTCCATTCTAAACTTCAGTGATCGCAGAGATTGGAATCCTTGCAGAAACGCGGCGCAGGAGAAGTCGAAGATCATATACTTTAGTAAGGCGAGGTGAGTGACCTTTCCCCGTGCGATTCGCGTCCTGTCCGAAATGCTAGGAACTCCTAGCGAGAGAGATTGGAGCTGTGGGGCCATGAGGTGCTCGAATAAGATGCACTTTCTCTCCAAGGTGAAGTCCATCTCAAGCGATAGCCGTCGGAGGAGAAGTAATTCGACGGGAACCCTGCAAATCTGCTGCAACATCCAATCGCATCCTGAGAAAGAGAGCGCCTCGCAGCGGGGCATGCAGACCCTCCATTTCTCGAAGCAATCTTCCGGGATAGATTTGTGCGGATAGTTGGTTGCGAACGTGATTGAAACAGGAACATGCTGCGCACGAGCCACGCACCGGGATAGGTGTTCGGTGAGATTGGGTATCTGCCGGGATGGTGTCAAGAGAGGCTTTCGCAGGTCGCTTGGCCTTCCGAGTCTGTGACAGACAAGCGCGACTGTAGACCATAGCCTGGGACACGCAAGAGCACAGTGCCTCCACCGAGAGCAGACCTGGACCAGAATGAAGGGTAGAAATGTCGGGCCCAGCTTGTAAATGCCGATACTATGCAGGCAGATGAGGAAGATGTCGGACAGCAGCTCAGCTGGGAGTTTGTGTATCATGGTTATAGAGCCCGTTGTGGACGATGTTCCTAGAACAAGGTCAGCAAATGAGCCATAGTATGCGCCTCGTACGCACGTACAAGTATTGCTTGATTATTCTTATGCCAGACGCGCTTCTGAACCCGCAGCTCATAGAGCGAGACCGTGACGATTAGTGATATGTTCCAGATGCTGTCTGGTTGGACGGACGTAGCTGCAAGAACGTGTACAAGAGGGTATTACTGACTCTTGAGAGTATCGAGTGATTATCGATTAGAATCCAGCACTCCCCGGGTTCGTCCGACACCCTCCGTCTTCTCTCCGGCCAAGCTCAGCCAAGCTCTCTTCGTCTCTGTGCTCGAGTTTTCTACGCAAAGCGTCATTTGCGACAGATATCACGAGTATTTATCCAGGGCCCAACGAGCTTATTTCCTGCCAGAAAGACGCGGTGGCACAAGTAGCCGGAAATGTCGGACTCGTTAGCACAGGGCGAGGTCGACCTTGGGCATATTGGTTAGTACAGTCACGCTTGTGAATCCTATTCGATGTCCTTACACGATAATTTGCTCTTTACGTAGATCAATTGCAGAGAAAGTCTGGCACGGAGATGGAGGACGCGACTACAGGAAGTCGGGCAGAGGTGACTAACCGCGCCGTCCTGCATCAGAGTGAAATATCTGATCGAGCGTGAGCCTAGGAACATCGAGTGGCATACCCTGTAGCAGTGATCAACCAACTTCCGGTAGAGATCCTCTCAGCGATTATGGTTGTAGCTGTCGATGCCTGCGACGAATGCTTCGGTGCATGCCACGGCCTCATAACTACTCCCGTACGTGTGTTTACCCCCTTGGTTCTGTCACAAATCTGTCGCCTTTGGCGTCAGTGTGCCCATGCAACAGCACGGCTGTGGTGCTCCGTGCTCATCCGGCAAGGTCCCGATCCGCCCGACCTCAGCAAGAAAGATGTACGAGTCTATCCGAACCTGCTCCTACAGACCGCGTTTCTAAACACCTATGTCACCCGTGCTCGAGCTTTGCCCATGAACCTCACGTTCCAAATCCACCAGTCCTCAGACGACGTCGATGCATCTCTGGATATATGGCGCTCCTCTATGAGTCGCTGCCAATCGTTATATGTCAATTGCCCAGATACCATCTGGGATCAGCTCTTCTACTCGCCCATTGAGCTCCCGTTGCTCGAAAAGCTCGGATTCGCCATATGGCAACGCCAAATCCAAACCCCAGTACTCCTATTGAATAGTTTGGCGATGCCGAAGCTCAAGCAGCTGGAAATCGCTCTTTGGGGAGTCAATGACACCCCTGATGGCGTCGACTGGTCCCAGCTCTCCACGCTAGCCATACACTGCTACATTTAATCATCGCCTCTGCTCTGTCCTGGATCAATGCCCCGCGCTACGCCAGCTGGAGCTTGGGCTTGAGGTCGTTGACATCGATCAGATGTGCAACATAAGACTGCCATGTCTGGAGGACTTCCATTGTTCCATCTACGATCACGACGAGGACAGCCTTGCCAAACTCGTTTTTCCAAGCTTTGTGCTCCCTCGACTTCAGAAATTAACTGTCTTTGCACCGGACACGCACCCGCTTACCGAACCCTTGACGCGCATGCTCCGCAGATCGGGTTGTATGCTGGAGACGCTCGATATACACAATTTTGGCGCCATAGACGATGGAGATCATTTCTACGAGTTGCTCATGAGCTGTCCCGCTCTGTCCTCGCTCACAGTCACGGGCACGTACGGCACGTACGGCACCTTCGGCCCGTCCACATCCATCGACGAGTCCCTCCTCTGCCTCATCCGATCGGTCGACGGCTATCCTGCACCGAAACTCGAATATGTACTGCTCGGCCTTGAAGTTGGCAAGACAGACGGATGCTTCCCTTCCGACAGCGCGATATCCGAGATCCTGAATGCCCGGCGGCTTCATGACCTCACCACGCCGCTCCGCGAGGCGGACATTGTCATCCACGGCGTCGACAGTGTCAGTCGGATGGGATGGTTCGTTCGAGACGGAGGGGAGATACTTCGGAAAGGCGCAGATGATGACACACTGCAGGATGATATCGACTGGGTGTGGCGGGGTTTGGAGGCGTAAGGAGTTCTGACGATAAGCTCTATGCTCTAAGTAATTTGAGCCGTACTTGTGGAAGCTGTAATTTTGCGATGCATAAGATAAATATTTGTTGCTCGATGTTCCTTCTCCTTCAAGTTGCGTTCGGATTTGAAGTTCACACGCGGGTACTCTCATTGACCATTACCTCGACCGCGCTGTGAGCTTTACCAATCGCAATAGCACCAGTCCACAATGTCTTCCAAAGCCAAGAGCGATGTAAAGGTACTTAAAGGGCAAGAAGGTGACCCTTTGGATAGCTAAACCAGCTATTACAACTCACCAAAACTGACGCAAACTCCAGCGGAGGATAGAGTGCTCGCATACATCAAGAAAGTGAGTATCCTACCTGGGATATATCTACGTTAGGACCTCAGGCTCACCACACCAGATGAACCGCCCGTTTGGAGCGGTAGACGTAGCGGCCAATCTGAAAGGCGCCGTGCCAAAGACCGCGACTCAGAAGATCCTCCTCGCGCTCGCGGAGAAGAAAGAGGTGGTTCAGAAAGCATACGGTTGAGTTGGGCGTCATAACTCCACCTTCCTGATGGTCATGAACGCCGTGGTTCTGTAGGGAAGACGACGTTCTTTGTAGCGAACCAGGCGAATTTGGACGAGCTGCCGGCGGAGAGGCTTGCTGCTTTGGAGGTGGAGATCAAGGCTATGGACGAGGGGAACGCTGTCTTGGCAGCAGAAGTGAAAGCCGCTTGGTCTGGTCAGTTCTGCGTCCATCTCCTAGACGTCTCCCACCCATGAGTGCGTCGATATAGAGCTCGCCAAGCTGAAAAGCACCCCGACGAACGACGAGCTCACCAGTCAGATCGAAGGAGTCGCGCAAGCGGTACGTCCATGCCTATCTCTCTGTCCTGACCACCTGCGACCGCGATCTCGCGACTATATGCGTACAGGTCGACAAAACACACAACCACCTTGCTCCTCTCCGCTCCGGCGCCCCGCTCGTCTCCGCGGCCGAGACCGCGCAGCTCGACGCCGACTGGGAAAACTGGCGCGGCGAGTGGCTGCGCCGCAGAAACGTTTTCAAAACGTAGGCGGCAGCCCTGCCATTCGTATCGCCCGGATGCTGACGGTGCTTGTAGCTTCTGGGACATGGCCACAGACGCGCTGCCTCGCCAAGACGCGGATTCCCTCGCCGAAGACCTCGGAATCGAGTACGACACTGCCGAGCATGCTCTGCTGGAACGCAACGGTCTGTGCACATCCCTAGGTGCTAAAGGCAAGCTCAAGAAGTAATGGATGCCCACTAACCCGTATCTCTTCTGTGCTGTACTCGACCTGCTCTATGTAGTATCGACGTTCAGCCCGTCTCCTGTATCTCTCCACCATGTCATTCGGCGGGCCTCACGAGTGTAATCTTCACTGTGCTGTCATAATATACGCATCATGGTGCCAGTCAGCTATCATTGTCATGGGCGCGGAGAGCAACGCATGAAAACCAGCATGGGTTGCACGGGAGTCATGAGTGCGGTTCGACGTTCAAGCTGTACGTTTTGAGGGTATCGAGAGGCATAGGATAACATTACTCAACGCTCCTGTCTCTCCCGCCATCTAAGATTCATATTCTGCTATGCAAGAGTACTAGTCCCGTATGCCACAGTCTATGTAGGCTTCCTACGAACCGTTGTAGCACCGTCCCAATGTCTCCATCAAGAAAGTAAACATCTGAGTCACGGCATTCTAGGCCGACCAGTACGTCGCCGCAATTCCGACAGGAGCCGTACCAAAGACCGTGACTCCCTGCACTTGCGGAGGAGGTGGTTCAGAAAGCCTACAGTAAAGCCACGAGCCACGAGCTTATCTTCTTGACCGTCGTAAGGTTTGCCCTACTGCAGGAAGACCATGTTCATCACGACCCGGACGAGCTGCTCGCTGCCGAGTGAAAGCTCTCAATGAAGAAAACGCGGCAGAAGGGAGGCCTGGCTCGCGCTCTCAGTCTTCCCTACAGATCCACCAGTGCGTTTGATGGTGCAGACACAAGTCATACATGAAGACCGCACAGCGAGAACAGGGAGCAAAACCCCGGTGGTGTCGAATCGAGCGGGGCTGCGATACGGCAACCACACCATCCTGCACCGCCGACCTGGAAGACACAAGCGCCCGCGCACGGCCACGGCCAGTGGACGCCTCGCCCGACATAGGCCGAAGAAGAAAGAGCGGCGCTGGTTGGTCGGGTGGAGCTGTTCTGACACCAGGGAAATGCAGGAAAGTGGCAGCGGCCAAGCCTCCGTCGACGCTGGCAGTAAGGGTGCGCACGAATCGTATGCAGCAAAACGCCGCGCTTCCAAACCACAAGGAGGACCGCCCGCATGGCTCCGTATGACAATAGGGATCCCAACTAGCTTGGGCAGTGGGCGTATCTTATATGTGGGAGATGGGAATGGGATGAGTCTGGCACTACCGGAGAAGAGAAGAGGACGAGCCGGGATGATCGGGTGCTGTGAATGCTTTCAGGCGAGAACGACCGCCGCAACCTCGCTCTCGGGCAGGCATAGAGTCATTTCCTCTCAATAGTTCGATAAAAGCACTTATCCGATTGCCGCCTTGCCACCTCTGCAATAACCGTCACTCTGTCCCGGGACGTCGACCTATACCATGCTTCATCATCGAGCTCAGTCTTCGAGTCGGAGCCGCGTGACGATCTCTCCCTCGTCTGTAAGTCTCCACTCCGTGCTCATTCCTCGTACATCCACTACATAGATGATCCCCGCATCGAGTTCCCCACACCTGAAGTTGAGAATCTCTCGCACGGTGCCATCCAAGGCGTCGCGGTGCCCTTTAGGAAGCACGACGTGGAGAGAAAGCTCCTTCATAGCGGGGGCAAGAGTCGTAGTGCCGGAGAAAATGAGTGGCTCAGAACGCCTTTGAAGCCGTCTACAGCCCAGGGCGAGACCCATCCGGAAATGCTGAGATGCAGGATGGCAGGCAACACCGAGAGCAAAGCTTTGAATTGTGCGGCATCATGTAGCACGCCGCCTTTCTTAAGCTCCAGCCGTTCCAATTGACATCCAGAGCGATCCAGCATGGGAAGTAGGCAGGAGATGATAGGGATCGCAGAAATTGGCATCCGTGCAAGAACGCGGCGCAGGAGAAGTCAAGGAGCATGCACTTTAGTAAGGTGAGGTGAGTGACATTACCCCATTCGATTCGCATCCTGTCTGAGATGCTAGGAACTCCTAATGAGAGAGATTGTAGTTCCGGGGCGATGATGTGCTCGAATAGGATTTACTTTCGGTCCAAGGTGAAGTCGACCTCAAGCGACAACCGTGGGAGGAGAGGTAGCTCGACGGGCACCCTGCAAATCTGCTGCAATGTCCACTCGCATCCCGAGAAAGAGAGCACCTCGCAGCGGGACATGCAGACCCTCCATTTCTCGAAGCAATCTTCGGGGATGGATTTGGGCGGATAGTTGGTTGCGAAAGTGATTGATACAGGAACATGCTGCGCACGAGCCACGCACCGGGACAAGTGTTCGGTGAGATTGGGTATCTGCTGGGACCAGAAAGCTTTCGCAGGTCGCTTGGCCTTCTGCAACAGGCAAGCGCAACTGTAGACCATAGCTTGGGATATGCAAGAGCACAGAGCCTCCACCGAGTGCAGACTTGGACCAGAATGAAGGGTAAAAATGTCAGGCCTAGCTCGTAAACACCGATACTATGCAGGCAGATGAGGAAGATGTCGGACAGCAGTTCAGTTGGGAGTTCACATATGTATCATATTTGGTGAGCCGGTTGTGGTAGATGTTCCTAGAACAAGGTCAGCAAATGAGCCATAGTATACGCCTCGTACGCACGTACAAGTATTGTTTGAATATTCTTATGCCAGACGCGCTTCGGAACCCGCAGCTCATAGATCGAGACAGTGACGAGTAGTGATATGTTCCAGATGCTGTCTGGTTGGACGGACGTAGCTGCAAGAACGTGTACAAGAGGGTATTACTGACTCTTGCCAGTATCGAGTGATTATCGATTAGAATCCAGCACTACCCCGGGTTCGTCCGACACCCTCTCCGTCTTCTCTCCGCCCAAGCTCTCTTCGTCTCTGTGCTCGAGTTTTCTACGCAAAGCGTCATCTGCGACAGATATCACGAGTATTTATCCAGGGCCCAACGAGCGCGGTGGCACAAGTAGCCGGAAATGTCGGACTCGTTAGCACAGAGCGAGGTCGACCTTGGGCATATCGGTTAGTACAGTCACGCTTGTGAATCCTATTTGTCCCTACACGATGATTTGCGTTTTACGTAGATCAATTGCAGAGAAAGTCCGGGGCGGAGATAGCGGACGCGACTACAGGAAGTCGGGCAGAGGTGACTCACCGCGCCGTCCTGCATAAGAGTGAACTATCTGATCGAGCGTGAGCCTAGGAACATCTAGTGGCATACCCTGTGGCAGCGATCAACCAACTTCCGGTAGAGATCCTCTCAGCGATTATGGTTGTAGCCGCTGCACGCGACGAATCCCTTGGAACATGCAAGGGCCCCGCGATTACTCCCGTACGCGTGTTTATCCCCTTGGTTCTGTCGCAAGTATGTCGCCTTTGGCGTCAGTGTGCCCATGCAACAGCACGGCTGTGGTGCTCCGTGCTCATCCGGCTCATCCGGCAAGGTCCCAATCCGCCCGACGATGTACCAGTCTATCCGAACCTGCGGGTACAGACCGCGTTTCTAAACATCTATGTCACCCGAGCTCGAGCTCTGCCCTTGAACCTCACCTTCCACATCCACGAGTCCTCAGACGACGTCGATGCATCTCTGGAGATATGGCGCTCCTCTATGAGTCGCTGCCAATCATTAGATATCAATTGCCCACATACCATCTGGGATCAGCTCGTCCACTCGCCCATTGAGCTCCCATTCCTCGAAAAGCTCGGATTGTCCATATTTCCAGACATAACCCAGACCCCACTCTCGCTGAATAGTTTGGCGATGCCGAAGCTCAAGCACCTGGAAATCAATCTTGGGCCAAACAATGACACCCCAGATGGAGTAGATTGGCACCGGCTCTCCACGCTAGTCATGGCATCCGCGACATTTAATCGTCACCTCTGCTCTGTCCTGGAACAATGCCCCGCGCTACACCAGCTGGGGCTTGGGCTTGAATTCATTGACATCGATCAGATGTACAACATAACACTGCCATATCTGGAAGACTTCCGTTGTGACATCTATGATCAAGAAGAGGACGGCCTTGCTGAACACGTCTTTCCAAGCTTTGTACTCCCTCGACTTCAGAAATTAACTGTCTTTGCACCGGACACGCACCCGCTTACCGAACCCTTGACGCGCATGCTCCGCAGATCGGGTTGTATGCTGGAGACGCTCGATATACACAATTTTGGCGCCATAGACGATGGAGACCGTTTCTACGAGTTGCTCATGAGCTGTCCCGCTCTGTCCTCGCTCACGGTCAAGGGCACGTGCGGCCCGTCCACATCCATCGACGAGTCCCTCCTCCGCCTCATCCGATCGGTCGACGGCTTTCCTGCACCGAAACTCGAATATCTACTGCTCGGCCTTGAAGTTGGCGAGACAGACGGATGCTTCCCTTCCGACAGGGCGGTATCCGAGATCCTGAATGCCCGGCGGCTTCATGACCTCACCACGCCGCTCCGCGAGGCGGACGTTGTCATCCACGGCGTCGACAGTGTCAGTCGGATGGGATGGTTTGTCCGAGACGGAGGGGAGATACTTCGGAAAGGCGCAGAGGATGACACACTGCAGGAAGATATCCACCGGCTGTGGCGGGGTTTGGAGGCGTAAGGAGTTCTCCTGATAAGCTCTATATATGCCCTAAGGACTTTGAGCTGCACTTGTGGAAGCTGTAATTTTGCTATGCATAAGAAAAATTTCTTGGTCCCCTTCGTGTGTTCAGATTCGAAGTTCACACGCCGGTACACCATCGACCACTACCTCGACTGCGCTTTCCCAGTCGCAACATCACCAGTCCACAATGTCTTCCAAAACAAAGAGCGGCATATCAAGGTGCTCAAAGGACAAGAAGAATAGCTAAAACTCACCAAATGTTCACGCAAACTGCAGCGGAGGATCGAGTGCTCGCATACATCAAGAAAGTAAATATCCTGCCTGGCCGTATATACATCTACGTTATCACCTCACAGGAAGAGATGAACCGCCCTTTCGGAACTGTAGACATTGCCGCAAACCTGAAAGGCGCCGTGCCAAAGACCGCGCCTCCGAAGATCCTCCTCGCGCTCGCGAAGAAGAAAGAAGTCGTTCAGAAAGCATACGGCAGAGCCGCGAGTCATAGTTCCATCTTCCTGATCGTTTTCAACTTTATAATACTGACATCCGGCCCGTCTCCTGTGTCTCTCCTCCATGTCATTCGGCGGGCCTGCCGTGTATGTGACAACACAGGAAAGCCAACGTCGACTGCACGAGTTTTAAGAGTTTCTACTCGTACTGAGAGGCATATAAGATAGTATTGCTCAACCATCTAGCGCTTCGTGCGTTCAAATCCCGTACGCGGCAGTCGAGAGTCCCCTGCCAACCATAACAGCACCACCCCAGAATGTCTACATCAAGAAAGCAAGCATCGTATGTACCGCAGATGGTCTAGTAGACGGCACCGCAGATCTGAAGGAGGCGTACCATGGACAGAGCGCGGTGAAGGAAGAGGTGGAGCAGAAAGCATACGATAGCAATGCGATTGGTAATTCCATCTTCCTGATCGTTCTGAACGTTTTTGCTGCTGCAGAAAGACCACGGTCTCCCGACCCGAGCTGCGTTAGAGACAGGATCAAGACCGTCGCACAGATCTGCCGCGGCTGGTGCAGACCTCCCAGCGAGAACGGAGAGCTGGCAGAAAATCAGATGCACCACGCGGCGGTGTGCGAGATGCGCACGAGGATTGCACTGTCGTACACGCCTCACGGGCGTGGGTCACAGAAGGAGAAAGCGCAGCGCTGGTCGGTCAGGAAAACCGCGTCCCGTCTGAGGTGCACGGCTTCTTGCGGGATAGATCAAGCGATGGGGTATCGTATGTCGGAGATGGCGACGAGTCCGCTAAGAGAGGAGAAGAAACCGTGTCTGGCGCGGCGAGTGGTTCCACGGGAAAGGACCGTCACAGCCTCGTGGACCGGGATAGGTGTATTCTGAAAGCGGCAGACATGAAGAGGGGATGGACTGGGAGCTCCTCGACATCACCGTAGCGTCGAAGTTCGGATTGTGCAGCCGCGGAGGAGAAGGACGGGTATCGCGCGATCAAGGCCTTCCCAGGTAATCTCGGCCGACGACACGAAAAAAAGCCGAGCGAGGGGGCACGGAAGCTAGGAAACGTGAAGCTTGAGCCGAGTGTCGAGAAAGACGACATGGACGCCAAGACTGGAGATACGTAGGAACGTGTTGCTCGGGATGGTTCAAGCAGATAGGTAAGAGTGCGCGTCGGACAAACGAGCGGCCCATTTCCGAGAGCAAGGGCTACGACGGATGAAGATGACCAGCCGTTCCAATGTTGGTCAAGACTGGCGACACACTTACCTCGCTGATACCGCCCACAGGACTCCCGTCGCGAGGGCTCCGACGCTCGGTGCGTGAGCGGGGAAGGTAGGCCTTCAGAGCGGTTCCCGAGTATCGCCTTGTCGCCGGAGCGAGACCGGATCAAGAAAACGCGGCAGAAGGGAGGAGCCTCGTAGTCCGTCGGTTCACAGCGAGTATGGGCAGGTGTAGAATCGAGCGGGGCGGCGATACGGACGAGGAGCACATCGCCCAGCGAGTTGATAGACACGCGCTTTACGACTCCAGGCGCCTGGAGGGCGTGGGTCGCAGAAGAAGCGAGAAGAGACACTGGGAAAATGCAGGAATGTGGTAGCGGTCGAGCGAGTTACAGTCACGGCGCGCACAAATTGTGTGCGGCAGGACGCCGCGCTTCGAAGGCACACGCAGGAACGCGCGCGTCGTCTGGCCTACACGAAATAGCGGGCTGCGTTTGGCAATACGGGTGCGAACTAGTTTGGGCAGGGGACGTATCTTGTATGTGGGAGATGGGATGGGATGAAACTGGCATTGGCAAATAAGCAGGTAGTCTCGGCCAACACGACATGGGAGAGAAGTAGAGGGACGGAGGGCACGTGAAGCTTGAGCCGAGTGTCGAGATGGACCGCATGGACGATGCAAGTGTTACCGCGCAGACTAGACAGTAGGACGGGCCGTTTTTCGGAGGAGCGTCGACCGTGCAAGCAAGTAGTATGAGAAGGCCTTCACTGCGCGTCGGATGAAAAGCACGCTTTTCCGAGATTCGCATAGCTAGGCTGGGAGTCGAGGCTGAGGCCGAGAAGGAAAGAGCAGGCGGGCTACGATAAATTAGAATGGCCAGCAGTTACACTGGTGAAGAGGGTGTGCACGCTTACGTCGCTGATCCAAGTCCCTGATACAGCCCACGGAACCTCTGCTGCGTCTTTACCACCCTACAGTACTTGCGTGAGTCGGAGAAGGTAGGCGGGGTTCTGGAGTGTCGTCCTGGACGGAGCAGGCGATGCGATTTTCGTCTGGCGAGTACGTCCCGGTAGATGCATCGAAGGAGAATAGTACGTGTCGAGTCTAGTCTTCCGACAATAAGGCCAGCGAGACTTGTCGGGGACTTTGGTGGAGAAGCAGGACAAGTTGCCGTAACTCTTGTGGTGGGTTCATCACGAAGAGCGTTGTCCCTGCAGAGGTCCTGTAAAAGTGACTTGAACGTGCTCCATCAGGCGAGATGTCCCTGGCCATGTTTACAGAGATAGCCGAACAGACAGAGTCTAAAGATGGTGTCGTTTAAAGTTGAGGCTGCGCAATCACCGTGCAAATCAACGAACGTTGTCTCAGCCACACAATGCAGCGTTACGACAGTCGAAGAGAAGACCAACGCTTCGGAGCCAGGGCCGTAAATTACAACCACGTGGCCTCTTCAACTTGTACTTGACCTCCACAACCGCACTTCTCCTACATGACCTCCACAACACAGAGCCCACTCAGACCAGGTACGTCTCCCTCTCAGATGTCTCTACTGTTAACCAAACCCGTCCAAGCATCCTCGGAGAACTGGGACGAAGACTTTGACTTCCCCCCCGACTCCCCCCTCCAACCCGGGCCCTCCTCGCCCGCCCGCATCCCCATCCCCCCAACCCCAACCGAGAACTGGGACGCCGACTTTCCCTCCACATCCGACACCACCCCCCGCCGCCGCCGCCCTCCCCGCCCCTCGCCCGCCCCCTGGCCCCCAGAGAACTGGGACGCCGACTACGACTACGACCTCCCCCCGCGCGGCCGGCGCTCCTCCTCCCCCTCCTCCGCCGAAGACCGCACCATCACCGCCCGCGCACGTCCTCCCCTCCCAACGCCTCCTCCCGACGCCTTCCCGCGCTCCCCCACCGCCTCCCTCTTCTCCGTCCCCCCCTCGCGCGAGTCCTTCGCCTACGGCTCCACCCACGCCCTCCGCCCCACGCTCTCCGGCTCCTCCGCGCCTCACCACCCCGTCCCCCGCGCCTTCTCCGGCGCCACCACCACCGCCCAGCGCGAGCGCCGCCGACTGCGCAAGAAGAGCCGGCCGCGGCCTCTAGACAACAACCTCATCGAGCTCGTCGACATCGACCCCGAAGAGCCGACCTACCCCGTGCCCGTGCCCAGCACCCCTGACCTGCCCGCCCCTGCCCAGCCGGAGCTCGCGGTGTCGTCCCCGCACAGCCGCGGCGTGCTCTCGCGCATAGGGAGCGTCGGCAAACGCTGGGGGCGGCGGAAGAGGAGTGCAGGCGAGGAGGGCATGGACCGAGAACGTGAGCGCGCGCCTCCTCCTCCTGGGATGTCGACGCGGACGGTGACGGACCCACACAGCCCGGGCCGCGCGCGCTGGTTTTTTCGGGGCGGCGTGGCGGAGGGCGAGGTGAGCGAGGGGGATGAGGAGGCTGGGAGAGAGGGCCCGCGCGGGCGGAGCGTGTCGACGGGGACGGATACGAGTGTCAGTGTGAGCGTGAGTGCGAGTGTGAGTGCGAGTGTGAGGGAGAGTGCGAGTGGGGAGGGGGATGTGGAACATGGCTTTGTGAGACGGATGCGCAGGATCTCGCTTGGTGCGCCCGTGGCGCTGAGGCCGAGGCATCGGAAGACGCAGTCGGGCGTTGGGACGGGGTTGGGGTCGACGGCGAGTTTAAAGCCAAGGTCGGAAACACCGAGCTCAAAGCCACGGCCATCACCACCCAGCTCCAAACCACGGCCATCACCACCAAGCTCCAACCCACGGCCATCACCACCAAGCTTAAGCTCCAAAGCGCGCTCGGAAACCGCACTGCCCGCCCCAGCGAAACAGAGCGCGAGCCTCGGGCGCGCCGCGCAGCTCCCCGTGCCCGTGGCGAGTGGGATGGGCGCCCGGCGGAACTCGCTGGGCGATTTGAAGGGGGAGCTGATGATCCCGGCAAGGATTAGCGAGGCGCAGGGCGCGCTGAGGAGGGATTTGGAGCTTGTTAGGGAGTTTGCGGGGAGTGTGGATAGTGAGTGTTGATGTTTCTTGGGTTTGAGGTTCTTCTGTGGTTTGGTGTCTTCGGTTCTGTTTCTGTGGTTCTTGGTTCCTCCCTTTTCCCTTTCCCTTTCTCTGTGTTTGTCGTTTCTTGGTGCTCACATGTGGACCTTGCAGAGCTGAAGCAGCTACAAGTTACGTACGCGGCGCTCGTAAGGGACGTGCAGGCCGCCGGGGTGGGGGTGGGGAGGGAGTACGAGGCGGTGGAGAGGAGGTATAGGGTCGTGTGGGAGTGCGCGGAGCTGCTTGTCGAGCTGGGCGGGGCGGGGGCGGGGGCGGGAGGGGGAGGGGGCAGTGCGCCGGCGATGCAGGTGAGCCACAGTGCCCCGGAGAGGGAGAGGGAGAGGGAGAGGCGGGTGACGCTGGCGTCGGGGTGGCGCGCGAGCGAGGGGCGGCACGATTTGAGCGCGCGGCAGATGGGGTTGCTGAGGGAGATGTTGCACACTACCGGCGAGGGCGAGGGGGAGGGAGTGGATAGGGAGTGGAGGTGGGGTGTGGGGGGGAGTACCGTCACGCTCCCTGAGCACCACCACCACGAGGAAGGGGGGAAGAGGCGGGCGGGGATGAGCGGTGTGAGAGACGTGTTGAGGATGGTGAAGGAGGGGAGGGGGGGGAGGAGGCGCGCGAAGACGAGCGCGGAGGCGGGGGGGTGGAAGCTTGCGCCTAGACGACCGAGTTTGGCGAGTCTGTTTAGGATTGGGAGGGTAAGGGAGGGGGAGGGGGAGGAGGAGGGGGAGGAGGAGGATTGGGATGAGATGGATGGGATGGGGACTGTTAAAGGCCGCGCCCACACCCAGCACAAGAAGGAGAAGGAGAAGGCGAGGTGGGGCGGGGGGAAGAGCGCGAGCGTGCGGAGCGCGCCGCCGTTGGAGGGCGTGGCGGTGCGGCCGGCGGATATTGGGCCGCTTTTGGAGAGCGCGCGGGAGGTGGAGGGGAGGTTGGGGGAGTGTGTGGAGGAGATGAGGGGGTTGGTGGGGTGGTGCGGGGGTGCGGGTGGGACGTGAGGGGGTTGGTGGGGAGATGAGGGGGTTATTGCGGAGGGAGTCTCGATGTGACTTGTGATAACTGGTTTGGATTGCACATATGGGTGTGTATATTGAGCGGGGTATGCATATGAGTTACATGGTGTACAGAGTGTGGCACGCTGGAGTGACGTGGGGGTAATTGTACAGAGAAGAGGAAGTGGTTAGTGGTTAGTGGGAATGGAAATGGATTACCTTTTGAGTTTGAGGGATGTGCGTGGAGCGGTGAGGGCGTGCTCGGCGGTGTCGTCTTGGCGGGGGAGCGCGTCGGCGGCTGTGTCTCAGAAGCTGGAAGGAAGTGCGATTGGGAGTGCGGGGGCGCGTACGTTTTGAAGACGGTTCTGCGGCGGACCCATTCGACGCGCCAGGTGGTGCCGGAGCGGAGAGGCGCGAGGTGGGTGTGTGTTTTGTCGATCTGACGGACTGGGTGAGGGGAGGGGATGGCGCGACGGTTTGGATTTGAGTACTGAGCTCGTCGTTCGTGGGGGTGCCTTTTAGCTTGGCGATGCGCGTGTGAGTGGGACGAGAGACCGACCGGTAGATGTGGTTTTGAGTTTTGCTGTCAAGGCTGCGTTCGTTTCGTCGATAGCCTTGGTTTCGGTGTCTAAAGCAGCGAGTTTCTTTGCCGACAGCTCGTCCAGGTTCGCCTGGTTCGCTACAAAGAACGTTGTCTTTCCTACAGAACGACTATGTTCATGACCATCAGAAAGGTGGGGTGATGATGCCCGACTCAACCGTATGCTTTCGGAACCACCTCGTTCTTCTCCGCGAGCGCGAGGAGGATCTTCCGAGTCGCGGTCTTTGGCACGGCGCCTTTCAGGTTTGCGGCGACGTCTACTGCTCCGAACGGGCGGTGAGGTCCTGACGTAGATATATACCAGGTAGGATGCTTACTTTCTTGATGCATGCGAGCACTCGATCCTCCGCTGCAGTTTGCGTTAGATTTGGTGAGTTGTAACAGCTAGTTTAGCTATCCAGAGGGTCAGCTTCTTGCCCTTAAGTACCTTTACATTGCTCTTGGCTTTGGAAGACATTGTGAACTGGGGCTATTGCGATTGGTAAAGCTTGAAGCTTGAAGCGCGTTCGAGGTAGTTGTCGGTGAGCGTATGAACTTCGGATCTGAACGCGCAAAGAAAGGAATATTTATCTTAGACCTCTCAGAGGTCTAGCTTACCCAGCAATACAAATGAAAATCCTTAGCACATACGCCGCGTACCCCAGCTGCTAGTATCATTAATGGAACTCATTATGACTCCGTGTTCTCCGAAACCCGTGCAGTATCTGGCCATAGCGTGGCATCTCCTTCGCTTTCCCGAATTATCTCCCCTCCATCTTGGACTATCCATCTCATCAAAGTCATACTATAGCCCCTGCGAATGACAATGTTGGCATTGCTGAGCTGCACGCACATGGGCGGATTCGCAAGCCGCCGGACGTTCAAGATCTCACAAATAGCACTATCGGAAGGGATGCTGGCTGCTTCGTCAAGATGGGCGCGTAGATGCAGAATGCCGAGATTAGGTCGTCAGAACTCCTTACAGGTCCGCACCCCGCCAAACCCGCATGATATCTTCCTGCAGCGTGTCATCTCTCGCGCCTTTCCGAGATATCTCCCCTCCGTCTCGGACGAACCATCCCATCCGACGAACACTGTCCATGCCGTGGATGACAACGTCCGCCTCGCGGAGCTGCGTGGTGGGGTCCTGAAGCCGCCGCGCATTCAGGATCTCGGATACCACGCTGTTGGAAGGGAAGCGTCCGTCTGTCTGGCCAACTTTAAGGCCGAGCAGGAGGCATTCGAGTTTCGGGACAGGATAGCCGTCGACCATTCGGATGAGGCGCAGAAGGGAATCATCTATGGACGTGGACGCGCCGTAGGTGCCATCATAGACGCCCGTGATCGTGAGCGATGACAGAGCGGGACAGCTCATGAGCAGCTCGTAGAAATGGTCTCCATTGTCTATGACACCCCGATTGTGAATATCGAGCATCTCCAGCATGCAACCCGATCTGCGGAGCATGCGCACCAATGGTTTGGTATGCGGGTGTGTGTCCGACGCATAGACAGTTAGTTTCTGAAGTCGGGGGAGTACAAAACTTGGAAAGACGTGTTGAGCAAGGCCGTCCTCTTCTTCATCGTAGATGGAACAATAGAAGTCCTCCAGAAATGGCAGTGTTATGTTGCACATGTGATCGATGCCAATGACTTCGAGCCCAAGCACCAGCCGCCGTAAAGCGGGGCATTGATGCAGGACAGAGTTGAGGCGGCGATTAACATTCGCGAATCGTATGGCTAGCGTGGAGAGCTGGGACCAGTCGACTCCATCAGGGGTGTCACCGACTCCTTCAAGATCGATTTCCAGGTGCTTGAGCTTCGGCATCGCCAAACTATTCAGCGAGAGTGGGGTCTGGGTTTCGCGTTCAAATATGCACAATTCGAGTTTGTCGAGCAACGGCAGCTCAATGGTCGTGGAGACGAGCTCATCCCAGACGATCTCTGGGCAATAGACATGTAATGATTGGCAGCGACTCATAGAGGAGCGCCATATATCAAGAGATGCATCGACGTCATCTGAGGGCTCGTAGATGTGTAAGGTGAGGTCCAAGGGCAAAGGTCGAGCACGAGTGACACAGGTGTCTAGAAACGCGGTCTGTGTCCGCAGGTTTGGTTCATCTTTATTTCTGAGGTCGGGCCGCCGGCCATCTTGCCAGATGACCACGGAGCTCCACAGGCGTGGTGTTGCATGGGCACACTGACGCCAAAGACGACAGACTTGCGACAGAACCAATTGGTGGGTAAACCGGGGGGTAAGGGTGATCACCCTGTATGGATTATTGACGAATTCGACCATGATGGCTGAGAGAATCTCTACCGGAAGTTGGTTGATCGCTGCCACACGGTATGCCACTAGGTGTTCCTAGGCTCACGCTCGATCAGATAGTCCACGCTTATGCAGGATCCCGTAGCGGTGAATCACCTCCGCCGGACTTCCAGTATCTGCACCCTCCATCTCCATACCAGACTTTAGCTGTAATTGGTCTACGTAAAATGCGTATCATATCATAAGGGCATCGAGTAGGATTCACAGGCGTGACCGTACTAACCGATATGCCCAAGGTCATCCTCGCCCTGTGCCAACGAGTCCGGCATCTGTGCCATCGCGTCCTTCTAGCAGTAAACAAGCTCGTCGGACCTGGGATAGGTGCTTGTAGTATCTGTCACGGTGACGCTTTGCGTAGCAAACTCGAGCGCAATACAGAGACGAAGGAAGCTCAGTGGACGGAGAGAAGACGGAGAGCATGTCGGACGAACCCGGGAGTGCTGGATTCGATAGTCAGTAATATACCCTACCCCTACGACTTGTGCATGCTCTTGCAGCTACGTCCGTCCAACCAGACAGCATCTGGAACATATCACTACTCGTCACTGTCTCGCTCTATGAGCTGCGGGTTCCGAAGCGCGTCTGGCATAAGAATATTCAAGCAATACTTGTACGTGCGTACGAGGCGCATACTATGGCTCATTTGTTGACCTTGTTCTAGGAACATCGACCACAATGGGCTCACCAAATATGATACATGAACTCCCAACTGAACTGTTGTCCGACATCTTCCTCATCTGCCTGCATAGTATCGGTGTTTACGAGCTAGGCCCGACATTTTTACCCTTCATTCTGGTCCAAGTCTGCTCCCGGTGGAGGCACTGTGCTCTTGCGTATCCCAAGTTATGGTCTACAGTTGTGCTTGTCTGTTGCAGAAGTCCAAGCGACCTGCGAAAACCTTTCTTGTCCCAGCAGATACCCAATCTCACTGAACACCTGTGCCGGTGCGTGGCTCGTGCGCTGGATGTCCGTGTTTCAATCACGTTCGCAACCAACTATCCGCGCAAATCTATCCCCGAAGATTGCTTCGAGAAATGGAGGGTCTGCATGCCCCGCTGCGAGGCGCTCTCTTTCTCGGGATGCGAGTGGACATTGCAGCAGATTTGCAGGGTGCCCGTCGAACTACCTCTCCTCCGACGGCTATCGCTTGAGGTGGACTTCACCTTGGACCGGAAGTACATCTTATTCGAGCACATCATGGCCCCGCAACTACAATCTCTCTCGTTAGCAGTTCCTAGCATCTCAGACAGGATGCGAATCGATCGGGGAAAAGTCACTCACCTTACCCTAGTAAAGTATATGCTCTTCGACTTCTCCTGCGCTGTGTTCCTGCAAGGATTCCAGTTTCTGCGATCGCTGAAGTTCAGAATGAAAGATCATGACGCCGAGGAGGCTCAGTTCCACTCCGAGAGATGGATGATATCACTCCCGCACCTGGAGGAACTAACCGGATCCTTCTGTGATGGGGGTTACTCTGCTTTCTTATCTTGCATCCATACACCGCGTTTGCGCTCTTTGGACCTTTCAGCCGACTAAGTGTCAATGCCTATCATCTCCTGCCTACTTCCCATGCTGGATCGTTCTGGATGTCAATTGGAACGGCTGGAGCTTAATAGAGGCGGCGTGCTACATGATGCCGCACAGTTCAAAGCTTTGCTCTCGGTGTTGCCCACCATCCTGCATCTCAGCATTTCCGGATGGGTCTCGCCCCGGGCTGTAGACGGCTTCAAAGGCGTTCTGAGCCACCTTGTTCTTTCCGGTACCATGCCTCTTGCCCCCGCTATGAAGGAGCTTTCTCTCCACGTCGTGCTTCCTAAAGGGCACCGCGACGCCTTGGATGGCACCGTGCGAGAGATTCTCAACTCCAGGTGTGAAGAACTCGATGCGGCGGTCATCTATGTAGTGGATGTACGAGGAATGAGCACGGAGTGGAGACTTACAGACGAGGGAGAGATCGTCACGCGGCTCCGACTCGAAGACTGAGCGTGATGATGAAGCATGGTATAGGTCGACGTCCCGGGACGGAGGGACGGTTATTGCAGAGGTGGCAAGACGGCAATAGGATAAGTGCTTTGTGGAACTATTGGGAGAAAATGAATTTACGCCTGCAGTCCAGGCCCGAGAGCGAGGTTGTGGCGGTCCTTCTCGCCTCAAAGCATTCACAGCACCCGATCATCCCGGCTCGTCCTCTTCTCTTTTCTTGTAATGCGAGACTCATCCCATTCCCATTTCCTACATATAAGATACGCCCACTGCCCAAGCTAGTTGGCATCCCTATTGTCATACGCAGCCTCTTATTCTTTGCAGGTCAGACGATGCGTGCGGCCCTCCTTGTGGTGTGTAAGCGCGGCGTTTTGCTGAATACGATTCATGCGCACCCTTACTGCCAGCGTCGACGGAGGCTTGACCGCTGCCACTTTCCTGCATTTTCCTGATGTCAGACCCGCTCCACCCGACCGGCCAGCGCCGCTCTTTCTTCTTCTGCCTGCATCGGACGAGGCGTCCACAGGCCGTGGCCGTGCGCGGGCGCGGGCGCCTGTGTCTTCCAGGTCGGCGGTGCAGGATGGTGTGGTTGCTGTATCGCAGCCCCGCTCGATTCGACACCACCGGGGTTTTGCTCCCTGTTCTCGCTGTGCGGTCTTCATGTATGACTTGTGTCTGCACCATCAAACGCAGTGGTGGATCTGTAGGGAAGACTGGGAGCGTGAGTCAGGCCTCCGTTCTACCGCGTTTTCTTCATCGAGAGCCTTCATTCGGCAGCGAGCAGGTCCGGGCTGTGAAGAACGTGGTCTTTCTGCAGCAGGGCGACGATCAAGAAGATAAGTTTGTGGCTCGTGGCTCTACTGTATGCTTTTAAACCACCTCCTCCGCGAGTGCAAGGAGTCACGGTCTTTGGTACGGCTCCTGTCGGAATTGCGGCCACGTACTGGTCGGCCTGCTGCCGTGAATGCCGTGACTCAGATATTTACTTTCTTGATGGAGACATTGGGATGGTGCTACAACGGTTCGTAGGAGCCTACATGGACTATGGCATACGGGACTAGTACTCTTGCATAGCAGAATATGAATCTTAGATGGCGGGAGAGACAGGAGCGTTGAGTAATGCTATCCTAAGCCTCTCGATACCCTCAAAACGTACAGCTTGAACGTCGAACCGCACTCATGACTCCCGTGCAGTCCATGTTGGTTTTCATGCGTTGCTCTCCGCGCCCATGACAATGATAGCTGAATGGCGCCATGATGCGTATATTATGAGAGCACAGTGAAGATTACACACGTCAGGCCCGCCGAATGACATGGTGGAGAGATACAGGAGGCGGGCCGAACGTCAATACTACATAGAGCAGGTCGAGTACAGCACAGAAGAGATACGGGTTAGTGGGCATCGATTACTTCTTGGGCTTGCCTTTAGCACCCAGGGATGTGCACAGAGCGTTGCGTTCCAGCAGAGCATGCTCGGCAGTGTCGTACTCGATACCGAGGTCTTCGGCGAGAGAATTCGCGTCTTGGCGAGGCAGCGCGTCTGTGGCCATGTCCCAGAAGCTATAAGCACCATCAGTATCCTGGCGATACCAATGGCAGGGCTGCCGCCTACGTTTTGAAAACGTTTCTGCGGCGCAGCCACTCGCCGCGCCAGTTTTCCCAGTCGGCGTCGAGCTGCGCGGTCTCGGCGGCAGAGATGAGCGGGGCGCCGGAGCGGAGAGGAGCGAGGTGGTTGTGTGTTTTGTCGACCTGTACGCATACAGTCGCGGAATCGGAGTCGTACGTGATAGGATGAGGAGAGGAGAGATAGATGGGGATGGACGTACCGCTTGCGCGACGTCTTGGATCTGAGTGGCGAGCTCGTCGTTCGTCGGGGTGCTCTTCAGCTTGGCGAGCTCTATATCGATGCGCTCATGGGTGGGAGACGTCTAGGAGATGGACGCAGAACTGACCAGACGAAGCAGCTTTCACTTCTGCTGCCAAGACAGCGTTCTCCTCGTCCATAGCCTTGATCTCCACCTCCAAAGCAGCGAGCCTCTCCGCCGGCAGCTCGTCCAAATTCGCCTGGTTCGCTACAAAGAACGTCGTCTTTCCTACAGAACGACTACGTTCATGACCATCAGGAAGGTGGAGTGATGATGCGCGACTCAACCGTATGCTTTCTGAACCACCTCTTTCTTCTCCGCGAGCGCGAGAAGGATCTTCTGAGTCGCGGTCTTTGGCACGGCGCCTTTCAGATTGGCGGCGACGTCTACTGCTCCAAAAGGACGGTTCATCTGGTGTGGTGAGGTCCTGACGTAGATATATCTCAGGTAGGATACTTACTTTCTTGATGTATGCGAGCACTCGATCCTCCGCTGCAGTTTGCGTCAGATTTGGTGAGTTGTAATAGCTAGTTTAGCTGTCCAGAGGGTCACCTTCTTGCCCTTTAAGTACCTTTACATCGCTCTTGGCTTTGGAAGACATTAATGTGAACTGGTGCTATTGCGATTAATGGTAAAGCTCAAAGCGCGTTCGAGGTAGTTGTCGATGGTGTACCGGCGTGTGAACTTCGAATCTGAACGCATGAAAGTGTATTTATCTTATGCATCGCAAAATTACACTTCCAGAAGTACAGCTCAGGTTATCGTCAGAACTCATTACGGCGCCAGACCCCGCCAAACCCGGTCGATGTCTTCCTGCAGTGTGTCATCATCTGCGCCTTTCCGAAGTATCTCCCCTCCGTCTCGGACAAACCATCCCATCCGACTGACACCGTCGACGCCGTGGATAACAACGTCCGCGTCGCGGAGCGGCGTGGTGAGGTCATGAAGCCGCCGGGCATTCAGAATCTCGGATACCGCGCTGTCGGAAGGGAAGCATACGTATGTCTCATCAACCTCAAGGCCGAGCAGCAGACAATCGAGTTTCGGTGCAGGATAGCCGTCGACCGATCGGATGAGGCAGAAGAGGGACTCGTCGATGGATGCGAACGTGTCGTCGGTGCCATACGCACTCGTGACCGTGAGCGAGGACAGAGCGGGACAGCTCATGAGCAACTCGTAGAAATGGTCTCCATTGTCTATGGCGCACCGATTGTGTATATCGAGCGTCTCCAGCATGCAATCCGATCTGCGGAGCATGAGCGCCAAGGATTTAGTAAGCGGGTACGTGTCCGGTGCATAGACAGTTAATTTCTGAAGTCGAGGGAGCACAAAGCTTGGAAAGACGAGTTTAGCAACGCCGTTCCTGTCGTAATCGTGGATGTAACAATAGAAGTCCTCCAGAAATGGCAGTGTTATGTTGCACATCTGATCGATGTCAATGACTTCCAGCTCAAGCTCCAGCTGGCGTAACGCAGGACATTGATCCAGGACAGAGCCGAGGCGGCGATTAAATGTGGCAGAGTGTATGGATAGCGTGGAGAGCCGGGACCAGTCGATTCCATCAGGGGTGTCACTGATTCCCTCAAGAGCGATTTCCAGATGCTTGAGCTTCGGCATCGCCAAACTATTCAGCGAGAGTGGGGTCTGGGTTATGTCTTGAAATATGGACAATTCGAGCTTTTCGAGCAACGGGAGCTCAATGGGCGAGGAGAAGAGCTCATCCCAGATGGTCTCTGGGCAAGTGATATCTAATGATCGGCAGCGACCCATAGAGGAGCGCCATACATCCAGAGATGCATCGACGTCGTCCGAGAACTTGTGGATGCCCAAGATGAGTTCCAAGGGCAAAGCCCGGGCACGGGCGACACATGTCTCTAGAAACGCAGTCTGTACCCGCAGGTTCGGACAGACTAGTTCACCTTTCTTGCGGAGGTCTGGCAGATCGTGGATGAGCACAGAGCACCACAGTTGTGGTGTTGCATGGGCACACTGACGCCAAAGACGACAAACTTGCGACAGAACCAAGGGGGTAAACACGCGTACGGGAATAATCATGGGGCCGTGGTATGCACCGAAGGATTCATCGACGACTATAACCATAATCGCTGAGAGGATCTCTACCGGAAGTTGGTTGATCGCTGCCACAGGGTATGCCACTCGATATTCCTAGGCTCACGCTCGATCAGATAGTTCACTCTGATGTAGGACGGGGTGGCGAGTCACCTCCATCGGACTTCTTGTATTTGCTTCCTCCCTCTCCGAGTCCATGTCAAACTCTGAGTTCATCTGGTCTACATATGCAATGCGAATCCTCGTATAAGGCCGTTGATCAGAATCCACAGCGTGAAGGTACGAACGTTTATGGCCATGGTCATCCTGATGCAACGCGCCCTCCGCCAACAAGTCGGACATTCCTGGCTACTTCTGCCACCGCGTCCTTCTGGCAGTAAACAAGGTCCTTGCAATAGTTGTCGCAGACTACGCTCTGCGTAGCAAACTCGAGCGCAATACAGAGACGAGGAAAGCTCGGACGGAGAGGCTCTCGGGCGAACCCGAGGTAGATTCAGACGACATCGATAACACTTCGGAGTAAGTAACAGTCCTTGAACAGTCCTGCGTCTTGCGCGTTCTCGTATTGCGAAAGCTACATGGCGTACAGCGTTCCCCGACCTTGACAAAATCTGGGGAAAGCAGTCGCTGCCTCACTGGGCTCACTCGACCAGCTCAAATCAGCTGCGGCTTCATAAAGCTGCTGCGGAAATAGCAACACCTGTAGCATCTTTCGTAGTCCGCAGGGTTTGATCGATACTTGTACGTGCGTACACGATGTATTCTACGGCTCACTTACTTACCTTGTCGTCGGACCATCCTCCACGATAGGCTCATGCATACTCATGGTCCAGAGTATCAATCTCGACAGCGTACGACCACCGCCAAAATATATGAGCATCATGCCAGGAGACGCTTTTCCTCCCATTCATCAATTACCGACCGAGCTGCTATCCGACATCTTCCTCATCTGTCTGCGTGATATCGGCATCTACCAGCTGAAGCCCAGCTTCTTACCATTCGTTCTCGTCCAAGTTTGCTCTCGATGGAGGCACTGCGCCCTAGCTTCTCCAATCCTATGGTCCACAGTTGCGCTCGTCTGTGACAGAAGTGCAGTCCAATTTCATAAGCCCTACTTGTCCCGGCAGATACCTGTCCTGACGGAACACCTACGCCTGTGCATAACTCGCGCTCAGGAGTGCCCTATTTCTGTCACTATCAAAACCGACTACCGCTGCAAGTCTATTCCCGCAGAGTGCTTTGAGACGTGGAGGGTCTGCATGTCCCGCTGCGAGGCGCTTTCGCTCACGATATGCGAAGGGCCGTGGCAGGAGATCTTCAGAGTGCCCGTCGAGCTACCTCTCCTCCGACGGCTCTCTTTTGAGGGAACCGCCCTCTCGGGCCCCGGAAACATCTCATTCAAGCACGTTTTGGCTCCGCAACTACATTCCATCTCCTTGCGAGTCCCTGACGTCTCAGACAGCATGTCAGTCGAATGGGAAAAGGTCACTCACCTCACCTTAGACCACATGTTCTTTGACTTTGTCTGCGCCACAATCCTGCAGCGATGCCAATCTCTGGCATCGCTGAAGTTCACAATGCAAGATTTAGATGCCGCGGAGTCTCGGTTCCACGCCGGAAGATGTGCCATATCGCTCCCGCACCTGGAGGAGCTGACCGTAGTCCTTTATCGTGGGGCACATGACGCTTTCCTATCTTGCATTCATGCCCCCCGTTTGCGCTCATTGGACCTTTTAGCCAGTTATCGCTCAGCGTCTCTCATCCGCTGCTTACTTACGATGCTGGATCGCTCCGGATGCCAGCTGGAACGGTTACATCTCAGGGAATACGGTATTTTGAATGACCCCTCGGAGTTTAGAACACTGCTTGCGGCTTTGCCCGCCGTCATGCACCTCGCCATCTCTTGCGAGGCTATGCACAGCTCCGGAGGCGGCATCCAGGACGTCCTGAGCCACCTTATCCTATCAGGAGCCATGCCACTTGTCCCAGCTATGAAGGAGCTTTCTCTCATGGTCGTCGTTCCTGAGATGCCCGACGATACCTTTGAGTATACCGTGACGGATATTTTTAATTCGAGGCGAGGAGAGCTCGAAAAAGCGTCAGTCAATGTATTGGATGTACGAGGAAAATGGGCAGAATGGAGAATTGCAGATGGGGGAGAGATTGTCAAACAGCGCTGGAACCTCCGGCGCCATCCATACCGAATCTGACGCTCAGCCGGATGGTGCAGTATAGATTGTCATTCTGGGATAGAATGGCGGTTATGGATGTGGGTATGTCTCTTCCGGATATCGCAGCCAAGTGGTTCCGCATCATTGCCTGGCCCTGCGGTCCGTCCCGTTGGGCCTCCCGGTCGAGAGATGAACCACCCGCGCCCAGGATTACCTGTCCCCGCCCAGGAGTCGACGACTATGCCAGGGTATCCGCCCCTGCGCAATTTGCGCGTCGGGACTTATTCATCCGAGATTCTCTTGCTCCGACCGGTGAAGCCCTTTCTTGTACGCTTGGAATGCCGGTGGGAAGACTGGAATATTTCGGAGAGTATGTACCTGATGAATAACGAGCGCCAATTCTACGATTAATTTCTCAAAGCTATCCCATAGGTGTCCGAAGTATCTACGTCTGGGGATATGCTTGAGCCTGCAATCGCACTGGATGAGGTTACCCGAAGGTGGGTTTTATCGAATAATGGCAAACTCACAGCATACGTGCCGCGCATGGAGAAGTTATTCATCAACTAAGGGTGAAAGAGAGCAAATCGTTTTGCCTTCGACTCGGTTGCTTCAGGGATACTCGATACGAGGCTACTGGTAGACCGCGCAATAGGTAGACTTCTATCTGTTTCTGCGGCTCAGTCGCAAGGAGAAGTCATTAGGAACATAAAGGATGAGATAACGGATGAGACGTATGTATACAGTAGCGAGACAAATTCCTATATGTCCGAGGAGCTGTACACGTGTCCGAACGTTGATGGGGCATAAAAGCCTATTGTATCCTAAGTGCGAGAGGAGCAAAGGGGAAGTCCTAGGGTCTGTATTCAAAAAGTACGAACCAACTCAGAAAAGCCGAGAGCAAGAGCACGAGTAGCGATTTCTTGTGCCGCAGATTATCATTGGAAGATCCATTTCTCTGGGACATATCCGAGGAGCTACTAGTAGCGGTCACGATAGCCAGTGGTATACCCATCGTCGCACTGGGTGGTGATGCATCAATACCGTTCATGGCCAGAGCGGCCGTGGACAGTGCTGCAAAGCCCACGGATGGTGGATCGTACCGAAATACTGAGTAGACGTTTTTCTACGTCCAATGGGATGGAAGTCAGTGCGATTATTCCGGAGAAATCTAAACACAAATAGCCTACTAGGAATGTATCACCAATAATCCATGCTGGCGGGTTCGAGCCCAGGCTCAATGGAGACACAATGATAGCGCCTATGTTGGCTATACACTGGCCACTAGTATCCTGGATGGGCTCGAACAGGAAATCGGCAGGTGAAATCGCCCAGGCCGGGCCACCGAAGGAAATGGTAACCTGCACCGCTGTCGAGCATGCTGTATCACTGAGTCATGTAAAGGTCCTCAATAAGCAGAATAATGAAGGCGCGCGTACGGTAGGTATACTGGCCCTGAGTGCATTGACTATAGGTGCAAGGCTGGGAGCCAGGGATATTAGCGTATATCTGCGACACAGCATCAGCAGGTCCGGCGACGAGCGTTGTGCCAGTATCGATGGCTGCAGTCTGTTCGGTAGTAGCTAAACTAATCGATTCTCCTTGCACGGTCAGATCTAGCCAATGCGATGCGATGAGCATCAGAAGCTGGCAAAGGAGGCATGACGTACTAGTAACAGATAAAGTCCAGTATAGAGGGGCTGGGCTTGTCTGCATATTCTGGTGGTCTATTTGTCCCGTGTACATAGACTTGTTTATGAATCCTGAGGTCGCGAATGTAAGTCTGGCTTTACTAAATGAATTTCAGGAGCCTACCCATGGTGAATTGACCACCAGGCTCGAGCGGCTTCACATTACCTGTGGCGTTTCCGAAGCTGAACCGGGAACGAAGTCAGTCACTACCGAGGTCATACCGAATGGTCGGTTACCGAGTCAGTTGAAACGTCATAACTGGGTCTGTCCATGCTCTACTCGACGCCAAATTCTGCCACAACGGCGTGCTTTGAGAGGTGGACAAGCCCTCCCATGCCAGACCCATCAGACCGGAGAGCGAGGAAGGCAGGACGCCTTCCTGTGAAGTGACGACGCCTGACCGTCGAGGAATAGAGGGGATCAATTTGGCAAGACATGAGCAGCATACGAGAGATAACATACCGAAGTTCTGCTCAGCAACTTGGAATCCAGCCATCTGGACGGTATCTTGGCCTAGGCTACCGTAGGCCATGCCTGTTCCGTACGGAACTTGAAATGCTGAGCTGATGTTCTTGAAGGATGCCGAGGACGAGGTGTCGAGGGAGGGAAGTAGATTTCCATTAGAGTCCGCGCAACCTTGAGTACAAGAGGACGAGAGCAGCCACAGATCCGACGAGCCAGTGTCTAAAATGACATTATAGGAAACAGGAGGAGTCCCCACGGCAATAGACCCATAGTAGCTAAAGAATGGTAGTACCGTCAGGTATGATCATACGGTGCAAGAATGAGTACGCACTCTGAATCTAACTGGGAGTTACCCAGCCTGCGCACGCGACGTCGGTGAACGAGGTCGGACAAGAAAAGATAGAATACAAACAGGTTGATCCCGCTGGCTCGTCCTTTGATATCTCGACTTCCACCATACTTCAGTTTCAGGTGCTCTACGCTCCGAAGGGACCGTGAGTCCCATTCCTGGGACCGCGGCTGTCTCAGTAACTGTAGAGTCAAGCGTTGCGGCATGTGCGATGCCGAAGCGCAGGTCACGACATTCAGGAAAGTAAGGAACACGAAGGGGTTTAGTGCCATCACAGATGTCTTCCAGAGCCGCGGACAGCCCTCTTGTGGTTCACAAAGAAATCGGGTGGGCGGTGTTCAAGCTAGCCTCGCCGTAGAGGGGATTTGGAGAGCTACCAGTGATGCCAGGTCGGCACTAGAAAGGATGCATAGGCTCTGATGATGCTCAGTTGAACATAGCCATCCGGGAGAGACGCGGAGATGCCAAACACGGAAGTGATAGACGGCATCAAGCTAGTTGACGGATCGACCTGAGGAAGAATATTCGAGTCTGTGTCGCAACGCTCGTAGGTACCATGAAAGTCGCCGTAGAGGAGAAGATCAGTATTCGCCCAACGCTACGCGTCCATCCTGGAGGATGCACTGAGCCACCCACGTCCTGCGCACTTTGTCCGCAAGTTACGAGTCCTGAGTTTACGAAGGAAGAGTCTTTACCGGGTCGATGCCGAACAATGCAGATCCTCCCACGATAATGCCGAGAAACTGTGGGAATTAAAAGTGTAGTCTCGATAACACTTTATTGAAACTCCGGTTGTAGTCGAGACTACAGTTTTTGATTTGTAGTGCCACATTTCAGTAATCTGCACAGTGCTCCTGCTCCTGTCCTTGGCAGAGGCTGAAATTCCAAATATATTACCTGGTTCATATATTACACCTTCCCAAATATTTGCCTGATTTATGAGTCAATTCCGAGTGTGCTGTGTGCATGTTATTGGCAGAGGGACTACAAATCATTTACTTACTCATTTCTTACCGTGAGAGAATACTGTCGGAGCTTCAACTACGAGGTTTCCGCGCCGGTTGGGATTCCTGGCTTCTGATTGGCTGCCGGCTTGCTAAAGGAGCGCTACTTACTGTTGACTACAAAAAGTTGTAGTCAGGCTATAAGAGATTCTGATTAAGGCAACTATGACGCACATGCAGCTCAACTATCGAACATGCAAGTGTGTCATAGCCCTGCTCTAACATAATCTACATAATGTAAGCTTATGCTACCTTCAAAGACAGCGATAAAATATGGGGAAAATCACAATAAATCAGCAAATATTCCTGGCAACAGAGGCAGTGCTATATGATCTATTATTAGCACTTGGGAATGTATGGCATCCTGTATAAGGCCTCTTTGTTGTTGAACTGAGTTTAAATACCTAAAAATACACCAAAAAAATCAGAATAAGCAGCCAGTACTCAATATCCTGGGATTCATGCTTATGTGTGCATAGAAGCAGCCCTGTATGGCATCCAGCAAAATCACTTGAGTAACAAAATGCCCCAACAATTGCCCAAAAGGATGGGGTAAATCATAATAAATCAAAAAATATTCCCGGAGACAGGGGCAGTACTATATCAGCTGTTATTAGCACCTGGAAATGCATGGAGCCCTGTATAAGAGCTCTGGGTTGTTGAACTCCACTCAATAAATAACTAAAATACACGGAAAAATGTTGAGGAATAATAATGTGATGAACTTACATTCACGCACGTGACAACGCGTTGTAGACATACATGTACATTTCCCCACTTCTCTTCTTTTCCTCAGTTGTTATGCAGATGCTCGACTGAGGTAAGCTTTGATATGCTCGGTGAATTGTACATTACCTGACTAGTAGAGTAGCCTCCCGTGTTCTAGCTATAGCCTTAACTTCCGATTCAACAAAAAATCATGATAATCAGCCAATACTCAGCCACCTGAGAATCATGCTTATGTAAGCATGGAAGTTGTGCTGCATGTCTTCTAGCAGTCTCAATTGAGTGGGAAATGGCCCAAAAATCAGAAGATTCAAGAGTACTCACCTGTATTTAGGTCTCTGCCTACATAAGAACATGAACTATGTGGGATACTCCCTTCCAGAATAAATAAACTGAAACAATTGATTAAAAATGCACAAAAATTCGGGATAGCCAGGAACACTCAGGTAAGCAGGTATTGCTGCTTAGATAAGAACATATATCACTACAAATAAAGTAGTGAACCTTTAAAGTGAGTATTGCTGCTCATTGTGGCTGGCACCATCTCATAGCCCTGATATAGAAGGAGCAACAATATACTTTGGTGAGTTCCACTTCACATGTAGGTTTAGTACAAAAGCAGAAATAACTGTGCACAAACTGGGGACAGTGTATCCTTGAAGATCATCTAGATAATATGTGGTGGAATATGTGGAATAGCAATTTTTATTTTGGATCTGGTTGTTAAGCTTGCATAAACAGGCCTGTACACCCACATGTGTCTGTCCTTGCTTATTAACTTATCTCTTTCCCTTAGTATCTAGGTATGGGTTGTTGTACTTTGGTTCTTCTTGTAGATAGCATCCTTGTCACTATATGTAGATATTGTAGTAACTGCATGCGAGATATGCAATTAAATATTTTTTCCTACTCATATTTGAGTGACATGTGCCAAATTTACTTCAGAAAATTTCAAACTCAGGACTCGTATCATGCCATGCACAGCAGTGGCCCACTTCCACAAGTCCAGTCTCGGCATGGGTTGCATCCACTGAATCACTGAAGAACCTCAAGGCATCCCATGTCATACGATATTGGTTGCCGGAGTCACGTCCTATCCATCAATCTGCCAAGATCCAATAATACCGAAGGCTTCAGCGCAGAGATATAGCAGCCGAGGCCCATCTTTATGCAGCTCTGCGCCGAAGTAGTTCTGACCAGAACAGCGTATATATAGCTATTGCCAAAGCTGTCGGAAATAGGAGTATAACCTCAAGATAAAGATAACCGGGCCTCTAGCTACAAGCCAGATTGTTGGCGGTTCCTTGGGTCCACAGAGCCGGAGGAAAGACAGGCTCAGACTGAGCTCAGGTGGCAGGAGGAGAAAACGCTCGTGTGTTTGTACACGCCTCACAAGTGAGCTTGTGAACAATGAGGCGTGGGAGTGCTTGCCACGCATGATGCTTAGTCAGTGATGATTTTCTGGGTAGGATGCGTCGCGTCCCGGTTTACGCATAGCCTTCTCGTCGTCCTCGTCGGCCTATGATTTTCTTTGCCCACCCACCACGTCCCTTTGTCTTGGCAGTGCTGGAGGTTTAGTTTTCGAGACTGCGGCATCAGGCGGAACTATCCCAGCACTCGGTCTTCGGTCCTGCTGTCTGGTCGCGCCACACTTTCGCTCGGACTCGCCGTTGTGGCTCTTGAGTGCGACCAGGCCTGCCCTAAACCTGTCACGTGACCCGCTGGGTCTTGCAGGACCGAAGCTCCCCCCCCACCCCACGAGAAATCGGAGCCAGCAGTGAATATCTTCCACTGACCAATTTCTTGTTTTCTGTCTACTGACCGAGCACGCGAGAAATCAGTCTGCCGTAGGCAGTAATCTCAGGGTAGATTTCTCGCGTGACGTTTCACTGACGACACAGCATCTCAGTAGCAAGCTCGTTACACAATAAGTGCGTGACCCTGTGTGACCTACCATGCTCTGGCCTGTAAGGGCTCCCCTTCAGCCACCTTCGCTTTCAGCCACCGTGACGTGA
>ML213537.1:0-21194 GCA_004369045.1 Heliocybe sulcata | reverse complement strand
TAGTGCTCATGAGTGTATATATTTGCTTTGGAACTCCCTTCAACAACGTGCAGCCTTGCCAGCTCACTGGTTGTTAAGGTAGCCCTTACATGGCCTCGTATTTCTCCTACCAGCTGAGGTCCTCTTAAAGAAGCAGTATTCTGATAGTGAAGGCCGTTCTTCACATGAAGCATGATTGTTATTGACATTTGCTTCTACAGATGCAGCGGCACGAAGTCATGAACGACCTCTATTCAAGCAGGCGCACAATGACTCCGGTTCATCGACTGCTGTCAGACATAAATATTCGCAGAAACACTCCGCTTCGCTGACGTGTATAATCTGGGACTGCAATATTTGTTTTTTATTCTGGGTTGCGTATGATCAAGGCGGCGGCACTGCACCGTCATAACACGCAAGGTTTTGGCGCCATCTTGTTATCGAGGGCAGCGACGACGTGTGGATCTCCCCTAGCTGGACAGCTTACAGCTCTCTGAAAGCTTGCGCTGTGCGAGCCGAAGTTTACCCTGTCACCGTAGCTTCCACATTTTCGGTTTGGTATTCGAGGAATCGACTTTGTAATGCTTAGGCACCTGAAGGTCTGTCATGTCACGTCGCACAGAGCTGACCGTTCCTAGTTATCCAGGAAGAACTATGGGACCGTGCGCTTGAGGTCCTGGCAACATGCTGTTGCTGGAGCGAATTCTACTCTCTAATCTGATGGAAGCTGCTGGTCTGTTGCGCAGGAATACTAATGACGTCTAGGTGCAACACATACGTACGGTACATCTCGAGGCGGCCCGCGAGGATTGGGTCCTTTGTACATTCTGCGGTCTCATGATTTCTCTCTCGTGACCATGATGACAGCCTTCGATACACCGAGCTCCATCGCCTGATCTGCGCCAGTGGCCGACATTACGGAGTGCAGTTGGCGAAACTGTCAATCGGCTCAAAGGGAGCCTCGCGCCTCTACCAGCTCCAGGCTTGATATACGTTCTCCTTCTCCGTGGCTGCACATCGACACTATGACGCGAGGAGTAGGCGGTAATGCTAGTGCCCCAGGCCTGGGCGCGTCTCCACACGGTCGTCAAATCTGTCGTTGTGAACCTCCATTATTATCTGCTGGTGCTCTTGGATTTATGGCGGACGTCTTGTCTTATGGGCTGCAAGATGTGTCGATTCACGACCGGGAACGTGATGGTGTGGCAGTCCTCGAGGTCTTCCCTTATCCACTGAAGCCATTCATAACACCAGACATGTACGGTACGTCTCGACGCTAGTTTCTGGTTGTTCTGGCTTATGTACCGTCGTACCCAGCTCCTGCTCCGTCCCTGACATATGAAATCCCCATTGTTTGATCTAGTTGGCATCCATATACGCTGGCTGAACTCCTGCCACATATTCTGCGGGAAGCCTTGCTCCTCAGATGGGGCACGTTCTCCTTTCCGGTGACTACCATGTGTGGAGTACGCGCGTCGTCATGCACCCAAGTATTGGTACTGGTCGTGAGTGCAAGCGGCGATGCGAACTGTCTTGAAGGCTTGAGGACTGCTACTTTCACGCATCTTCCTGGTGGCAATGGCATAGGCCTGATCGCGTCCGTGTACCCCGTCCTCTCCAGCTCCTCCACTGTGCAGCCCAGCCCTGCCTCAAGGATCGCCTGGTCCTCCTGAACCGATCAGCAGCCACTCACAGATTCACAGCGCGACTCGCCTTGGAGAAGACCGTGCCGACTGTGCGCTCCTCGAGCTCAGCTCTTTCTTCTTCTGTGAACCATGCCCACCCGTCATCCGTTCTGGTCGCCCAAGGGTTCTCGTTGCTTGCGTCGGACGACTGTGAATCGCTGTCCTGCCATGAGCTGGTATCGCCTGCGTCGTGCCACGGATTGGCGTTGTCTGCGTCGTGCCACAGGTCGTCTGCATGGCAGTGGTCTTGAGAGGCGAATGTGCGTGAACCCGTGTATCGTTGCACGCCGCGCAGGCTTGTGAGGCTTGCCTTTGTCGTGGATGGTCTATGAGGTCGGTTTTTCTCGAGACCTGGAGGGGCATCTGGGTGTGGCAGAGCCGGCTGGGTGCCTTCGCGCATTGTAGTCTGCCAGGATGACGGGGAGAGCGGACGATGCGCGCTGAGTGTGGCAGGGATTTGAAGATTGGCATTATCGTCGTCCGTATCTCGCGTACTGCAGTGCTTTTTGTCGTAGTTCCGTTCGATTCGACACCGCCACATGATTTCTGCTCCCTCCGTGGTCATGCGCGCGACAGCCCCGTCTCGTCTGTAAGATCCTCATGCATTATTCCTCTCTTTACCATTGACAGACTGTGAGGTACATACGTAGTGGTTGCCTGTAGTGAAATACGACACGCTGAGTCCCGAGCCTTTCGATGCCACATGCACCGTGAGAGCGTGACATAATGAGAGTGACGGTACGCGCCTTTTTGTAGCGCAGTGCGTGACGCGACGTGCAACCCACTTCTTGCACTCTTACTCCTCGACGCGGCCGCCATCACATATTCAGAATGCTCGAAGCCAAGCTTAACGAGGCTGCGATTCTCAAGCGTTTACTTGACGGTGCGTAGAGTTGGCTCGGGGCTCTGACGGCAGCACTGATAATGAGGGCGCAGCGGTGAAAGAACTCGTCACTGACGCGAACTTTGAGTGTAACGAGGAGGGCATCGTGCGTGGCGCGGACTTGGCTCTTAGTAGAGCAGCTGCTGATGCATTATACAGAACTTGCAAGCAATGGACAACTCGCATGTCGCGCTCGTCGCGGTAAAGCTCGACAGCACAGGGTTCAAGAGGTACAGATGCGACAGGCCGATGCCGCTCGGAGTGAACATCAACTCGTTGACGAAGGTGCTGAAGTGCGCGAAGGATGACGATATGTGCACGCTCAAGGCGAGCGACGACGGGGACGTGCTGAACTTGACGTACGAAGCGCGGAGTGCGTGTTGTCTTTCTGTTGTATTTAGCGCCCGCGAGCGATTTCTAACAAGACGCGGGCAGGCGCAGACAGAATCGCGGAGTATGATATGAAGCTTATGGATATTGACTCGGACCAGCTTGGGATTCCGGACACGGAGTACGACGCGCGCGTCACCATGCCCGCGTCGGAGTTCTCGAGGATCGTGCGCGACCTGTCGCAGCTCGGCGAATCTGTGCGGATCGAGGTGTCGAAGGAGGGCATAAGGTTCGCCAGCGACGGTGAGGCGGCGAATGGGAGTGTGCTTTTGAAGCAGAGCGAGGGGATTTCTGGGTCCGGGGGCGCGAGCGGGAGTAAGATTAAGCCGGAGAAGGATGCAAAGGAGGAGAGTGATGCAGAGGAAGGGGACGATGATGAGGATGATGAAGGGGGCAGTAAGAAGAAGGTAAAGAAGGAGAAGGTAAAGAGGGAGGACGGTGGCGAGGATGGGGATGTGGAGATGAATGGCGATGGGGAGGAAGAAGAGGAGTATAACAATGAAGACGAGGAGGAAGAGGAGGATAGCGACAGTAAGAAGCGGAAAAAGAAGGCGCCCGCGAAGGTCTGTCTCTCTTCTTCTCCATGCCCTTCCTCCGTCAGCCCGCTGATATGATGGTTTGGTTGGATGTAGAACGGCAAGGCCTCGAAGAAGGCGAAGCGCTCGCTGGATGACGATCCGCCTAACGCCGTGCGCATTGAGATGAACCAGCACGTTACTCTGACGTTCTCCCTCAAGTACCTCGTCAACTTTTCGAAAAGCTCGTCGCTGGCGGACAAGGTCCAGCTGATGATGAGCAATGATGTGCCACTCCTCGTGCGTGCCCTCTCTGTTCCTGCTCTTTCTTCCCTTTCCATTGCTGACCACGGTCGCCCCTTTGCTTGATGCAGGTGTCATACGAGTTCGGGCAGGGCCACATACGCTATTATCTCGCTCCCAAGATCGGCGACGACTGATGTCCAAAAACGGTGCTCAGGTGGATCTGGGAAAATCTCGTAGTTTGCTTGAATTCCGTTAGCCTTCGTAATCTGTGCTTTCTACTCTCGTGATTGGTCTAGCTGTATCATTATTTTGATTGATTGCACGAGTTATCATTTCCAGCTCGGCTTTCAATGATATCTGAAGGACGGAAGTGAGATTAGTGGCTAGGCCTATGCATGATACCTGCGAAGCGATTAGGGACGGAACCTAGTCAAAGGCAGGCGATCTTATGGAGACAGTTTTGACGCGTATATATAACAATCTCAGCGTGACTAGCCTTCGCCTTCATCTCCTATGTAGTATATCCTCCATCTAGACCCATTCATCGGCCAACCGCCCAGTAATATCACCTCCATCGAAAAGATCCCACTGCCATCTCTTGTTGGGGCCGTGGGCGACGATGTTAGCATTGCGGAGCATGACAGGCGCATCCGCGAGGCGCCTCATATTAAGAACCTCGCGGACGGAGCTGTCAGATGGAAAGCTTTCCGTATCGTTCACTGTCGTCACAAGAACCAGCCACTCCAGTTGTGGTGCAGGATACCTGCCAGAATCTTCATCGACTGGTCGAGTCAGGCAGCGTAAGATATTGTCCATGCTCCTTGATAGGCGATAGGAACCACGAATCTCGAGGGAGGACAAACCAGACGCGGCTTTGAGCAATTCATCGAAGTGTTCTTCACTTTCCAAGAGACCGGTGCCCTCTAACTTGAGAGTCTCCAGCCGACACCCTGATCGCTTCAGCATGGATACCACAGACTCCGTAATTGGGATGTCCGAGTATTCCTCTTCGACGGACAATGACCGTAGCCGAGGAAGGTCGAAGCTCGGGAGAACTAATTGGATATGATTCTCCCTCCGCAACCCCCTGATCAAACACGTGAACTCTTCCAGACACGCCAACGTTATGTCACAGACCTCCTCCACTCTAAATTCTTCAATGCAAAGCCTTAGAGACTTCACGGTGGTGCATTGGTTCAGGACAGTCGCCAATGAGTGACCGAACTCCACGTCTTCCAGGCAGAGATTTATGATTTGTGACCAGTTGACGCCTTCAGGGAGACCAGTGAAGATTACCTCCTGCCCGCTGGCGTCCAAGGCTAGGGATTGGAGCCTCGGCATCACCAGATTTTGGAGTGGCAGTGGGTCCGATGTTCTCGCTCCGCTGATTGCCAATTCCTTGAGGATCGGTCCACTGACGATCGTGTCAAAGAAGGCGTCCCAGACCTCTCTTGTGAAGCAGAGACATAATGACTCGCAACGAGTGATGTAACGGCGCCAAGCTGGCAGGAGCTCGGGGACATCGTCCGATACGCAGTCGATGGAGAAGAAGAGGTCCAAAGGTAGACCTCCTGCACGGGCAACACAGGTATCCATGAACGCTGCCTGTGCCTGCAGCCTCGTAACACCAGGAGTGGAAGCCCTGATATAGGGAGCGGCTTGCACAATATACACAGCCCTCCAGATCTGCGGTGTCTCGAGTGCGACATGTCGCCAGCGCTGACACACTTGGGAAAGAGTTAAAGGCGTGAAGCAGCGACCAAGGAACCGCACTCCGTATGTATCAACAACGTCCACCATTATCATAGACAGCATCTCGTGTGGAAGACGGTGGACTGATGCTGCGTTGTGATTCCTTGCATGTGTCTATCCTCATTGCCAGTCAGCTATAGCCACTTTCAATGATAGAGGACGGTGCATCACCTCTGCCGGAGTTACGATGTTCATATCCTGCGTCTCCTTCTCAGGCAGCAGTTGTGGTGAAACTAAATATACAGAGACAATATCTGTATGAGTACTCTGGTTTGTGGCGACCAACATAAATGTACGAGCCTTTGTCGTCCAGGTTATCCCGTCGCAACTCCTTTGTCATTCCTGCTTCCTGCGCGGCAGTCATACCGGCACTTCGCGCAGCGTTTAGACCACAGACTCTTCTGAACGATATGTCTTGCAGGCTCAGCTCTTCGCCTCGCAAATCGCAGTAGTCGCAGTCCAATGGAGTGTCGGTTTCCATGTTGCGAGCGACGCGAACGCGCGCTCTAGCTAGCGACGCATCGTATAAGATCGTATAATGTGGTTCGACTCGGACCCCGGACCGTCGGTGATTGCTTTCAAAGGAAAATGCAACTGGATGCCTTGTCTGTAGGTCAGTCGCGCAAAACAGCATAGCTTTACTCATGCTCTTAGACATATTTGAGTATTGAATTTCACGTCGATCAGAGCACAAATTCAGGACTGAGTTGAGAGGCGGCAGCACGTGACGCATTGGTCACACTCACGTGCTACAATTGCCGTGACGTACTCACCGTTCTCAGCACCTTGCAGCTCCTTAACCTGACTGACTGACACATAGACTGATGGATCTCGTTACGCGTCTGTCAAGACATGCACTTCAGCCTATGAGGTATAGCAATAAGCATAACATCCATGCGAAGAGTAACTAAGAAGTAGACGTGGCTGTCGTTGAGGTAGAATTACGAGAAATCTGTTGACTCAATAGGACGATAAGCTCTTCTAAGGCGATGCGTCAGCATTTCGAGCGTGCTTTCCATGGAACAAGTCAATTGTCAACCCCGCCTCCCGTAAAGTAGGAATGGTGGGCAATCCGCCTGAACTTCCACCGGGGTAAGCATGAGCGGGAGATACGTCTAGCGCAGGTAAAGTCGAATCGTCGATGTGTCCGATGCCGCCACGTTGACCGGGACGGACAGTCTTCGAACCACTATGGGAGGTTTTCGCCTTGGATCGCCGCGTCTTTGGCTGGGGGGTACAATCATGCTCGTTGGCAGGAAGAAAACACCCAGTGTAAGGTGAGCCTGGAAGCCGTGCCGGAGGATACGGCCTTTCGGGTACTGAAGGTGGCACGAGCGGAAAGTTCACAGGCGCCTCCATGACAGGATTGGAATGCACGGACGCTGAAGGCCGACGTCCAGAGAGATGGCGGTCGTCCTCTGTTGGCATAGCCCCGGGAAAAGGAAATTTTCCAGCCATACTCCATGAGATTGGAGACTCTAAAGTATAGCTGAGCATCAGGTAAGAGGGAACTGAACTTGACTTACACGACTGTGTCCACAGAACGTCGATCCATTCCTGAATGCCTCGCACGTTATTTCATGAATGCTGCTGCTTTTACAGGTCACGGAGCCACAGTCGTCCACAGTGATCTTCTGAAATGGTCGAGGTATTAGCATGCGGGAAATAGCTGGCGCAGAATTTCATACTTTTTGACCACTGCCATCATGGTACCTGCGAGATATGTTAATGTATGTGACGGACAGAACATGCCACAGCACTTACACTAGTGATTGGCACATCTTGACAACTAGGCTGCGCTTTGAATGCGGGAAGGAAATGCGTCCTGAATAATAATCAGCAGTCGCGCTGACCCTTTATATAGCTTTACACGGGATGTGGCTCGTGCCTGGGTGGCCCAAGCCACACCGGGGACAGCCGGCTAGAAGCCTCTAGAGAAGCATTGCAATGAGGCGCCTGTGGCATTATCGGACGAAGAAGTTGATACCAATGCAGATTGTCGGTTCTGATAGTGGCTCCGTCGTCCGACGAGGAGGTAGGTGCCACATTCGGACGAACTGCCACAGAGGCCTAGCAGGACACGACGGTTCTACGGAGGCCACTTTCCACTGCCCTGCTGATATGTGCGAGATGGTATAAACTCGAGTGGACGTGGAATATGTCGACTTTATATACGGATCCCGTCTTGGTTAGGAATGTAGCAACGCAGGACTTGCATTCCGTGGTTAAATAAATGACCGCCAGGCACTTTGCTCAAGATAGTTATGCCAGGGAACTTAATCATGCTTCTGACCATTCGAGGCGTACAAGTGATGCCATAAATGGCGCACCGGGCTGGCACAAGGACGATGGAACTGGTGGCATTTAATAGTAAGCCTCCACTCGCATACATATAGAGCGAGTGCCACACGCATCGGACTCTCTCACCGTGAAAAAGGTCGCCAAAGTATTCTAGTCCAGCAAGTCTCTTTGTCGGTCAGACATCTCGGCATAACATGGCATATATTCGCAAAATTCGGCATTAACGAGGCAAGAGACGGCGCGCATACGACATAGACAAGACAAGGGACGACATAGGAGGGAAAGCATAGTATCAAACTCACGCAGTAGGCCACAGAAGAGAGAGCGTCCAAGAAAAGTTCAAGATCACAGAGCTTGCTTCATACCCAGAGCAGCCTTGCGTCCACCATTCACGGCCGGGGCTGCCAGTTATATCCAGCTGGAGGCTGCCTAGGTATTGTCCTCCTCCTAGAAACCACCAGATGCTCGGCTATGACCACACCTCCAGGCACGGCCATGACATCGGAACGCCTCCTGAGAACCTGACCTGGCAGAAACTGGATACTACCACCCGCTGGCGCCATGGTAGGGGCTGACCAACCAGTACTGTAATATTGAGCGCCGAGCGGCGGGCCTTGAGGTGGATGTGCGGACGGAGGAGGCGGAGGCGGATAAGATCGAGCACTGTTGTCATGAGCAGAGGACGGAAAATTCCGAGAGGGACCGCTGGATCTTCCTCCGTGTTCAGTACCATAGCCAGGCGAGGGAACAGGTCCAGAAGTAGGCCGAGACGGAGGATAAGGATCAGAAGACTGTCGCGCAGATGACCTTGAAGACCCATGTGCAGAGGAGCGCCCGCCAGATCCGCTGGTAGGGAGATTTCCAGGAGTATTTCCAGAGCCAAAGCTTGCACGAGTGGACGAAGCAGAGTATTCGCCGGTGTGGCTAGTAGGTCTTCTTGGACTTGGTTGTGGCCTATGCTGGCGAGGATCGTACGGATGATCCTCGCCATCCCATGCATCGAAGTCTCGCGCAGATATACCGCTAGTCCCATGGCCAGTGGATGTTCGATGATGTCGCTCCCCTTCTCGAGGACGTTCCAGTCGAACAAGCGGTGGCGGTCCTTGGGCTGATGACTGGCCGCTCCGACGACCCATACCGGGAGGCTGGAGAGCGTCAGCAAAGACTAGACGAATGGAGTGAAAATGGCTTACTGTATAAGGTAAGTCACGGTCCATTGCTCCAGAGACGACCTGTGGTAGTCCAAGTAATTCAAAACAAGCGCCTCGACAGTAGCAGTAGCAGAAACAGAAGAAAGGATAGCAACAGCTGTGTGAAGGGCATACAGCAGATCGTGCTGTCCTTTATACGTCTCCGCTCCGTGAGTGTACAGCTTGACGCCACGGGGACATTGATCGGATGACGAGAAGAAGGCAGAAGTCCCGGCGGATGAGGCGATGAAGCTGTGGCGAAACTGCGCAGCAAGCTGAACAGACATAGCGAGCCATCTTCTGGTTGCTGGAAGAAGGAAGACCACTGAAGGCGGTGCGGGCAAGAAGTCATCTCGCACTCTCGCCGAGTATGCATGGAGCATTCGTACAGTCAGGACGCCGCGACTCTCAGTTATCAGGGATTTCACTCGTGCGCATGAAGCTTCGAAGTCACATCCACGCGCTGAAGTGCCAGCTGCAAGTAGACTATATCAGACGTACTCGCGAAAGACCTATCCTCAAGGCAATGCTACATGGCAGGCTCGACCGCTGCAAGATCCTTGGGTGGCGTCCAGAGCGACAGCAAAAAGGCAAGATTCGCAGATATTTGAACGCGAAGGCCTTTTGGGCCACTTGCAAGGCATCCTGTAGAATTCTGCATAGCGAGTGTCACAGCGAGCACCCAGAGTAAGCAAGCGGCGAGTTAACACTGCGAAGTTGAAAGCAATTGCCCGCTCAGCCACGTCGCGTGACTGATAAACTGAGTCACGTGCAAATGGCGCGTCCCCGCCACTCGTCCGCCTCTTTAGCAGTCCATCCGCGACGACGATCGCGGTAAAGCAGTACACCACATTGAGCCGTCTCGATTAACCTCTCTGTAGTTGCTTGAGCGAAGATTGTAGTGCCTCAGATACTGTTCTCTGTCAAGCAGGCACAGTCCAACGACAGGCCAAACTGCACTTCACTTAAGATGATCGAGCTATGCAGGGTGATACATTGTAACATATATCACATTGTCAGATAATACAAGAAGTCGTCACACGTAAAGGATATACATGGATAGCGTAGGCGAATATCGTCTCTTAGCGCCGACCCGCGTTGAGCATTCTTCGAAAGCAATCATCACAGAGCCCGTCAATCTCAGGTTCGTCCCTTTGGTCGGGCTTTAGCACCTATCAGCTTCATGAGTATGTTAGTTCTGATTGTCACAATATCACACCTACTTGTTCATGGACGCAAGCGTCGGGATTAGGGCATATTATCCAGTGCGTTGTGCTCCCTTTACACTCTTGCTCTCCACATGGCACGTTGTATGTGTTTATCCATTTCGTGTGCTATATAAAATTCAGTCAGCGTCAGAACAGAAGATAAGGCAAAATATCGTACACGACAGACTGTGTAGTAGCAATATACACTGGACGATAGTTCAGCGGTGAGTTCGGTCATACGTCGGCTTTACTTACCTTCTCGGTATGCACATATTGATATAGCTAGGTATCTAGGCGAGTTTCGAGGCAGTAGAATCGTTTGGTTGATGGGGACGAATAGTCATCGAGGCTCACCTCTTTATACCCTCAACTTCGTGGCGTCCTCGCCTGGCGCCACGGCGAGCATGGAACAAGTGGCGAAGAAAATCGTGGCGCGCACATGGAGGATGAAAGGGAAGTTAATTGGTGCATTGCTTTGTTGGAGAGAACACAGACGCCACGCTGGGTTACGAGCGCTTAGAAAAAATATGGAAATTGTGGCTGAAGGACATCTCGACAAAGGCAACTGCACATGCTCCAGCCACCGTAATCAGAGCCGCAGCACTCTAATAATACAGAGATGAACTATCTTACCTTGCCTCGCTATCGTCGTCATGCTTCACGCCCTTTCTTCTATATGCCCGTATCCAAGGGATAAAGGCGACGTGGCGTCATCGGAGCACAGTGCGATCTTAAGGCGCAAATATTTGTTGAACAGTGCGCAAAACCCGACTGCAATGAGCTCTATAAAGCCAAGAATGAACACGGAGTCAAGGCCTGGTTGTCACCGTAAGGACTGGCCTTCCCGGGGACAAATCCGTCCTGCGAGAGGCATGCTGAGCAACCTCAAAAGGGCAGTCCTAGTCTTTAACAGCGTTCTTCGGACTGTGCACCAAGCTGGTCAAATGTCAGATCCTTCATCTGACAACGCCACAGTGCGCAAGTTGCGTGTACTTACCAAAGAACTATCGCTTGCTTCCTTACCATAGACTGGCATGGTGTACGATCCACGCGAGAGAACCTTCTAAAATCATCGCCAGCCATGGTTTCCAGCGTACCGATTGCCAGGGAAGAAACACAGTTGCATGTGGTTGGAAGCAAACACAGCAGAGCTCGACACAGACCAGTAATCGCGAGATGGGCTAATAACAGCAAGTCTCGCTGGTAATGTATCGCAAGCGGACTATAGTATACCGTCGTCCTGCTTTACGACTGGCGTGCCGGAGCAGAGCGGCGTGTGTGCGTTCAAGGTAGCCGTGAGCGCATATAAACTGCTTGATTACTGCATTGATTCTGCCAGTTATACGCGCCATATCTTGCAAAGGAAGCCATAAAGTGTCGCCTTCTTCAGCTTAATACCCACAGAAACGAGACACAGTGTTGGTGCAGGTCAACGCCTTGGACGACGTCTTGCAGGAGCTCGACGGCCGAAAGACAAAGCGAACAACAAGCAACGGTGTAACTTGTCGTTGGATGCAAACAGTATTAGCGCTCATTCGAGAGAGAAGTACGGATAGCAGGAACAGACAGCTCAGCAGAGAGGTCAACCAAGACGCGGTACCGGTCGAAGAGCGCAGTCGAGGCCGCGCGACGACCGTCACAGTCACTGTGACTATCACGTGAGGGGTGTTTGGCGTTTACTCGGTCAGTATCCGCGCCCCTTATCCTGCTGTGAGATACATCCTGAAGATCCTGGCTCTAATGCATACAATATCTACGGGATGTGGTGCAACTACTACACGTTCTACGTGGCTTCAGCTCGGTATTCGTGGCGATGAAAAGCTCGATCCTGCCTTGTATGGACGATATTTCGGATACTCGCGCTGTTCGAGCGCGCGTTTAACGCCCAGGTGAGATTTCTGGCTCTACTATATCTGTGATGCCTAGGCGCGCTCTCAGGCCAAGTCTTGACCATCCTCCCTACGCGTGTTCAGGTCTTCAGTGCTCAGCCGCTGTGCGGGTTTCACGCGTATTTCTCCCATCTTGGGCAATACGACCCCCAGAAAAAACAGTCCCACGCCACCCTGACTGCGCTTTTAGTGGGAGGATATTGATCAGTGACTGTGGGCAACCTGGCAGAGAGGTAATGAAGCCATAGCTCAAGTACACTAGTCTAATGTGTTTGAGTAACTGGAAGCAGATAAAGATGCAATATTGAGGGGTTTGAGGGGTAACAAGTGTATTTGAGCCGAAACACAGAGGTGACTTTCACATTATAGCTCTCAAGCTTATAAGCAGACGTGGTGTAGCGGATAATGTGTCCCGTTTCGGATTACGTGCATGCTGATGGTTCTCGGGTCGAGCCTCGCTATTGGTAGGGTGTATGGTCAGGGCACATGTCGATTCGTCTACACCATAAGATTTTTGACAATTACTGGCACAGTACTATGTTGTGTTCTATCTTATATTCTATTCTTGCTTACAGAAAACTTCACAATTCCAGCGCACCCTTCGAGTGGCTCGAAGTTAGCACGCGGTCACATTTGTGGCGCTACGTGAGTTATCTTCCATTTTCGGTAGTGGCGACCTCAGTCCGTGTTGGGAGGATTGCATTTCCTCTTGGAGTGACACTGCCAGTACGACAATGTATCTACCCTGATAAATAATGGACTTAGACGATCGACAATCTGCTTCCGCGTCCATGATCACACTTCGCATTTCGCGAACGTGAGCAAACCACGTGCGGCTTGATTAGTCAGCGAGGCGTGGGACTGTTTTTTCTGGGGGTCGTATTGTACAAGTTATTTCTCCCAGAGTACAATGCTTGGCTATTCGGTTACAAAAAGAAACCTTTTAGTTGAAGGTTGTGCTTTTAGGTACGTCGATCTCGCATCCTTCACTCTCCGACATGTCTCAGATGTGCACCTCTTATGGTTTCCACTCAGTCGGAGAGCTCTCAACGACGAGGACATTGCTGCCAGTAAGGTCATGTTAGTGCTGGTTATATTTTTCACACACCTGTGGGTGGCACCCTCGGCGACCTTGTTGCTCTACTTTCTTGTACGCCACAGCGACGCCACGAAATGGCCTGCTGGCTATATAATGGGACAGATTGCAGAAACGAGGAGTTAAAAGACCTTCCTCCTTTCTGCAACTTGTCGTCTCCCTGCATGTGTCCAAAAGTGAAGTGAGTTGTCTGGCGAGGTTCCACAAGTTGCTACATTTCTTAAGAAAGACTTTCGTCCTCCAGCACGTATGTCCAGTGGCTATGTGGCGTAAGATACTCTTCACCATGGACATGCATTATGGCTGACTGATTAACGCACCAGTGTATCAAAAACAGGGGTATATGTTACGAGAACTATCAGTGCGGATATATCTACTGCAGCGGGCATCCTGCTCACAAGGAGTGGTGCCAGCAGCACCGCCCGCGGTATACACTGTGCTTTCACAAAAGGGTGTGTCGGACGTATTCCTTGCACGTCGCTGTCTTACATCTCCTTTAGATCAAGCAAGGCACCATTTTTAATAAGACAGTCCCAATAGGAGAACCTTGTGAGCGCTGCCGGAAGAAACCGTATAATGCGGTTATGTCTCGAACCCAGGTGCTTCCTCCTGCGCATCATCCGGCTCTAGGCGACCTTTCTTACAGCGATACTGGCGAGAGCACCCACTCGGATGGTCGCTACAGTTCTTCTTCGGTTTCTGAACGTTCCAGCCAGCATGCTCAATCCTCCCGTCTGGCTCAGTTGGGCTATAGACCACCTACACCACCTATTCCAAGTCAACGCGACACTGAAGAGTACTCGGACTCCTATGGCCCAAGTCGTAGCGTGTTTTCTGTTTTTCCTCAGCATGAACAGCAGCAGACTCAACGCCCGCCTGGCAGTGTTCCTGTTGGATCTCTTTCACCATTGCAGGGTTTTCAAGATCAAGCAAGCTGGTCTCCCAGCTCACCGGGTATCATCCACCGTGAACCGGGGTATTATGGGCAGCAACATGGTCAGCAAGTTTATCCCACGCCCTATACGTCCCTAGCTGGCTCCTCTGCTTTGCCGGTCGTTCCCCAGCCGCAAACGTATCAGGGCAGCATGGTCTACTCCCCTGGTGGGGTCGTCCACCAGCGCTGATGAGCTACTGAGTAGTGTTCGATATCGCTATCTACGACCTCATCCGTTCTCGTGCAGTCTGTATCTATATCAGCAGTACAGCCAAAGTTGTACTCTGAATGGCCATACGCTGCCTTTGTCTCGGTGCCCACTTAATTATGTGTCTATCCATTCAGTCCAAATCTTTCTGATCGACCTAGTTGACGCCACTTACAGCACTTTGCTTAGTCGCCTCGACGTTTGTGAAGGACGGACCAGATCGCAGACATGTCTGAATGATGGGCATGCTGTGTCACGCTGCGATCATTGTAAAGCTATACGAGTGAATGATGGGACACACCGTCATGTCAGATGTGGAGACGCTGCGACCTAGGGCCCATGATCGTTTATTTAATTACAGTATAGCATCGGTGGCGTGGTCTATACATATGCGCCCTGCGGCACTCAAGAGACCGGTCTCTACAAGGTTTTGGCATTCCTCGGCATTGCGAAGCCCGAAAGTACATATCTGCTTCTCTGATGTATCAGACGCCCAGAGTGCGAAACCAGACAGATCTACGATAAATCGGGACAGAATTGCATTGCACCACTACCAATGGGGAAGCCAGCGGAGCGAGGATGTGAACCAGGAATAATGTCTTTGACACCTGCTTGATACTATCTGCACGTGTGGGTTGAGATGACATTCTACCGGAAAAAGCAGTGTTTGATTTGTACTTACCTCGGACTCATACGACGCTGCAGGACGTCTGAGAATCCCTCGTCATGCCCTCATCAATACCTCTGGACGTAGCAGACCTCGCGGGGTTGATAATCGAGGCCGTTTTCTATGGTGCGTTATGTATGTGCCTTCCTTAGATATATGTACGAACCGGAATCTAGGAATTTTCCTCGTGCTGCTCGTAATAGCGATGCAGCTCACCATTGGACAGGGTCGGCACTGGAAAGTTAACAATGTTCTTGTGGGAGTTACGGCTTCCATGGCCATTTTGGCGACGATGCAGCTGGCCGCAGACGTTACCTGTATATTTAGGAGCTTCATGCTGTCCACCCGCGGCGAGCGCATCGCATTTCTAGAGGACTCATCTCGCCCCGTGTTCATCCTCAGACGTGCAACACTCATTACAATGCTGTTTCTGTCTGATTTATTTGTGGTGAGTCCCGACTTGAGTGTGTCATGCAGAGTCAGACACGAACATTACAGACGTACCGATGCTGGGTTGTTTGGGACGGGAGCATTCGGGTAGTGATCCTTCCTTTCTGCCTAACACTCGCAAGCGGAGGTGCGTACAATGTGGTCTAAAGCTTACGCTCATTTCTTATTCCGACCAGCCAGCGGATCTTATGCCCTAGCTTGGCTCCAGCACAGCACTCAAAGCAAGGACTTCGACAAATTTCCACGCAGATGGTTCATTGCAACTGCCGTCTTGAGTCTGATGGCAAACGCAATATCCACCTGTACGTGTCTGTCGGCAGATGTCTGCAAAGATGATACAACTGACAAGTCGCATAGCACTTACCGGGTTTTATATCTGGCATAAGACTCGAAGGACGGCCCGAGTTATCGGTTTCACGACCTCCAATCTGATCCCTGTTGCAAAGATAGTTATAGAAAGCGGCGTTCTGAATGAAGCGTATCTGCTCGTCCATACAATCACCTTGAGCTCAGGTACTGAGGGTATGGAGACGATGGCTGCACTGGTACGCTATTTGGCATCGCATACCCGAAGGGAGGCTCATTTACCTCAAAGGGCACACCGTTGATAGGTTGCATCTTCATGCTCGTAATCATTCGAGCAGGTTTCCACGGCGGAAGAGGATCGGACCTAAGACACGTCACCTCCATGGACCTACGTCCTCCACCGCGTCCAAACGTCGACGGAAGCTCTGACCATAGCATTCCCTCTGATCACGGTAGACATATTCTCATAAGCCAGGAGGTGTTCGTGAGAAGAGACGACATACCTGGAGCGCCAGCCGAGGAATCGTCCAAGAAGCCAGACCTGTCATTCGCCGTGTAGCACAGGCATAGCGCGCCTATACGAAACGTCATGTATGTCGGAAGTACGATCGCGTAGCTTGCTCATTAAGCCTTGAGCAATGCCACAGTCAAGTAGCCGACTCGCATGGTAAGATACACATGTCGGAGGGCACCGAGAGCATAAGAGAGTACTATATTTCAACTATGTTAGAACAAAGTTCGTATCACTGACCATGTTTATATCGCTGAACTGTGTCGACCCTCGTCATTGTCCTCTTCTAACAGACGTTTTAACTCTTCTGTCCACGCTAATTGTTCAGCTCTTTGTTGTTCTTCCTCTTCCGCAGTGAGGACGTGCGGCGCGCAGAAGTGCATGACAATTCCTTTGGTACAAGAGAAACGCCATTGTCGTCCTGAGTAATCGTCCTCTACAACGATCAATGCGCTTTCAAGAGTTCCGTTGTGCTTTGGATCATCGGGAATGTGCCTCCTTGAGGTCAGAATCTCGGAGACGAGTACGTCCGACGGCCAAGGGTATTCGCTTTCGCCTTCGAGGACTTGCATTTGTATGAATAGGTCTTGCAACTTGGGAGCAAAGATCTCGCCAGTATCGTGGTTTATATGAATTAACCAACGCAGACAGTCATCGACGGGCTTGGATGCCCGGGAATAGCTGCCCTCGATATGCAGAACCTTCAGTGATGGAGCAGCTTTGAGCAACACGCCAAAGTCCGAGTTGTCAGTGTCGTCAAGGAAGCACTGGCCGTTGACCTCCAACTGCTCCAGATGACAGCCTGACCTGGTCAGCATAGAGGCCACCGAGCCAGCCAACGGCCTCTCGCTTGGAGCAGCTATCAGACGGAAGCATTTGAGTGCGGGGACTGAGAAACAAGGGAAGATGTCCACGAGCTCCACATCGTCATCGCCAAATCGTAGGGCGAGGTCCTTGACGTTCGGGAGGGATATAACGGTGCTCCCGTCGATCGTGACCCCTTCAAACACAAGGTCCAAATGCTCCAGAGCTACGCACTCTTGCAGGATGAAAGCAATCTCGGACCCCAGCTCTATCCATTGTATAGTCAGGCTAGTAAGACGGGACCAATCAACTCCGTGTATCTTCAGGTTACGCTGGCAGCCTTGAACAGATATGATGTTGAGCATCGGGGCACGCATGTTGCGAAGATACAAGATGTCGTAGGGAGAGGCAAGCGCCAGGCTCTCAAGTAATGGCAGCTCGATCGTTATTTGGAAGAGCGCATGCAGCGTGGTACCCGGAAGGCCGAGCGACAGCGATTTGCATCGCAATAAGATAGGCCTCCACATCTTGATACAGCGGTGGAGATCGCTTCTCTGACTGGATGATTGTGGTTCATAGTATATATCCAGGGAAAGCGTCAGTGGAAACGAGCCCGCCCGTAGGGCGCAGGTCGTCAAGAAGACACTATGAGACTCCAGCTTTCGAAGGGATGGTACGGGCCGTGATGACCATGGAACCTTTTCTACGTGGTCATGGATACCGAGCTGCCGCCATAGCATGGGATCAGAGCACGCGCAGTGTCTCCAACGACGGCAGACGTGGGATATGACCATCGGCATGAATTGCGATCCCAGCGAAAAGTCGCTCTTATCTCCAGGGAAGAGACATTGCGCGAAGATCAGAAGAAGGAGTTCGTTCGGAATTGGTGAAAGGGTGGGATGTCGCAGGTGGCCGTCTTTTCGGCGGCTGTATCCTACGTTTGACAAATCAAACCAAGCAGCAGAGCACAGCAAGATCGGAGAGTTACACTTGATGTATGCCGCAGATCTTCACCCATGTCATTAAGATGCATTCTACCCGAGGGCGGTCAGCGACCGGGAAGATAAGTACTGGTGTACGGTAGGCAGGAGCCGGGCAGAATCTAACACTGGAATCATTGTGAAATTAGTGCTTAATAAACTACTTCGCCGAGTAACTCGCACCTGTAAGTTTAGGTTTCCTGATGTGATGGAAGGTGGGATGTCAATGGACGCACGGAGGCCCGGAGGGGCACAGCAGAAAGTTGAAACACGCAATGTCACGCGGCACGTGTTTCGTCACGCATGTTAGTGGCATCTCACGCCACATCGACGCTCTCGACTTCGATGCTAACAGTACCAAAGACATGAAGCGGACCATGTTTGGAAAGGGCTCAACGTGCTGGAAAATGAGCATCTCCTTCGCTGCTCGCATGACTGCGGTGACTTCTGCATACTTCCTAGCTCAGCCGACAGCAACAATAACTACGTCGCGGACAAATAACCTCTGGAAACCAATCCATTCTGTTCGCAGTACTAGAGGTACAATCTCAATCCTCGAAGGTGTACGAAGAGCGACGCGATCTGGACGCCCCAAACAAAAAAAGAAGTTGATAAATACGCTCAGACTCAGATACCTTTAGAAGAGACGGCGCCCGATGTTGCCCGATCGTGCGAGACGCTGGTACGTCGCGCCCGAGAGACACCCATCCTTGGTCGCAGTGCAACCATTCCAGTCGGGGTTGGGCTGGCTAGCGGCAATGCACTGGTTATAATCTGCGGGTGAACGAAGTCAGGCATGTATCCAGAGAGTATTGATTGCGCGGTGACGACGTACTGTTCATGCAGACGTTGGCGTCGGTGATGGCTGTGGCGCTGGGGCTGGCGGCACTGGAGCTAGAAGTGACGGCGGCAGAGCTGGTGGCAGCGATTGAGCTGGTGGTATCGACGGAGCTGGTGGCAGCCGTGGAGGATGGAGTGGCGTCAGAAGAGGAGGAGGCCGCAACTGTGGACGAGGAGGCTACGGTTGTGGATGAGGATGAGGAAGCTACAGCCGTAGATGAGGACGCCGCAGCGGTAGAGGTGGGGGCAGCTGAGGATGACGATGCAACGGTAGAGCTGGCAGCGGCCGCGCTGGAAGCGACGACAGTTGAAGACGAACCACCGGAAGAGAAGTCCGCATTGCTCTTCCAGACGGGAGGACCGGGGATAGGGTATGAGGTAAAGCCTATACGAATGTATTACTTCAGAGGTGCGTCCCCGCTTTGTTGTGCATCAGGCTTACCATTGTATACGTTGAATACGATGCCTGGAGTATCGGCGGTGTAAGCTCCCGGGAAAGCAACCAAAGCATCGGAGACGGGCGTCTCGGTGCCGGAACCAGTGAGCTCAATCTGGAAGCAGTCGGGGTAGAACTGAGCGCCTGGGTAGCTCCCGGCGGAGTGAAGAGCGATGCTACAATCATACGAAGTTAAGGTGCGTATCTAGTGTGTCATGACGGAGAATTCACTTACATCTCGTGGCGGACAAGGTACTGGCCGGCCTTCAGAGCGCTGGGGATCGTAACCGTCCAGGTGCTGTTCTGGCTGGTCAAGATGTCCGTACCAGCCCATTTACCGTTCTCGTAGCCGCCCTCGTCGATCTTGAACCAGACGACGTCTGAGCCGGTAGGAGCGTACTCAGTGATATCAGTGTTGGAGGGTACGGCACCCATGTAGGTGATCACAGGTCCCTGGGGCATTGTTTCATGAAAAGCTGCATGCAACTGATAAGAACGCAGACATACCACATGGGAGCTTGGCCAATCGGTCCAGTGGAAGGACATCTGGTCGCCGGCTGCGGCGGATGCCACAAGAGCGGCAGGTTTTGCCCCGGTGCCGCCTTGACCATTGCATTGGATACTATGCGAAAATGTCAGGGAACTCATGTGCGGAGAGCCATCATCTCGGAGCACTTACTCGAGAAGGGTGACGTCCTCCACAGGTCCGTTCCCTGGGATGGCACGCTCAATACGGTCTGGGACCGGGTTCTTGTACGGGTCTTGGTACGGCTGGTAGGCCGTGTACACTTGGCCACTGATGGTGACAGTGTCAACATTTCCGTGAGCGACTACGCGCATAGAGAGTGCAAGGAGGGGCAAAAGGATCTGAGCGCGAAACATGATGCAAGTGTAAAACGGTGGCAAATGTGAGTATAATAGCGAGCAAGCTCAGGTTGTCGACGGCCAGGCGTCCGAAATGAAAGAATATGAAGTGAAAAGGAAGGTTGACAGAGACAAGCTCCGAGGGAGAGGCAGTCAAGCACCAGAAACGAGGAGGAATCAGAGGTAGGTAATTGTGAATCTGAATACATGGCATTTGACCTCTTTATACTTGCCCGCTCGGAAGGCGCATTATATCTGGTGACTGCGTACGATGATAACAGTCAATGCGAGCAACAGCCGGCGAGAAGAGAGAAATCCGCTACAGAGGATTTCCAAGTCTCGGCGCAGATGCTGCTAAACGGATATACTGCGCCGGTTCCATACAAGGGGCAGATATGCCTCAACGGAGAAGATGCCGCGCGAGACATGGGCGGAGGCCTCGGAACCGTTCAGTCGAGGTACAATCGAGTCCTCCGGGTCGACGCACCTTGTTCATTTCCTTGCGTTGCCATGGAATGCTACACGGAACCAAATGTCCAGGCATCGTGCGGACTGAGTCTGGATGGTGTCGTCCGACTCGTCGCTCCTTGGCTCAAAGGACTTGCAAGTTAAATGCCGTGAAGTTACGAAGACCTCTAAGAATCTTGACTCTACGCCCGGAGAATAGTTCGGTGTGCATACCAGTATCCAGTGGAATTGGGGCTGTGAATCTTGCAGCTTGAAGCTTGAAGCTTGGAAGTATATGTGTGCTACATCAGAAGTCGCAGACTGACCCATTCAGCTTGACGACGGCCGAGCACGACTTTGTAATTAAAAGTTCGGCCATCGGCCCGCAAGATTCCTCTTCAAGCGAACGCGTAATGAACGCAATAGTGCTTAGTATATCTGCAGTCGACTACCGTACTCATGCACGTATTTCCTCGTGCATTCCCAATTTTCGTCTCGGAATTAACTTACAAACAAACTTGTACACGCAGCAAAAGCGAGCTTGCGAGAGTTGATGCGTGGGAGTGCTTGCCACAGGGAGAGCTTAGTCAGCCTCTTCTTCATACGACGGGAC
>ML213536.1:172536-203067 GCA_004369045.1 Heliocybe sulcata | reverse complement strand
TGAGGGTTCCTGTGTTCAACAACAAAGATAAATTCGTTCTGGAGTATATAGGATACATGTTTCAATATAAAGCTAGGTATATACAATAGAATCTATCCTCAGTATATATCATTTTTTCTGCATTTATTGCGCTTTCTTTCGACTTTCTAGGAGCCATTGTAGCGCATTTTTCCATATCCATATGTTTTTCCCACATACCCATTTCAGGTTACGGTAGCACCGCCACTGAAGCAACAATGCACTTTATGTCGGCATCGCGGACGTGCTGGGCGGGAGCAACCGTGGAGCGCATAAAGGCACCATTATGAATTTTTACAGGAATTTTTCCGTATTTTGTCTGTCCAACGGACAGTCTACACAGTCAACGTCGGGCGCGAGGTGTGGGTGGCCTAATTAGGCAACAGCGCCTGGCACCGTCGGTGACCGACGTCAATGGGCAGTGTGTTATAATATATAGTATGTCTACACTATAGTACTCTACAGCTAAGGGAACCCCTGCCCCGGTACCACCGCCGGTGTCAGCCCAGAGCGACTTTGAGCCTAGCTAGGCCCCAGGGACAGTTGCAACGGTAAGCCTAATAAGGCTCATAGTCTGGGACGTCTAGATGGGCGCTACTCACTGCGGTGTAGGATAATGATAATGAGCGGAGTTACATAAGCATTCTCAGGACCTGTGTGTGGCGTCTTTTGTGGCTGCAGAATAAACAGCTCTTCGTAGTCAGTTCCTGAGGCCAAGTATCCTTAGCATAGGGTGTTTGTTGAGAGGGTAACTACGGAGATATAGTGGTAGTTAAAACCGCCAGGTAGTAAGGACTGCCGTACGTCGAGTACATCAGTACGCCCGCTGTCTGTATCAGCATTTTTGATGCAACAAATCATCAGCGCAACTAGAGCTTGTTGCATCAGGTTCTTCTCTACTGTTAGTCTATAATGCCCGCTGCCAAATGGCACTTCCAACCGGATTGTGCAAACCTCTCCCAGTCCGATGATCCCGGTGAGTCGGAGATTGATTCTGGTACTCAACGGCAAATGCCGACCATGTGGCGAGAGATAGAAATGCTGCCTCGCAACAATCCTGGCTATATCGCGCATCCCATATGCACTCATAAATCGTCTAAAATGTAGCCAATCAAGTCTCCAAGTTTTTGATGTTAATTTATACTGGGTGTATACGTGCAGCGCTACTCTCGGATAATGAGCGGGGTTCGAACCTTCCCTGATACTGAGCGGGGTTCGAATTGAGCTACCCCCGGCCGTAGGCCGGAAGAAAAAATCAAACAAAATACCCTACGGTGCGCATAGCATCTTACTTGACATAGCGTACCCAGACGGTCGCTAGGTCGAGGATGGAATTGTCCAAATGGCTCTTACGAGCCGACCCCGATTTTTCTTTTTCTTTTTCTTTTCTTTTCTTTTTTCACATCTTAGTCATTATCGTGCCCGGGTTCCCGGTTGGTCCGCAAATAGTCCGGGAGCGACCAGACATAACTCATTAAATCCTGGGACAAGACCTGTGCACGCCGGCGTCAAGAATCGCCTCGCTGTTTCTTGCGCTCTCCTCTTCATCTTGTTTGCTGTCTTGAGCACTGAGCTGAGCGACATCCAGCCTATCGACATTACCTAGACTTCTACAATGCCGAAGGTACGCTTTTCATCCTTCGAGGTGTCGTGCGCTGACACAGTCGCCTTCTCATCGGGCCTTAGAACAAGGGAAAGGGAGGAAAGAACCGGAGAAGGGGAAAGAATGAGAACGACGATGACAAGCGCGAGTTGGTCTTCAAGGAGGATGGGCAGGAGTACGCGCAGGTGATAAAGATGCTGGGCAATGGACGCATTGAGGCGCTGTGCTTCGATGGCGAGAAGCGGTTAGCGCACATTCGAGGAAAGATGAGGAAGAAGGTATGTTTATCTGCTTTTGACCCTTAGAAGGACGGTTCTGATGCGAGAGGTCTGATTGTAGGTCTGGATCAATCAGGGCGACATCGTGCTGCTGTCGCTGCGGGAATTCCAGGACGACAAGGCCGATGTGATTGTAAAATACACGGCGGACGAAGCCCGAAGCTGTACGTCGCCCTCTCCCTCGTCGAATTGTGTCTTTGCTGACACCATTTGCCTTCCTCTTTCCATCTCCCCTGACCCTCGATCTTTTTAGTGAAATCATACGGCGAGCTCCCAGAGAACGCGAAGATCAACGAGACGGAGAACTTCGGCGAGGAAGAGGGCGAGTGTACGTTCGAGTTCGGCGACGAGGGCGAGGTGGATATCGACGACATCTGAGGATATCGAACAATCAATCCAGTCATTTGCTTCCGCTGTATTCTAATTCCGTTTCCCCTTCGTCTGTGGTGAGCAATGTTGTGTACGCTTGACCTCTTGTGTTTTCTAGACTCAATCGCTGTATCGTTCATCGCTGCATATATATTTCTTCTTTCCTCGTAAGTCTCATGCGACGGTGTCCGATCTCGAGGCGGTGGCGCGCGTCAAGGACGGAAATAACCCTTCCTCATGGGTTGGGCCAGGCCGGGACCGTCCAACGTATAGCTCATGGGAAATGCCATACTTATAGAGCTTTGCGGCTGAACCCGTTCGGAATGACTCACCTATTGACAGACTGTTACCTCGATAGCAGGCCCAGCATTATCAGTGTATAAAGCTCAGTCGGACCGGCGTCATGTAAGTCTGCAGGTATGCGTTCTCCATCTTACATGCGGTCTTACTGCCCAATGGGCCCCTTGCTACTTTTACTTCGCAGGACGATTCTCTATCAATCCCAGAAGCGCGTCGCGTCGATCTTTCGATTGAAGCCAGCCACATTGCGGCGACTGCTGAGCCGGACACGGTGCAGCCGCCGCATGGAGTTCTTGTCGTCGATTGTACTCGAAAGTGGATTGCCCCTGGCTTCATAGACGCTCATACGTTCGTGGAAGATGGCTGCCGAGATGACCGTACTTATGGTATCCCAGGCATGCGTTCACAAGTATATATCCCCACGTAGAAGACTACGTGGTCTCAAAGCAGTGCGTGGTGGTTGTTGCGTCCAGCTCGAGTGAGGTGAGATCTTAAGAAGGAGCATATGCGTTCCTGCATCTAGTTCGGCGAAGGTTAGATTCACCGTCGCAGGTCTCACCATAGCAGAAGATGTCTACGCGGGACAAATCGCAGGCTGTCTTCAAGGTAGAGTCTACAGACTATTCGGCGAGGTACGCTGCTACTGAACTGATAACTCCAGCCCTGGACAGTGATAGCTGGACCACCACCCTGGTCGACCACTTCTCTCTGGCGCATATAGAGAAAGCCATACAAGTCTCGGTGGAGTCGGGCGTCCGCACGATGTTTTGCTTATCTCGCATCGTAAGCGTCCTTGCTCTGCATGTCCTGCGGTATCCTGAGGAGTTCGATGTGCGCCATATTAGCCTGTCAACCCGAGTCTTTTTCCGTTCGAGTTCAGCGATCGTGAAGCGCGTGACACGCAGATGCAGATGTTTCGTGTCCTCGCTGCCAAAGACAGTGGGCGTCTGTCTCCCGATGGCAGAGTCACGCTCGGTTTCGCGCACGGCCTGCAGGGTTATTATGGCGAGGCAGAGGACGACCGGATTTTATCCGAGGTCCGCAGGCCGGGGATCACGCCCGTGATGGCACATAATTCTGGCGGACCGACAGGGATGGGGGGCACTTACAAGGTCTGCGGGTGGGCTCAGGCAGGCTTGATAAGGGTGGACTGCATATTCTCCCATTGCAACGCCCTGGTACATGCAAATGCGTGTTCAAGGGAATGGGAGTTCTTGACAGAGAGCGGCGCGAGCATCCTTTCAACTTTCGGTGCGATTCGGTTGTTGTATGCTGAGCATGCTTCAACTGAATTTGCATTCTAGGAAACGGAGCTTGGCATGAGCCGCGGGAACCCAGTTGTTTATGAAGGCATGCGATGGGGAGTGAAGGCTGGCCTGGGCACTGTGAGTGCATCCCAGTCTTGCGAGTGAAGCTCTTGCTTTACTACGGATATGCGTAGGACAATGTTGCCGCCAGCTCGGAGATGTTTACTGCCGTGCATCTAGTGCTACAGTCGGAACGTGGTGAGTAGCAGCATCCACTTGGACACAGGATAAGATCCTAGCTGATCTGTTGCTGTTAGGACGCATCCATGAGACCCTGCATGCTCAGGGCAAAGTACTGCTACACAATGACCTTCCGGCCGCTTCTGTTTTCCGCCTGGCCACCCTAGGGGGAGCTGGGGCAGCGTACGTCGCTTTTGAGGTAGGATCGCTGAAAGTGGGCAAGCTAGCAGATGTCATATTGTACGACCCAGATTCAGCCGATGTCGCTGGATGCAGCGATCCTTTCCGAGGTATCGCTATCCATGCCACCGGCGCCGACGTTACAATGATCATCATTCACGGCGAAACTGTCAAGAAGGATGGAAAGTTGCTCCGCAAGGAGTGGCGGGAGGTTAGGGAGCAGCTGCAGCACCACAGAAGGATGCTCGAACAGAGCATATCTGCTCTGAAGGTCCGCGCTGCATCGGCGTAGCTTCGTACACGCCAAGTAGATACGCGAAGCAGTACTTCCCCGATCACACTACACCACTCAGCATACCCAAAATTCATCAGCTTTAACCTACCCCGCTGCAGTCATAGTTCGACGTCGCGTCCGCGTTAGCAGGACGCTGAGGGCGGCTTGACGTACGAACGGTCCTAAGCGTTTAAATATTGTTAATCTCCCAGACTTGGACTGCCGGGCGCTACTCACTGTGGTGTAAGATAATGATAATGAGCGGAGTTACGTAAGCATATTCAAAACCCGAAAGTGGCGTCGTCTGTGGCTGCAGCATGAAATGCTCTTTGTGGTTGGTTGCTGGTGACATAGATCCCTCAAGCTCAGTAGAGCCAGAAAGTATTATAGCAGTAAATATATCTACCAAGGAAAAGGGAGTGCTGTGCCTCTAGAGCTCACTAGGATGGCCCGGGACTTGTATCAGCATTTTGGAATCAAGAATAACCTATATGTTCAACATCTCTACAGAAGTATTTTCCCTACTATTAAACTTAAATAAGAGCTATGTCCGATGGCAAACAGCGCTTCTCGGTAGGTTGTCTAAGCCTTCTCCCTGCTTGGTGACACCCAAGGGGATCGAATCGGACACTCAACGGCATCTCCCGGTACATGTGGCGGGAAATAGAATGCTGCCTTATAGCGGGCTCGCCTGTATTGCATGTTCCTTATGTATCTATAAATCTTCTAAAATATAGCTCATTATATGGTGCAAATTTTGACGTCTCTTGATATTGAGTCTATCTCTGCAGCAGAGCCCTCTGATAATGAGCGGGACTCGAACCTGGCCGGATACTAATGAGCGGGGTCTAAATTGTGCCACCACATGAAGTACCCGGCCATAGGCCGGGAAGGAAAATCGAATAAATTACGGGATGGTACATAGTACATCATGGCGTAGTCAAAGAGTTGCTAGACTTTGGATTGGATTGTTAAAGGGGCTCTTAGAGCCGGCCCCGATCTTTAACTTGTACAATACGACCCCCAGAAAAAACAGTCCCACGCCTCGCTGACTAATCAAGCCGCACGTGGTTTGCTCGCGTTCGCGAAATGCGAAGTGTGGTCGTGGACGCGGAAGCAGATTGTCGATCGTCTAAGTCCATTATTTATCAGGGTAGATACATGGTCGTACTGGCAGTGTCACTCCAAGAGGAAATGCAATCCTCCCAACACGGACTGAGGTCGCAACTACCGAAATGGAAGATAACGCCCATAGCGCCACAAATGCGACCGTGCGCTAACTTCGAGGGGTGTGCTGGAATTGTGAAGTTTTCTGTAAGCAAGAATAGAATATAAGATAGAACACAAGATAGTACTGTGCCAGTAATTGTCAAAAATCTTATGGTGTAGACGAATCGCCATGTGCGCTGACCATAAATATCGTACAAACAAGGAGACTCGAACGAACAACCTTCAGCATGCCGCGTAAGTCGAAATTGTACATATTATCCACTACACCATGTCTGCTTACAGGTCTTGAGAGCTATAATGTATATATTACCTCCATTTTCCGACTCAAATACACTTTATACCCCTCAAACCCCTCAATATTGCACCTTTATCTGCTTCCAGTTACTCAAGCACATTAGACTAGTGTAATTGAGCTATGGCTTCATTGCCTCTCTGCCAGGTTGCCCACAGTCACTGATCAATATCCTCCCACTAAAAGCGCAGTCAGGGTGGCGTGGGACTGTTTTTTCTGGGGGTCGTATTGCCCAAGATCCGATCTTTCTTTTTCTTTTCTTTTCTTTTTTCACATCTCAGTCATTATCGTGCCGAATTGCCGGGCATTTTGGTAAGATTGGTTATTAGAGTGTATTTGCAGCGGGCCCCACTAAGTATTTTAGTGACGTCACTAAGGAAAGAATGCGGCTTGGCCGCCAGGAAATGATGACACACTAAGGTATTCGGCAGTTTCCGAGAGCTAAGAAACATGGCCGTGCAAATACACTCTACTACTCTAGACTTGAGCTTGAACAGTCGGATCCTGTTCTAATTCTGGGTCTACTAGAGCATGGAAAAGATATGGCATCGCGTCGGCTTCTTACCTACTTACCTTACCTTCGCCTGGACTGCAATAACATTTTATCAGCATGAGGTGATAGGCATATGCTTCGTTTTCTGCACCCGGAACGTTGGTGTGCTATATAACTAGCGTCGTCTGGTCAGCCCGAGTCCCAACTCCGCCTCCATTGCTCGACTTAGACTTTCCGGATGTCTGCGATTCTGCTACAGAACGGGTTGTTGACTACATACACCGACCGCGATGGCCCGCTATCAATACCAGAAGCCCGTCGCGTGGATCTCTTAATTGACGGAGAGCGTATCGCGGTTGTCGCGGAGCCCAATACTGTCCAAGCCCCTACGGGAGCTTTGACAATCGACTGTACCAATAAATGGATCGCCCCAGGTTTTGTGGACACTCACAGGTATATATATATGTTGCTACCACAACCCATGCTGCAGGTATTCAGAATTACGCTAGGCATGCATGGATGTCCGTATCTCCACACCAAGAAGACTGGACGCTGGCAGAGTAGTGAGCTATACAATTCCACTTACGAGTCTCGTCTCTTAAGTTACCCTTCTGCAGCATAGCGAAAGCGCCAATGACGACCACTCGCTTAACCACGGCTGAGGACATATATGTGGGACAGCTGTCCGGCTGTCTTCAAGGTAAATTTACATACCTGTTGAAGTACCGGAAATCATCGATATGCCTCTGCAGCATTGAATGGTGGCACCACAACTGTGGTAGACCACTTTCATGCCGCAAACTCCCGTTCTCACATAGAGAAGGCCGTCCAAGCAACGGTCGAGTCAGGCGTGCGCTCTATGCTTTGCGTCTCCCGACAGGTACAGAGGCATAATCTCTCTGCTGAAAATCTCTGAAATACATTAGTCCATACTAGTCAACACCTACTAGCCTCAGTCCATTTCGTATGTATGACGAGGCCGAGGTTTCGAAGATGCAACTGGAGATGCTACGCTCTCTTGCTGAGAAGGACCATGGACGTCTGTGCCCCGATGGCAGGGTAACGCTAGGTTTAGGGTACGACTTCCAGGGCCACAATCCAGGTGAGGACAAGCGCGTACTCTCCATGGCCCGTGAACTAGGCATCACACCCATCACTATGCACTATGTCGGCGGCCCACACGGGATGTCGACAGATCACAAGATTCGCAAGTGGTCCGAGGCAGGGCTGTTGCAGGGAGATTGCATCTTCTCTCATTGTAACGGCCTCGTACACCAGAATCCAGACCCTAAGGAATGGGAACTGCTCAAGGAAACCGGTGCTAGTGTTGCTGTTACTCCTGTTAGTTCTTGCATCCTCGCTCATAGACATGTACTGATGGTTACCACTGCAGGAGGACGAACTTGGTATGGGTCATGGCAACCCCGTGACGTACGAATGCGTAAGAAGGGGTGTAAAGGTCGGACTCGGCATCGTAAGTGTCTCTCTGTCAGTGTAGCGTTAACGGTATCTGCTACGGAAGAGGATAGGATTGTGCGTCAATAGTCAGCACCGAGATGTTCCCGGCCATGCATTTTGCTTTACAATGGGAGCGTGGTAAGTGGGAGGACAGCATCTCACCGCATGTCTACGAACTAACCTGGGTGCAGGACGTATTCACGAGGCCCTCAGTAGTCGAGGCAAAGGAATAGCATACAACAACCTCCCGGCTGCGTCTGCATTCCGCCTAGCCACACTCGGGGGCGCAGAAGCCGCACACGTCTCGTCCAAGCTCGGGTCCCTAGAAGTGGGCAAACTTGCGGACATCGTCATCTACGATGCAGACTCGATCAATCTGGCGGGCTGTCGCGACCCGTTCCGAGGCATCGCGCTGCACGCAACAGGTGCGGACGTCGAGACCGTCATCGTCAACGGCGAAATTGTCAAGAGAGACGGGAAGTTGGTCCGCAAGCAGTGGAAGGAGGTCGCAAAGCAGTTGAAGCACCAGCAGGATTCGCTCAGAGAGAGATTGGCTCGGATTGACCTAGATGAGCAGTACAAGGCAGCGATGCCCATTCTCCGTGTACCAGTCGAATGAAGTATCTACGCGGTATGCAACGTACTGCGAGCAGATAATGACCTCCGAGCCGTCTCAGACTCATCTTCCTGGAAGGTTAGTGTCGGGAAGCGTGAGTCGGAATACCAAGAACTGGTTGTCGTTGTTCAGTCCAGCATTATATGGTACTCCAACAGAGATGCCGTCCATTGTTATGAAATCATTGTCGGACTAGCAGCAAGGAACAGTGTCAGCGTTGGTAGCGAGCCTATCCGATAGGGGAAAACTCACCGCAGTGAACAAGAAATAATCATTCGGATAAGCTGGATCATGCGCCGACTCCAACGATAGCGACTCCCATTTAGCATCTATCAAGGTCTGGTCGGCCGGGGACCCTGAAAACACACTAGGTCAAAGCCGTTACTCCCCTAACTTTGTCGCTCTTACCATTATGCAGGCCAAACCGAGCTAACTGCGTGTCATTGATGTAGTTGACAAACGACGTATAAGTCGCAGCAGTGATGCTTGAGTTCAGTACGCCATTGACAGCGATGGGACTGGTCGGACTGTCGAATACGGTATTGTGTATGTCGGTGGCACCGGTGATATCGACCAGATCAGCTTGCCTTGAATGGTCTCCAGTTAGAGATATAAGAGTACTGATAGCGAACAAAGACCTACTTGTAAGAAGAATGATCGTCACCACCTCCATGACCGTCGCCATCCCGAGACAGCACCAGGAAAAGACCGTTACCAAGAGAGTGCATCTCGCTAGCCGCTAACGTGTTTCCCTTCTTGTTGGTAATAGGCAGCGGCACTACCCATTCTCCAGCAAGTGTCGGCATGTCGTTCACGATATCGTAGGCGAGCAGTCGGGTGTAACGGGATGTTGTCTTGTCGGAACCTCCATCCTGGATTGTTGCAGATTGCAATAATGCGTACAGTGTCTGGCCGCTGGGATCCAAGGACAGACCCTCGAAACCTATCCCCAGTGTCAGTATATCTCCCTTCATGAGGACAATAAATAGATTGTACCCTGATTACCCGCACGCCCAGTAGTGGGGTCGACCACGGAGGTGAAGTTGAGCTTGCCATCCACCATAGGCAGGATAGCAGGCGGGGGAGCGATAGTTTGTATGAGATTGCCGGTAGACGAGTACCGATAGATATACGGTCCATACTCGTCACTTGTCCACCATCTGCACAAAATGGCTCTTCTGAGCCTCCGAATATCAGCATGCAATAAGCACAACAACTCACGAGCCATCAGCGTTTAGAGCCAGACCCTCAGCATCCGTGCAGAGATGATTATAAGTCGCATTCGGAATAGGCATCGGAGGGTCAGCCAGCACATTCTGCGGATATCCGTCCTGCTGCGGCCTTATGGCCAGGGAGTCCAGTCCAGTTGTTCTTGTTCCATTCCTTTCGTAGTACAGCAGAGTGCTCCTGTAATCCAGCTGAAGCGTCTGCTCCGCAGCCGTGAAGGAAAGGTTGGCCGTCCCATAGTAAGGCGACAGTACGAAGTCGATCACATGCTGACGTGCTTGATAGTCGACGGTGCCCTGCCTAGATTAGCAAACATGAATACCACATTAAAGCTCATAATGACGCGAAGGTGCTTACACATTGTAACCGCGGTCAGGCTGCACGATGAATGTGCCAGAGAAGGTACCGTCTCCCTGGGGAGCAAAAGACCCTGGCTTCACGGCAATGGCGCTCCCAATTCCTCCCAGGGTGTTTCCTGTAGTCAGTAGTACATTAGCGATGCGATTCACTTTGCAATTAGCCGACATACTCACCGGTAGAGTCGGTAAAGTTAGAAGGGATCAGTCCAAATGCCACTAAACCCTGTGAAACGTTGTCAGGGCGAATACAGGCGTCGATATCATCAACTTACCTTGTTCACGAACGTCTTCCCAGCCACCTGGACGCTAACGGCCATTGATGGATCGGGCTCTGCTAGCGCCAGGCTGGGTACGGCCGAAACGCCGTGGCATACCAACACTCGCAAAAGACCGCAAATTGCGGAAACTCGCTGCAATTTGAGCATGATGTTCACTCCAGCTTGGGGCTCCTCGGCTTCAACGCAACGAATATGCAGAATCCTTCGGCCCTATATACCAAAAACAGATTCACCCACGCAGTTATATACAGACTGTGTACATGTGGAAAGAACGCACGTTGGCCCATCATTCTCATACTCAGCATGTGCGCTTGAACCGATGTCAGCATCAATGTCGCACTATTGGATGATGCGAATGCCACTTCAAAGTAGCCACTCTGCGGTGATTGCAGCCACATGAGTGCATCTGGGCCGCATACACATGTTATATATAACTTTGTAGCGTAGGGGTAGATGTCGGCGCTTCATCCTGACAAGGTGAACGGACATGCAATGTCTCTCCAGGGGACTTATACGGTATGCAGCAATCATGACGACACTGCCAGGGAATGGCGGAAACCAATATTGTGGAAGAGTCAACACGCAGGTCTGACAAGCACATGGTTAGATGTAATATTGATATCCGTATATCGTAGTACTTACAATCGGCGACGGAAGCATGCCAAGTCCCGAGACAGCATGAGAGTATTGAATTTTATCTGGATACCAGGTAACGGCTCACTTATATCACAGATATGTCATTCTCGGAGTGAGTATTTAGTCCCCTCATGCGACGCGGCGAAATTCGCAGGCAGCAAGGTCCTGTAGACCGTGCCAGATTTCGTCGGTCTGATTAAACATTCGCTATCTCCGAGCAAGGAGCTGTAGGGTTTGCATGTTCGGCACGCAGCCTTTCTCCTTGAGATACAGCACGATATCTCTGGCATCACCCTTCACCGCCAACTTAAGCATCTCCGGCGTGACCGACATCCTATCTTCGAGCTTTCGTCTCTTTGTACTCTTCGGGATGCGGGGCGTGTCTCCCCGTTCTATGAGCATCTTGAGAAGGAGCAGATCTTTGCGGCGAATGGCGATCATGGCAGCCAGCCCATTCTTGCACGCCGGAGAAGCGCCATGCTCCAGGAGAAATCGGACCAGCGGGATGAAGCCAGCGTAAACGGCTTTCGTCAACGCGTACCCGTCGTGCGAGTCGGTGTTCGGTGCTGGAATGCTTGGATGGCTGTACAGGTATCTGAGAAATGGGAGGGGCTCGTCCTGAGCTGACCAGTTATGACTCTTACTACCGGTAGGCTTTGGCATAAGCGAGCGAAACAGTCGGCGGGGAAGTTCTGGTTTCGCTAAAGATAGTGGGGAACACTCCGGGTTCTCGATCACGCGTTGAAGCACGTCTTGGCTGCATAATGGGAACCGCAAAGCCTTCGTAAGAATGCCTTGAGCAATCGCACTTGTGGTCCGGCTAGACACGTATCTCTCTATGAGATATTGTGCACGGACAGATGAAGGCGCGGCCTCGAAGACGACATGGAGATGCTTGCATGTGTACGGCAACGATTCCGACAGCGCAAGTAACTGGATTTCGTAGAGCAGCTGTAAGAATGGGTTAGGACTCTACATTTCTTCTTGACAGGTATCAACTAGCCTCTACTGGTAGCCTTTCGAGCGCAGGAAGGACTGTTAGGTGGTCCATACGCATATACGAGATGGCGGTTTGGAGTCTTTGGAAGTGAGCTTGCCGCCAATTTGTCGCATCACGGATCCCCCGCCGGCATTTACCGATGCCACTCCGGGGCACGGGCCGGTTGACCCCGGCGCTTCCCCGATCTTCGAGCTTCAAGTTCTCAAGTTCTATTAGCAGTGGCAGCTAGCCTTCTACCATTCATCTCACTTTGCAGTCGTATTCGGCAGTGAGCTGTACTTGCTGTAATATATTCTCTGACTCATAAGTGTATCCTGCAGGGCAGATATCTGGAATGGCCATTCGTTTAAATCAAATCAGGACCCTTCGTGAATTATACAAAGCTGTGGCTTTGCAGCCAGCGGATTCAGATAAACTTCGCTACCCAGTTGTAACGTCCTTGCTAGATCGCGTGTCTCTCTAGTAAGTCGCAACTTGCGTTCATTACTAGATAGTGACATGACATGCCCACGGCAATGAAATCATGATCGCGCAGTCAGGGTGATATCACCAAACTTGAGGTCGATGCTATAGTCAACGCTGCTAACAAGAGTCTTCTGGGTACGTGAGATGATCTCGGATCCAAGTAAATCACCGCGGCTTATAACGACCAAACGTTTAACTGCTATTTAAAGGTGGAGGCGGAGGCAAGTGACGGTACTCCGTTGAATCCTCGATTTTTTGGTTGATGCTTGCGTTCTAGTGGATGGAGCAATCCATGCAGCCGCGGGTCGCGAGCTCCTGAAGGAATGTAAGCCATTCCGCCTGCACTCATGCACTATTTCAACGAGGCGATCGCGAGACTTATACAACATGTTGGATACATCGATATCCGCGGTACCCCAGGTCGCACTCTTAACGGTTGCGAGACTGGCGATGCTAAGATCACCAAGGGATACCAGCTGCCATCGTAAGTCTTTGAAGGACATGCATATCTGCCATGACTTCAATTGGACTTGTAGACGACATGTGATTCATACGGTCGGCCCCATCTACTCAAAATCAGACGTCCAACGCAGAGCGGAGAAACTTGCGTCCTGCTATAGGACCAGCCTGCAACTAGCTGTGGACAATTCTCTGAAACATATCGTACGTTCTCATACTCCATCATATGGCCGGCGACGGGCGTTCATTTAGGACCTATCACACAAGGCGTTCCCGTCAATTTCGACTGGGATATACGGCTACCCTATTACGGACGCGACTCATCTTGCATTAGATGAAGTCCGGAGATTCTTGGATTCTGAGAAGGCAGATACGGTGACGAATACTCTTCCCTATTTATCCCAGCGTGGCACTTACACTTAAGTAATATTCAGCTTGAGAGGGTAATATTCGTTGTGTGGAGTGATGCAGACAAAGCAGTATATGAGTGAGTATACTTGCTACTCCGGCCGTTCATCTGATGCGATATGTCCTTAGGGAGCTCATACCTGAGTATTTCCCGCCGGATAGTGAGCCTTCTGAGGCAAAACAGGAATGAGAAGAAAGTTGGTCAGGGATCACCTGATCACCTGCACACGACTATCTGTACTGAGCCCGTGGCTGGTTAAATGCAGGTGGTTCTGCACGGACATCGCTGTACACACGCCAGATGATAACGAGCTTCGCGCAAATCGTGGCCCTTACGATAATGATTCTGGGCGGTTGGCAGAAAAAGGTCCGCGCTGCTCGAGTCCATCAAATCAGTCTGCGGATATCCACGTGATGCTTTACGCGCCTAGAAGGAGCTGGCGGTCTGATCGGGCGCTACATATCAGCGCTCCCGGACCGCTCTTTCGACATTCGCGTCGTCTTGTGACCCGCGGTGCAGGGCTGGTGTTGATCCTGCAGCCCGTTTTCGCTCGAGTTTTCCCGAACAAAAATCGACAACACTGTGCATCATGGACGATATATTATGGCACTGAGTGACGGGATTGCTCTTGCTCCTCGGTTCTCTTCCTCTGAGGTACTGCTTCTCGCGAACGTCTATAGCCGAAGCAAACGAAGCACCCCAATATGGGTTTGTTCTACAATATCTTCATAGCCTCCTTCGTTTCGATAGGTGCGTCAGTGACTCGCGATTGTGGCGCAGGAGAGCACATCCACTGACCTCTTTCGATATTTTTTTATCAAGGATCGTTCCTCTTCGGGTGCGCATGTTAAACTTCCGCGCGGACGTCGGGTGTGCTCATTTGTTCTACAACTCTTCCTATAGATATGATAGGTTCGTAACTTTTGGACCTTCGATAGCGTGTGGCTCATGAATAAGCAACGTGCAGCGGGATTATCTCCTCCGTCCTTACTTTCGGTCGTTTCCAGGGGTACTTTGGGTTCGACGAAGCAAGTAATTTGGCTGGAGCAGTAGTCTCTACCTTCACCGGTATGCTCCGTATTTACTCGTCTTCGCTACTGCGAAATTGAAAGAATGAACAGGTGGATGTTTCTTTGGGGCGATGGGTGCCGGGTGGTACGTGACACCTGCTAACTCCACACTTCAAAATCCCACTTCATTACTATGTTGTCGTCCGTGTGACTGAAGAGTGCTGTCCAGGATGAACGACAGGATTGGCAGGAAACGAAGCATCCAGGTTTACCCCACGACTAAATCCTACTATGCATGGACGATTAAATGGTGGTTCATGATAGATAGGCGCTGCCTTCGCTCTGTGGGGTTGCGCGATGCAGGCAGGAGCGAACAACTTCGCCTGCCTGCTCATCGGGAGGATCGTCGCCGGACTGGCTATCGGGTACGTCTTCAAGTTGGGCTGCAGGCATATGTCGCAACTATACTCATTCTTCTACAGAATCCTGTCAATGACTGTTCCACTCTACAACGTGCGATTACCCCGTCACTCTACTTGGCACAGAGTCTCATATCCACTCCGGTCCCTAGACTGAGATCGCTCCTCCGAAAATCCGTGGATTCCTTGTAGGTTTGGCTCAACAGCTAATCGGGATCGGATTCATCGTCGCCAACTGGGTACGACTGCCCATCTGACGGCTCTGTCCAGTTGCTATATTATCTGCATAGGTCGGTTATGGCTCGCAATACCTAGACAGTAACACGCAGTGGAGAATGCCTCTTGGCCTTCAGGTCGGTTCTGCAGCTCTGTAATGCCCTAGTCCTGTTTTAAACGCGCCTAGCTTGTTCCTGCGGCTCTTCTTCTCATAGGGACTCAGTTCCTGCCGTATAGTCCTGTAAGTCACGTCGTTCTTGAATCCTATGGATCCCCACAATTATGCGATTGTAGCGGTGGCTTCTGGAGGTTGGCCGTGACGAAGAGGCTCGACAGGTTGTATATCAGCTGCATGGTGTTAAGACCTTAGATGTATCGGAAGCAGCGGAAGAAGAATTCCTAAAGATGCACGACAGCATCAAAGCGGAGCTACTCACACGTAGTCGCAATGTGGCGGACCTGTTCGCTACGAGGGCGATGAGGAGGAGGACACTCGTGGCCTGCGGAGTACAAATCTTCGGACAGTTCACGGGTATCAATGGTATGACCAGATGCCCATGTCAAGTGAACCTGGCATCTCTGAACCAACCCCTTCAGTGATCAACTACTTCGGGCCGCAGATGTATCAGACCCTAGGACTGGATGCTGGAAAGACACTCTTAGTCCAAGGGATATACGGTGCAGTAGGCCCCATAACCAACTTCTTGTGAGTGAATTTGTCGCGTTCCACGGAGCTGGCTGTTCCACTAAACTTTGCCTCCATGCAGCTTCATAATCTTCATTCTGGACAGGGTGGGCCGGAAGAAGCCTTTGCTGCTCGGCTCCGGAATCAACATAGTGACCTTCTCTGCTCTGAGTGCTATCGTGGCGTCCTTCCCACCCGGAGAAGGGACGACAAACCTTGTCGCGCAAAGGGCTGGTATTGCGATGATATTCTTGACGAGTATATTCTTCTCTCTCAGTTTCGGCCCCGTGAGTTGGGTCTTGGCATCCGAGGTGGGTGTGGTCATGTCATGCATCTTTCCTGTCGACGTACCTTGGACTAGGTTTTCCCGACCGGTGTCCGGTCCATGGGTACCAGCTTGGCGACGTGCTGTAACTGGGCATTCAACGTCCTGTTTTCACAAGTTTCGCCTATCGCAATGAAGAATATCGGTTGGAAGTTCTATATCTTGTTCGTATGCCTCAATGCTTTCGACTTCATTGTCATTCTATTGTTCTTCCCGGAAACTAAAGGTAGGGAAAGCTTGTATGCTTCGCTCTTGATTCCGTGATTGATTGCTTGGTTCAGGCAAGACTCTGGAAGATATGGCGGTGGTCTTCGGAGATGAGGTTAACGCCCGACAAGTTTTGGATGAACACAAGTATGCGGATGATCTATCTCAGAAACATGAAATAGAGCACGTCTAGCTGCAGTGCGTGCAGATCAATCACGACTCTATGCATCCCTGTGGCATACTTGATGTCCATTACCTGTAAATATGCCCCCTGTCTGTGAAGGATTTCATAGAACGTTCGAGGTCTTGTCTTTAACTTCGAGGGTCTTCTGACGCAAAACTATAGGAGACCGGGGATAGAGATATATAAAATGTACAAGCACGAAGGGCAAGGCGATCAAGCCCTAAGAAATAGTACCGTGTCGCGCCACATGGGTACTCTCATTTCTCATTCCTCTTGTTAACGTCATCAGAAGCGTTTCGATTCTTGCCTGACGCTCCTACGTCATGTTAATCCATACGCTCCGACACGCAGAGCATAGAAGTACCCACTTGCAGTTCCTTCATCTCGTCCCGTATCCTATTTACCGGGAGATTGCGAGCGTCCTCCAAGAGGCTTTCCAGTCGCTTCAGGGTCGCGTCTGTCTGCTGTATATGCTGCATGGGACTTCCATCAAATTGGGATGTAGCTCTCTGCCGGATGCTATGCGGGGTAAAGAGCTTGGCCAGCGGGCTTTGCTTCGACAGAGACGGAACTTCTGCTGAGACTGAAGTCTGGATCATGGGAGGAAGGGCTCTTCGAGGAAGACTGGGAGAGCGCTGTCGGCTATGGCTTTCACGAAGCGGCGAAGTCGACCCCCTTCCGCTGCTGGGGCTCAGCGGCCTGCGGTGTCTCAGCGTATCCCGCGAGAGAAGGGAGTGCAACTCTGGGAGGCGATGTTCCTCGTCGGATTCATCGAAGAACAGCTGTGTCTCATGCTGTTCGAAGTCGACATCGAAGAGAGCGTCGTACACGTCGTTTGCATTTGCGCCCATAAGCGCGTCCAAGATGGGCATATTCTTGAGCTGTCGGGGCAAACTATTGTAGATCGATTGGGCAGCATCTTTTCCGGATTCACGAAGGCCCTTGTCTCCGGTGAAGAACCTCTCGTATAAACCTATGGCGACTAAGATGGGAAAAGACTGGAATGGTAGTTGAGCCCTAGATTCCTTAGGATGGGAGAATCACTTACGGTAACTCGGATAAGGAAGACATTGGCACTATGCAACGTCCGTGCTGACACGAACAAGCTGGCCGGCCACAGGATCGCAAATGCAAGTAGATTGAAAGGAGGCTGATAGCTGAACAGCGCATCTGACTTCACTCTGGGGAATAATGCATTTTGAGTAATCGCCATGACACGACGTCAAATTCTTTGACTTACCCTTCGATGGTGGCGATAGCGAATTGAAACAGATACTGGATGCTCATTTGTGAGTCGACATTGAAAGACAGATCCGAGGACGCACCTCTTGGGTTGCATTCTATATGCATGTGTTATGGTCACAGTTGAATCCATGAGCGAGATCAGAGCCGGCTCACCGCATCAATGCGTGCAAACGTATTGGACAAGATTGAGATCAAAACTGCGTCCTGTGTAAGTGAGGTGGATAGAAGATCAAGACTCCAGACGCACTTGTCAAGAGCAGCGTTCCCGACAGCGCCGCGTACCCCGTCATCAGTATGGGGCCGAAGACAGGGTGAAAGCTCGACGCTTGACCAAAGCTGAGGTACGTGTTGCCAAACCAGATCTGAACCATAAGCCATGCAATGCCGCGGACGCTCCACTTATCCCCCGCTGCGATGCGACCGTGTCATGATTCCCGTGAGAATGAAGGGGGCCAGAATTAACTAGAACATACCGAGCGTATGTAGGGTGAACAAGAGCCCCGAGAAGCATATTGCAGCGATGCCCATGAAGAAGACGAAATCGGCTATCATGCCCCGTAGTGCACTGGATTGGTCCGGATTAAACTCAGCCACGAGTGTTCGGTGATCATTGAGGGAGTGTACTTACATAACTATTATATTGTTCTTGATTGCGAAGAATGCAAGTCTGTAAATATGGCGGGTGATTTAGCAGGTTGCTCAGCAGGATGACCGACTGTATGCGCAAGCTTACCGCGGAAACAAAATGCACGCCTCGCACGCGAGGACGTTGAACGCCCACTCAGAAGCAAGGGCTGCAATAAATCAGTTATCGATCCTTGCTCAGCTCGATAGAATTATCTTGCCATCATCCTGAACGAGACCCTTTACTCTAAGGAAAACGTAGCACAGAAATATGAAGATAAATGCGGTATCGAAGACATTCCACATCTGGATAACAGATGCATTAGTGCATCATCCCCTTGAAACAGCTGCATGACGTACATTGGCGATGTAAACTGCGCGCAATCAGGAGATCGAGTTAAGCGCCCGGAGACAGATTAAACCAAGAAACTACTCACTTTGCCACCCGTGTTCCTTCGAGGCAGTGTACTCCTCGAGCGTGAATGCGATCGCAAACACGACGAAAATGATCTCAAAATTCGACATCCTGTGCAGATCCTGACCTAAGGCTAGATGGAGCAAATGCAAGGTAGAGCGCATCGGAAGACTCACTAGAGAGGCACAGGATGAACGTCAATAGCAACAGAGCAAATTTAAGGAATTCCAGAATTGCGCCGTATTTCGGAACGCGCAATCTGCAGCCCCATATTAGCATCAAGGAAACCATTACAGCAGGGAGTTCGTGACCTGTAATGGTCCAAGAATGGCGCCTTTCTATAATCATAGATTTCAATGGCACGAGGCTTGTAGTTATCCGCTAGGACCGAGCGGATCGCGGGCATGGAGAAGACAACCCGACCGGAATAGATGTCGTCCACGACGGTCTGTACAACTGGTGAAGATAGGAAAGCCTTCGCTTTCGTCGCAATGGCCATCTACTCAGAGGAACAATATTCAATCCGAGCGGAAAGCGGAAGACGAGAGAACCGACCTCGAGAGCACACTGGTCCTCGTTCAGATTGTTCTCGTCGCCACCCAGAGCTACTTTCACCTGATTCCGTATTTCCTGGGATGCCCCTGCCAGCGGACTCCAGCTCGCCGTGAGAACTGCCACCAGTTGGATTTTACTGGAAGCAAATTGGCCCAGCAGCTTCATGGCGAGGATCTCGCAGAGGTTCGCTCGCGAGAGGATCACCCCGGCATACGCGAGTTCCGACTCTGCTGCTGAGACGAAGTGGGCTCGGACCACCAGACATGCGTATACCACTGCGAGGTTCTCGAGTCTGGCATATTTGAAGACGAGCGGACGGACGACGGCAAAGTTTATGTCGGAAGCTGTCAGTTGTCTGGATGAGGGGCTGGTCAATGACTGGGTTGTCTTCGGAGGCGTTGTGTGCTTACTGCCAGCTTAATGCTGTGTCTGCTAGCCCGGTTAGCTGCCTCCTTGTAATCGTGCATCAACGAGAACGTTACCTATACTCGTCTGGAATAATGGTCCGCTGCATATAAGCGATATATTCTCGGCCAACAGGCTGCTGCTCACCGTCACATCCTTCTTCAAATTCGGTATCAAAGGAAACACTGGGACGGAGGCTAGGTACTCTGGCGTCGGAGCCAAGAGACCTTGCGTTTGGCAATGGCTGCCTTCGAACTCCGGATCCATCACTTGCCTCTCGTCCAGGTTGTGTTCGAAACCAGACTCCTGCAGACTACTGAGCAACGTGTTGTTGCGTCAACTGCATCCGGTCGCACTGAGCACGCTCGCAGCCCATTCCACAAATACAGCAATATTATTGCAGCCTCCAGCTTATGTTGCGAGCACGAGGTTGGACTTTTTGCAGTCAAGAGCTTCGTAATGGAAAAAGCGTTCAAGCTCCTTGCGGATAGCTTCGGACATTGCCTCGGAAGATGCGGCCTCGGGACAAATCGCGATAGTCATCTACCAGATAATAGCGTTCGCCATGCCGAGCAACCGCGACGCGCGCTTTCACCTCTGCTCACAACGCTCATCACCGTCGCGTACGTCTACCATCACGATGCTTGACTGGAGACCCACTAGCGGACGCCGGCAGCCCGGCGACAACGTCGATCATGTTTGGTCCATCACGGCGAGGCCGGCCGATCCGGGAAAGGGACTACCGCGTAGAGGACAAAGTGTTGCGAAGTGGCCAGCTCTCACTATCAGCAGTAAAGGCTCCCTGCCATTCCTTCTCCTCGACGACCCTAGCACCGCTCATGAGCGATGGGCTGTTGCTTCTCTGAACCTATTGATTTTGATGGCGAGGTCAATCTGTTTCATTTCGATCTCCACCGGGCAGTAGGGAAAGGGGCTTTTGGCAAGGTACGCATACATGAGCTGGGCACCTCAGTACCCTTCTGACCGCACTCCAGGTTCGTGTGGTGGAACACAAACGCAGCAAACATCTGTACGCGTTGAAGTATATCGACAAGGCCCAGTGCATCAAGCAGAAGGCCATTGCTAACATCATTCAGGAGCGCCGACTGCTGGAAGAGGTAAGTCGGAACATTCCCATGGCAGGGTGTCAATACTGATGGCTATGCAGATTGACCACGCCTTCATTGTCAACCTGCGATACGCCTTTCAAGATGATGAGAACTGCTTCTTCGTCCTGGATCTCATGCTCGGTGGTGATCTCCGGTGTAAGTAACGAACCCCTATACCGGCGATATAGACTCTCATCATATTGCATGGCAGTCCATTTGGAGAGAAAAGGTCACCTTGGGGAAGAGGTCGTTCGCTTCTGGGTGGCAGAGATTGCATGCGGTCTTCAATATCTGCATCAACAGCGGATAATCCACCGGTGAGTACTCCCCCTATAATGACTGCTCTTTTGCTGATTCCACCCTAGCGACCTGAAACCGGATAACATCCTGTTAGACTCTGAAGGTCACGCCCACATTACCGACTTCAACGTCGCTATCCATTACTCAGAACGCCGCATGCACAATAGCGTGGCGGGGAGCATGGCATACATGGCCCCAGAGGTTATCTCCAAAAAGGGGTATACGTGGTACGTCGACTGGTGGAGTCTCGGTGTCACTGCTTGGGAGTTGCTCTTCCACCGTCGGCCGTTTGATGGCCGGACAGTAGAACAAATGAGGAATGCCATCCAGAAAGAAACGCTCAGGTTCCCGGAGAACGTTGAGCACAAGTGTAGCCCAGCAGGCATGTCGGCGTTATCTCAGGTGCGCAAACCTATTTCGTGCTGGGCTGCACGACGAAACCCTAACCTTTCCGCGTCCAGTTCCTGGAACGAAATCCGAGTCGGCGTCTCGGATGCAGGCCTGGTCATGGGTTTGAGGACGTTCGCAACAACCCATGGTTCGTGGATCTAGACTTCGACAGGCTAGAGGCCAAGGAACTGCAACCTCCCTTTGTACCTGATGTACGTCTTTCCAAGACTGCACTTGTTCCTATGCTCATTGTCAGGTGTAGATGAAGAAGGCGAATTTTGATGTCACACACGAACTGGATGAATTCCTAATGGTGGAGAAGCCCTTGACCCATCAGAAACGCAAGGCGAACCCCGATCTAGAAAAAATGAAGCCCGAATTACGTCAACTGGAAGAACAGTAAGCCTCTATCCACGCTCGACGAAGGTCGTGTCTAACACGATCATGCGTTTCAGATTCACTGTCTACGACTATACACGATCTAAGCGCATGTCATACTATCCCCACAACCAGCCCGTGACCGTCGTTAGAGACGGGGCTTCGGACTGCGGGGAGCTGGACGCGAGCATGCTTGAACAATCGCAGAACATGACTGGGACGATGATGGCAACAGCGACCATTGCTACTCGGTCCCTCGCCGGATCCCCGCCACCACCAGAGATGCGGCACTCCATCGACATACCCCCTGTGCCACGCCCATCAACCGCCACGCGCACGCCACCTCGACCATCCACTGCCCGTGCGCCCTCGCAATCATAGTCCCTGCTGCCTCCCGATCCTCACCTTCGCCCTCGGGCTCGATCCCCGCCTTCGCCTTCAAGAACACGCTGACCACTAATTCAATTCCGTGCTGCATGCTGCATCTTTCTTCATCATATGTGCATCATTGTATTATAGTCTGTCTCTCCCTTCCCAGTCGAGATCGTATACCACTTTCATTTGTCGTTGGTCGTTCATTGATTATCAGCTAGGTACTTACATGTTTCTTTTGCTCATATAAGTTCGGACCGAGGATGCGGATGGGTTTGGATAATTATGCATATGTAACTATTTGGGGAGGTTCGCTTAGGATAACTAGGATGTGGAACTCCGTCTACCATCGCGAAGCCATCCTTGAGCTTGATGCTTTGTCCGTGTTATGGTGGTTATTCCATCATATATCCTTTCTGCTCACTCCCCGCCCCAACTTTCGAAGGATGTACATACTTGCGCAAGAGCCCCCTCGCATAGGCAGCTTTGTAGTGTCTACTCCGCACCTCGCTGAGTGCCGTGTATGGTGAGAGGTCCTATTAGTGGACTCGGTGGCGGCTTTGGCAAACGTCTTACCACTTCCTTGCTCGGCTTACTCAGTAGTCGGATTTCATGATGAGCTGGCGATTGCTGCGCTCCTCTGAATCCGCCCAAGTTCAAGACCTTTTCCAGCTTTCCCCCGCATATATCCAGCCCTGCTTGGTGCAGGCGTCCGAAAAATTTGAATGATCTCGTGCGTGGATAATGTTAACTCGCTCCCCATAATATTCAAAATTCACTTCAAGCATTCTTCTTTCCATCAGCATTCCGGACATTGAGGATCTTGGCAAACGAGCACTACGTTCGCTCCCAGGGCCAAACGCTGCTGCCAGGGAGCCCTTGACTCGACAGAGCTTTGTCAAGCTCGTGGTGCCCGTCTTCCTAATTTATTACCTCACAGCTGTACTGGTCTTGCTTCCCCACTCTTTCGCCAATAAATTCATACGCCTATCGTTGTTGCCCGTATCGCTTTGGTTGGCGTACTCTGCCGCTACGGGGATCGACGTAACCTTGGCATATGACGAGCCGAGATTAAATTACTGCAATCAAGCTTTGATCGTGAGTCTCGGTGTAATTTCTAGCGTTCTACCGTGGAGGCTGATCAAGATTCGACGCATACATGCGCATTTCTATATTGCTCAGGTCGTTGTGACGGGCATCGCGCTTAGAGTTGTGGATTGGACGTTCCAAAAGTCACCTCTTACAAGACTCTCGCCAGGTGGCGAGGAGTCGCAGCCTAAGCGAGTCTCAACATTCCGTCTATTTGGAGATGCGTTGGACCTCGTGTTCAACCTAAGGGGCATCGGCTGGCGTTGGTCCAGAAGCGCATACATTCCACCAAGTCCTTGGCCGAACCCCAGATCTAAACCCGAATTTGTATTGACTAGCCTATTCACTAGTATCTTGCGCTTCGTGGTCTTCGACTGCATTCAATACTCAATACAAGTTTCGTACCCTCTGCTAGCCGACCATAGAGGAGCCAGTCTGTTCGATCCGTCTCTGCCCCCACTAGCACGGTACCTCAAGGCGTGGCTTATTTGTATTGGCACGGGGTTCATTATCTATCATGGGCTGCAGGCCTGGTATCAGCAGGCTGCAATAGTCGGGGTGCTGGTGTTCCAGCACGATCATGCCCAATGGCCGCCTCTCTTCGACGAACCCTGGAAGGCGACCTCGCTCGCGGACTTCTGGGGCAGGCGCTGGCACCAGATTCTCCGACGGGGCTTTCTTACTGTCGGGTCCAAGCCGCTTCGCAAAGTGTTTGGGCGCGTAGGCGGGGTGATGGGCGCGTTTCTGGTGTCTGCGCTCCTGCACGACTGGGCAACGTGGGGCATGGGGCGAGGGGGCGAGTTTTGGTCCGTAGGGGGGTTCTTCTTGATGAATGGAGCGGGTGTGGTTGCGGAAGAACTATGGAGAAAGATAACAGGACGGCAGGTACGAGGATGGCCTGGGTGGGTTTGGACGATGGCTTGGCTGGTAGGTTGGGCCAGTGTGCTGGTTGATGCCTGGGCTCGAAGGGGGTTGGTGGCGAGTATGTTTATCCCCGACGAGCTGAGACCAACAGAAATTCTTCTGGCCTGTGCAAACGCATATCTTTAGGACGGGCTCAAGTTGCGGAGGTAATAACCTCGGACAAGGATAGCTTAGCGATCCAATTCAGTGCGTTCGCCATATTCCTGGTTGAGTATCGATCTAGACTGATGCTGGATCTGACTAGGTTCTTAGATCTTCAAGAAGTCTAAGTTGCGGGGCCTCGGGGTCTGTTTGTCTTCGTGGTATCCGAATGAGAAGAAACTTTGCCGGTATACGTACCGGGCGGGAGCTTAGCCTAAGTCAAAGTTGTCTGGCAGTCATGGATTTTATTGGGTAGAGAGCAGATTTTCGTCGAGGGAGAGTGGCAGCGCCCTCCGTTTCGATGTGCAACATATCGGCTTGTCCGATGGCAAGGTAGTCGGATGGCATGTGTTTTATGCTCTAGTATGATCCGACGGTTGTCCCGAATCAAACCGCTCCCGATCCGGTGTCGTTGCTGGGAAATTGAAGGATATGTCTGCCGCGGGACGCGCTGCGGCTGGAACCCGGCGGCAAGGCAATACCACTCGGCATTTCCCGTAGAAGCGAGCACTGTCCGTTGTTGAGCCGTTGCAGCTGACAGCTATATACACCGCCCAACATGCGTCCCCCTTACAGCCCGGCCTCTGATAAGTGCATGACGCGTAGTACAACCTCAGAGTCATAATTGTGAAAATCTTCGTAAGTCTTTTTGTTCGCTGGTGGCAGCCGTTCTTAACGCGCTTGCAAACGCGTCTCTAGATCAGGATCAAGTCCCACTCGACCGTCGTGATGGACGCAACAGATTTCGAATCTTTGCAAGGGTTCATGTCCCCTCTCGCTGAGCATCTTCAAAGCTACGTGTTGGATGTTGGAGAGGGCACATCGGACGCGCGGACTAGCAGTCAGATGACGGACTGGCCGTCAATGCCTACCCCACCGGTGCGTGTCGTTTTCAGCGTTTTGGACGCCCTTACTGAGTCCTCTGCGTTGCAGTCCTCGGACTCGGGTATTTCGGACTGTGGATACGGGGGTGACTTGACAGTCCCTGTCTCCACCGCGTTCTGGCCGGGCGCCACTGCTGATCCTGCCGATGTCATTCTGTCATCCTCAGACGGCGTGTTGTTCTATGTCCATTCCCAGAAGCTTGCAGCTTGCTCTAGCAATCGTTTCAATGGCTGCGTGCCATTATCACCACATGCATCTGCGGCGGACTGTCCCATCCTGCCAGCCACGGAGACGGCTGATGTTCTGAATATCGTTCTCCATGCCATCTACGATATGTCATTTGCGCAGTATAGTCCTGGCGTGGAATGCCTGGTAGCTGCTGTCCGGTCCCTCCACAAGTACGGCGCACCGTTGAAAAAGCTCATCGCCCCGACCTCGCCCTTGTACCAACGCCTAATGTCCGTCGCCCCATTAAATCCCATTAGCATCTACACCGTCGCTTCCCAGTTCGGCCTGGAAGAACTTGCAGTAGCATCTTCGGCACATCTCCTGAACTTCCGATTGTCCACTCTTTCCGACGACATGGCAGTGCGGATGGGTCCAGTCTACCTCAAACGTCTCTTCTTCCTACATCTTGGGCGCATCGACGCATTCAAGCGCATCCTCCTGCCTCCGCCCCCACCCCATCCTTGCACGAGCACGTGCGACTTCAAGGATCAGAAGCAGATGGTCCGCGCGTGGGCGCTCGCGGCGGCATGTCTCGCGTGGGACTCACGGCCTGGTGAGTCGGACACTTCTCATCGAGCTACTACACTGGTCTCATGTTTGTCTATGGTATTGAGCTTTGCCTGGTGATTAGATTTGCCGATAACGACGATCAAGCAGACGCTGAAACCGCTAATCGAGAAGCTGCCCTGCGAGGTGTGCAGACAACTCTTGAACGACCGGACGAAGGACATGGTCGCTCAGTGGTCACTGGTGAAGGTGCGTTGTTCTGCTCTTTTCCGGGCCGCTGCATGAATCCACAGCTTCCTATGTTAGACCACCGTGTAACACATGATATATCGAACCCAGTTACTACGGACTCGTCTACGCCATGACCCAGACGATGACACGCCTTTTTCTATCTAGTCTAGTTGCTACCCGGTGTACGCTATCGCATTCGTACCCCTACCATGCTGTCTTCATGCCCTGCCTTGCCCTCTTGTCACTGTTGGAATAACTGTCTCGCTGCCTCGTTGTTGTTGGAGTTGTATGTGCCCTTGCCCTTGCCCATGACCGTTTTCACTGCTCTCATGTACCTTATCTCACTGCGCTCAGTCTTAGTCTTCACCTGCCGCCAGCTCCTCTGCGGATGAATGGATGATTGCGTCTGTGACAGCTTATATCTTACTGTATAGTTGGCCGATACCCTGCACTAAGGCATAAAGTTGGTTGTATTATACCACGGAGCGGATTCGGAAATGTCCTATACACAGCTCTGGGGCGGAAGGTGCATCCACCCGGTAGTTTTGAATGCCGCTGGGTTGTACACCCATGGAGTTCCGGTTTTCTCTAGAGCCTCTATGTTGGCCATCCCCTGGAGATGATATATCTTTTCATAGCGTCCTGAAGGCTAGTAAAGCGGTATGCACATCGCTTGTCAGCCGGTGGGCAGGACTTTGAGGGCAGTATTGATATATGGATACCCTGTTTGCGACTTGCTGCTCCCTGCTCGCAAAACTAGATATGCCACCGGTTCAGCTGTAACCGGCACTACGCTCTCTATAGGGACGTTACTGTTACAAACAGGTGGAAGCCCCGAGGTCTAAACGATGATATACGGTATTGATTAGGAGCTCGAGATGATTTCCCGCCGATTCGACGTACGTGTCGTCGCGGTATCGTGGAGAAGCAGAATTCTAATGGCATACTACTACCTTGCTACTGACTGGCACCGCGAGCTCAGAGCTCTCGCTCTCGCCTCTCGACCGCTCATGCAGTAGTCCCCACTGAACCCACCAGTCGTTCGCCTCCTCCTCCGCCTCGTAGGCAAAGACCTCCAGCATGGCATCGCCCACGCTCGAGTTCGCGAGCGTACCCTCAGGGGGGAGAGCCATACAGAGTCTAGCGAACTCGACGGAGTTGACGGTGTCCGCGCCAGCAACCTGGCGGGTGAAATGCTGGCGAAACATGAACGCCTCCGACTTGCGCACGCTCTGGAGACGCGCCTGCCGGATGTCCTGGAAGGCAGAGAGGAAGAAACGGACTTGTTCGCGTCCCGTAATGTACGAGAAAAGCTGCCCGAGGCAGGCGGCATCTTCGACCGCCATGCTGTCTTGGAACAGAGAGCCGGCCTAGAATTTCGCAGTCAGAGTCTGACTTGCTCGATACAAATGACGATAGGGAATGACAGAAAAGAACGCACCGAGAAAGGATGTGCGGCGTCGCCGGTCAGGACTATTGGCGCCGTTGGATGTATCCATTCCGGAAAGTCCGCGTTTTCCATGCTGTTCACACGGAGAGCACCGTCACATAATTCCACAAACCTCTTCATCCTGTTGAGAGAGGGTGTTAGGATCGTTGACAATGTTAGTCTATTCGCCATCCACTTCCGAAGCAATATGCTCACGTGGGGTTAGCATCGCCGACGAGCTTTGCCACTCTTTCCTTCGAGATTGATTCCCAATATCCTTCGCGTTCGCGTTCTGCAAGTGTTCTGTCGTCCGGTGTCCAGAGATGCACAGTGACATCTCCTGAATTTCCCTTCGGCCATATCTGTCAGCGCGAAGATCGGCGCTGTGCTACAGCACTTACTGTCAGAAACCAAACGGCGCTGAGCATGGGTCCGCAAAAGCAGAACACGCTTTTCTAATGGCAAAGTTATTTCTGATGTATACTTGAGAATGATCTGTTGACTTGCATCAGAGCTGAAGGTCGCGGTGATCATCTCAAATTCAGGGTGCTTCAACATCTCTTCGCGTCTGAGTGACGAGCTTGAAAGGGAACGTTATTGATAGTCAAGAATGGACATTCAACGTTGACGACGAAATCCGCACCTTACGAACACCATGCCAGTGGGCGTCTGGTGGTCTTGCATGTGTAACACTTCCTCTCTGATTTTGCTATTTCGTCCCTCGGCGCCGATCAGAACATCGGGCTTCAGTACTTCTCCCGCCTGGAGCACCACAACTGGTTTGCCATCTCCGGAATCGGGGAGCACCTCAACCACTAATGCATCATGTCGGACTTTCGCACCTAACGAGAGGGCTTTGGCTTTCAAGATACGATGCAGTTATTTATAGGGCATAAGCATGAATTCGCCGCCGCTGTCCGAAAGCAGGGGGGTATCCCAGTGGTCGGTATGGAACTTTTCACCAGTATCCCCTGCGCGTAGCCTGGATTAGATGTGCACTGCGATGCAGAGTATAGGATTCGTACAAGTCATCAACACCATACTTTGCGTCCGCTCAGCTATTATATCGAGTTCGTCCTTCAAACCCCAGTCTAGCAGGAGCTTTGACATATTGGGAGGAACACGAGAACCGCCTGCTTCCTGTTGAACTGAAGGTTACCTCTACGTCAAGTATTGAGACGCCAACATGAGCACTCACTACGTCGCTGCCATCAGCACCCTCTAGAACTACCACGTTATGACCAACGCGGCTTAAAGCGATAGCGGACGCTAGTCCACCAATTCCATCCCCTATGACAACGAAGTCAAGAGCAAGCGACGCCTTTGAGGGCTGTAAGTCCACGTTAGAATGAATACAGGAAAGTCAGGATAATGAGTACGAACTGTAAGTTTGGGCTTTCGTGCTTCTAACATCATGCGCGCCTTAGAGGCTTGCACTACGGTAGAGGCTTGCACTGCGGGAAAAGCACTGCGGGAAGTAAACCCACTGGGTCGTAATGGCACTAACCGCTGCCAGGCAATTCCGTAGCACGTGTATTTAAGTGCCTTGTCGGCAAGCGCCCGAGGCAGTGTCGTACTGATCTCGATTGCGCCTAAGTGCCTGGGGGACAGTGGCTTGGGCACTGGTTTCTGGACACTTACCAGGAAAGTCTGAGACACTCATGACAAGTGACTGTCATGAGTGACGAAGGCATGTCACGAATGGTTTGTGCATCAGTTATAGCAATCGTACTGTACATGAGCATAACGGTGCATGGCGAGCTGGTAATGAACGTAGCGAGAGCGAACATAAACACTCGAGATAACGGGCAGTGTCTATTGAGGCTGAGAGTGCGCGAAGGCGTATCTGGAAGTCGAAAAGGGTGCGAGGTGCAAGGAAGGCCGCCGAGCAGTAATGGGAGATGCCGCAGCAAGCAAGCAGTCGACTAGTATTGGCATAAGACTAGCGCCAACAGCCGTTTGACAAACAGCAAGGGGTCGAATACCAACAGCCGGAAAGACAGAGCCATGCGAGATGGAGACTCTTGACCATACATAAAAGCATGAAAAGCACGCCAGTGTTGAGCCAGGACGTCGAGAGACACAAGAGCAGTCAGACAGTTAGAGAGCATCCACGTTTGCATTAGCTGGACCGAAAAGCACGTTGAGTGCCGGGCCGTGCAAGACAGAGGTTTCGAGAGACCTTGATCAGCGGCTCTGTTCGACAGGAAGACATGAGGCAGCACCGCGGACTAGTCAAAAGACTACGAGTTGACTTAGCACATACCGCACCTAGAAATCCTCCACCTCGCCATCAGAGGCACTCGTCAGCGGCGAGGAGAAGCCCTCCTTCCCCTTCCCCTTGCCATTGCCGTTGCCGTTCGCGTTCGCAATCTTCTTGTCCGCCGTCATCGTGTTCTTTGGTACCATCGGCTCACCCTCTGACCCATCCTCTACTTACGTCTGGCGACCTTTGTCTTCGTGTTCTGCTTCGCTGTTGCATTATCAGGCTCTGCTACGTTACGCTGCGATGAACTTGTCGCTCGCCCGGCTGGAGGTGCTGCGGGATGATTGCGAGTCTGTTTGGCGGTGGGAGGCGGTGACGGAGGGATTCTGAGTCGATCGAGGTGACAGGGCCTTTCTTGCATGGCTCAGATTCGGTGTGCTTCGGGGCAGACTCAGAGTTCTTACTATAGTTACAATGCCTACAAGAAATTATAGCGACAGAGGCCGTATGAAAGTCGATTTGAAGGCACGATAATGACTAAGATGTGAAAAAAGAAAAGAAAAGAAAAAGAAAAAGAAAAATCGGGGTCGGCTCGTAAGAGCCATTTGGACAATTCCATCC
>ML213536.1:130342-171916 GCA_004369045.1 Heliocybe sulcata | reverse complement strand
TTATTCTGCAGCCACAAAAGACGCCACACGCAGGTCCTGAGAATGCTTATGTAACTCCGCTCATTATCATTATCCTACACCGCAGTGAGTAGCGCCCCGATTTGAACAGTTATGTAAAAATTTCTATATTCTTTGTGCACGTGACGCAACAGACCTCGCCAGTCGTCGCATAAGGCATGCAACATAAGCAATACATATAATGTAAACTCATGGGATCTCGCTCGCATCTGCCATAGGCAGACATTCTTGGGAGAACTCGGAGTCACTGTAATATCCTTCCAATGAAGAAATTCGAGTAATCCACATGGAGGGAGGCTCCATACCACCTTATAACTAACCTAGCGAGTACGCCAAGACTGTCGAGGGCCTGGTCAGAATGAGAGCAGAGTCAGAGTAGATGCGCCTTCGGTGAGAATACTGCGATATCGACTCCGCAATATCTTATTCCCGGGTAGAGAAAGCTGGAAGGCCAACGGCTTGAGGAGTGTCTGATATGCTTCGGGTTTGCAAGATAGGACCAGATGAAAGGCATGCGCGCCAAAGCTAGTTGCATGCGCAGCTTCAGTAAGGAAAGCTACGGTCTACAAATGAAGGACCCAGGACTTACAATAAGACGACTTTCTTGTCAACTCTGCAACTTGCACCTTGCGACCGCGCCATTTTGTTAGATGCCCTGTTGCAGATAGCGGCATGGGTGAATTGCAACATTTGCTTGATAGTATCTGTTGCATTCAGTTCGCTGAGAACCGAGAGCGGAAGATACTGAGTGCGTACTGTGCAAGGACTTGCTCTTCCGATGGACATCGAGTGCCGAGCTGCGAATGTAATGATGCATTTTCATGGCGGTGACCAGGAAATTCTGGTAGATATTCAAATACACGACCCTTTCTGAGTTCAGATTGGCATCGCAGAAGAGAATGTGGCTTCTGTGCTTAGCAAGCCTGGGAAATACGGAGATGAGTGAATAAACCCAATAGAGGACGTGACTGGAAGACGGACTGCATCATTTTCTGGAAGAATTTCGTGCCTGGTCGGCGGCCCTTCTCAACAGTGAGGGAATCTCGCAGATCTGCAATGGAAATGGGAACACGGCGCAGTAGCTCAGCCAATTCTGACACTTACAGGTATCGTGGAATCGTGAATAATCGGTCGATACCGACAGATCCGTCATGTCAATAAGGTATCCACACCATGGAAAGGCTTTGCAGTATAAGTCACCATCTGTCAAATTTCAAGGGACGCCGTACCTCGCTGACCGTCCTCGACAGTGTTCATGTCGTACGAGCCGCAGTCGAAGTTCGTCAACGATTTCTCTCGAGCTATGAAGCATCCATAATCCGGATGGCCTGTGACTCCTCGAGTCAGCGCCTGATTGGGACGGGTGCATAAACTCACCCTCGCTCATCATCTGTACGAAGTGCTTAGCCTTGAGCAGATCCGTCGTGATGAAGAGGTAGTCGTCGATCAACCTCATGAGCATCTGGACAGCGCTCAGTGAACCAGAAGACTGCAGTTATGAGGGAAGACGCACACTCTCAGGATCGTTGGAGAAGTTGAACTTGCGCTGCTCCAGATCGCCGTAGAAGAAAGAGCAAAGAAGAGCGGACAACACGGATCCTTGAGGTATGCCCACCACTTGCCGATAGTAATCGGTGCCAATCTATAAGAGCCTTATCATCTCTCTGTGGAACAACGCCGTTATAGAGAATACCTTCACAATGTTCTGCGTGATGTGCTCCTCGAGTAATCGCATGACTTCCTGCTTCTCGGAAAAGCTGTACTCCACCTGACGCGAGGCTCAGTAAAAACCCAGCAACCTGCCTAGTGTTCTTGCCTGATCGACAAAAATAGTATGCCGTAGAGCGGAGGCCAACCTTCCGGCGGTCGTCAGAAAATGAGGATGATCGTCTGATAATTGTTGATCAGTATATCGACACGGTACTCATCAGAAACCAATACCTTCTGGCACGGCCTTGCGGACATATGACCGCTTGACTCTGCCCATATTGACTGAGAGTTGGGCGTGGCGTTGGATGACATAAATGTCCTGCATAGGCGAAACTCGTAGGTTTCAAGTAGGCAAAATCGAGATAAAGCGCACCTCAGAGACTAGGTCCCGTAAAATCTGTAGTAGTTTTGACTGGTCAATGGTGTCAAAGCAGGCTTGAACATCCATTTTGACAAAATACAATGGAGGCCTGTCATGCAAAAGGATCGTAACGAGTGGACGGGAATGCAGTTGTCTCGCCACTCACAGAGCTCCGGTAGTAGAAGACTTCAGTCGGGTCTTATATCCCTTCAGCCTAGTATATACCTCATTCGCTCCGAAGACGGAAGCTCCCAGCATCGAGGCTTGCGCTTGCTGAAACCCCTTATCAGACACTTGCATCAGGCCAGCCGCTCGCGACTGACCTTCTCGTATGAAAGTATCTGAAAAGTCGCTTGGAGAATCTGGTTGATAGATTGCTCCCGACTAAATGACCCCTGAACAACATCAGCTTGTACGGTTAACTTCACGCTTTGGCGGCAATACCTTCTGCTGGGCCTTCCGCCTAAGGTTAACGATTGGCCGTACTCCGGTCTCTTTGGGAAGTAAGCGGACGAAAGAGAAGCCAAGTTTCCGTTGCCTTAGGACTTCTTCCGCGTCTCTCTAGCATATGATCAAGTTCCATGTCCATTGTAAAGAGTATAGTACTCACTGCGTCCATCTTCTCAAATGTTTCAGAAGCAAGGCGGTCAATCAACGGCTTGCAAAGGATGTTCCAGTCGTCATGCCGGAAATACAGGATCTGTTTTCTGAACGCCGAGGACTCCGTTATATAGAAAGTGGTCTGCAGCATTCGTCTAGTAAGGACCGGCCAGGACAGAACCGTAATGATTACTCTCACCTTCAGCAACTGTAGCAAGAATCCGTCGAAGTACCAATAGAGGAAGTCGCCTAGCAGTTCCCGGCGTTTGAGATCATCGGACACGCTGACCCTTGGTTGCTCCCGCCCTCCCGGTGCCAGCCAGTCACAATCTGACATGCGGAAATCTTGCTGGACATGGTGCAAGGTGAGGATCTCGTACCGCCGGGAGCAAATAAACTCCTTCACGTCTGTCATATCAACTGTAAAATGAGGATATAGTGAATCAGCAGACGGTAGGCCTGACATTGTGCGATCACGCGGAAATTCTTCTGAGAACCCCACAGTGCATGTGGGATGACAGCTTTGGTGACCAGCATCGCATAGCGGTAAACCTAGCGTCCGGGAATGTTTGTACAATTGATGCACCCGAACGTGTCGACTTACCTCGAGGTGGCTGCAAGCAAACTCAGCAAATCTCGGCTTTAGCTTCGCCCCCTTCCGGGCTTGTGACAGGGCATGGTTGACGATGGACCGGTCTGATATGTCGATCGAGATACTCTTATTGTATCGAGAAATTTGTGACTTGGGCTGAGAGCCGCGCTCAGACATCAGTTCCTGGATGCCACATCAGATAAGCCTGGAAAAGAGTCCGATGTAGCGACTCCTCACAAGGATAATGCTGCTATCAATATTCTGCGAGCCGGCCATGGATAGCTTCGAAGGGCACACAGCATCGCACAGGCCTTTGTATCTGCACTTTACGTGTTTCCAGATGAGTTGCTCCAGCAGCGGCAAGGCAGTCTTGACCCGTTTCGGAGTCTTCATACTTCCTCGCATCTGCCCCGGGTTAGATGAAATTGACACCTCTGCAGAAGGAAAGCGTACTTTGATTTCGCATTCTCGGCTATTGAAATCCGGGATCTCAGAAGATAGCTGTTTGCAGCCAGTACTACTGCTAAAAGGGCTTGTTAGGCCATACTGCCTAGGAAGTATATATTTCGCAAGGTGGCGGGCGTCGTCTGTCCGCTTCCTTGGATTTGCCCAAGCAGAGTGGACCTGCGCAAACGTCTGCATTCTTGTATAAGAAGGGGCTATTCGATTTAGCACGTCTTTGACACGCATCAATATTTCTACACCACGCCCAGTAATGCGTATGCACTCACGTTGGGGAGGGAGGCCGGAGACAATATTGTTCGACTTTGGTATATATTTTGTCCTTGAATAGAACATACGCACTCGAACAAAGGAGATATCGACAGGGCTCCTCCTAGACAACCACTTCAGCCTATGACGGTGGCGACGAACTTCATCATACTTACACGTGGGACGATATATCAGCTGTAGCAGATTTGGACGGCCGCGAAGACACCGTCTTCCCGAACTCGCAGAGGCGCCTCCGTTTCGGAGCGCGTTGTTCTAGTGACGCCGATGCAGTCCTCTTGGCGGAAGTGCGCATCGCAGAGTCCTCAGAGGGTTTAAATTCTGACCCCGTCTGTGGCACGTTTTTGAGATGTATAGGCCGGCCTGTGACTTGACATAGGCAGTCATTCGGTAGTGCCACGAAAACGGATGTTCCGGTCAACAGGTAGAACATAGCGTCAGCGCCGATTCTGACAGAATACATTCAATATAAGGAGAAGGTTAGATTTGGTGAAGAGTGACAACCTTTGTAATAGCATTTCCCATTCCGGCGCCTGCAGAGCCAAGGCGATAGTGTTGACATGAGTATTGCTGATGGCCATGCGTCCGCCGTTCGTCTTGCCTCTCTCCCAATCACCGGAAGACTAAAGGCACGTTAGAAAGGGGCGGGAAGCTGATAATCACTCTTACCAGCTTGTAACCGGCAGTCAATATGTGTGCGGGCCTTATTCCCCTGTATTTCTGGAACAGCTTCTCCCGTGCCCGGTCAATCATCTAAAATACCATAAGTGTGGATCTTGCCAGCTACGCGCTGCCAAATACCTCGTTCATATACAACAGTGGTGGACGGGGTATAAACCGCAGAGAGGCGGTCTGAGAAGCAGGTGCGTCATCAGCAACGTAGGAAGAATGGAGGAGGTCCCTGTATGACTGCGGATCGCTATCGACAACCAGGAGGCAGCTTTTAGGAGGCAATTCCAAGACTTCAGATAGCCAAGCATGCAAGGGAGTGACGGAGGCGTAATAAGAACGTAAGACAGAGACGGTAACAGACATCGATAACCTAGTGCCAGTGTGATATTTCTCTGAGATAGTTTGGCTTATCCTTCAAATGCGGACCCTCAAGGCCTGTACATGGGAGCGAGCGTCGGAGGGTGTAGGAGGGTGTAGGTGCGTCAGTACACTGCAGTGTGGCAGACGTGTGAGAGGAGGCAGGCTGAAGCTAGGCGCGTCGTCACGCACAATGACAGTGTGCACGTGCATATCTGTCACACACCTCAATCCGCGACAGCCTCTGGTTGCTAGCTGCTGTAAAGCCATTAACAAGCCATTCTTTAGCATGCAGCAGCAAGCACGGTAGCTTATTTTGCGCCCGAAAGGCTAAGTGATCCTTTGGTAGTTGCCTTACGAATTGTACCCACATGTGAAGGTCATTGCACACATTCAATCGGGGTACTCCCCAGCCCTAGGGAGAACGCTCAGCAAAGGGTACCACCCCACTTCAACTCTACAGGGAGCATGTCTGGTCCGGGAGGTGCCCAACCTACCTACCCTGCAAAGCAAAGGATAAGGCACACGTAATCGCCATTAGCAATTGTTGTCGAGAGTAGAGAGTCAATGAAGACGATGCAACGCCGCGCGACCATAGGTATAAGTACAGCAATATGAGCTACAACAAAGATTGCGTCAAGGAAAGATCCGAATGCACGCGACAATCCCACCCGTTCTACCTTCACGGGTCAGTTATCTCTTCTATTCTGGCTTCCGCCACAGGTTCAGCCTTCTTTTCTTTCAACAAGAAACCTGACAGATAATCGATGTGGTATCAGCACTGGAATCTCTAGAAATTACGGAAGACACGGACCTTTGAACTTCTTATTTGCCACACGCTCTCTCTCCTTCTCAACTGCGCGAAGGCGAGTCAATTCATGATTGACGATAGGTGCATCTACCAAGGAAAGTCAATTGGCGCCCAATGGGCTGTAGTATGAACATACCACTAGGATTCTTTTGCAGCAGGTCTTCCAGTATTTTCTCGCTCTTCTCGAAGTAGCCGAGCTCTCCGAGGGCCTTACCCTTCCTAAACAGAGCTTTGTAGTTCTTCTCGTTCTTCTTGAGAGCCTGAATCATATGTGGTATGAGTTAACAGTCCACTATCCCCTTGGTCCAAGCCAACCTTGTCCGCCGTGTCTAATGCTCTCTGCCAGTTCCCCTGCTTCATGTGGCACGCAGACATATTGTTGTATATCTTCTCGAGCATCTCATCAATCTGGCATTCTCCTTTTAGCGCCATTGTTCATCACACAAGCGGATAAGATGTTTGACAGACCTCCGGATTCTGATTCTTCGTGCTTTCCCCTCCCGCAGGCGACGCCGCCTGCGAGGCTGTCCTTCCAAACGTGGTACAAGTCAGCAACCTCAATCTTTATTGACAGGGCCGCAGTAGCATACGTGTTCAGCCCGTGAAGGTACATCAGAGCCTATACTTCTCGATTAGCATGCCACAGACAGACGCCACAGAGCTCGTACCTCATGGTATGATCGTAGGGCTTTCCGTCAGGCGGATTAGCAACTAACCAAGGAACACGCGAGAAGAACATGAGCCCTACCGCCCTGGACATCTCCAGACTTGAAAGCCTGATCCCCGACATCCTTCTTCTGGCGCGCCGTATCGAACTTAACCTGCTGTGCAGGGTCAAGCGTAGGCGCACTGGTACTACTGGCGTTTTCTTGCGACATGATTTCTCTTGAAATACAGACAGATGTTCGATGCAGAGATCTCTATTGCTTGGATGTATCGTAGGACAGAGAGACGCACCAATGGTGGTTATAATGAAGTGAAAGAACTTAGTACGAGTGGCACGGTTTATATCGAGGACGCCACACGCGTTTGCAATTGTTCTTGATTTGTTCCCACTTCCGTTCTCGGATCTGTCGCGTGGACCAGCGTTGAATCCAAGTTCCTTACCGTCACTCACCCGTAAGCAGAGGCCCATGGCTGCCCTCACAAGCGTACTCGGCTTTTCTTTCTTCGGTCTGGCTGCCAGGATGGGTCAGCTAGGCATACAGCACCGCAATGTCATGTCTAGTAGGTTCAGCAGTGGATGTCCATAAATCGTCATGTTCATTGGACTTTTGTGCTGTCTACTTTAGATCCTAGCGGCCATCTGATTGCCATGGGCGTTTTCGGTTTCGCCGGATACTGGGCTCACGTGTGGACTGAATATTCCTCGGTCCTCATCGCCCAGAAGGAGGCGGAGATTAGAGAGAGGCGCTCAAGACTGACAACGCCGTCGGATAGCTGAAGGGGGAGCACGTTAGAGCCCTTTGTGCTGGCGGATGGTACTCATCGGGCAAAACGTATGTTTCGTCCTGTCTGTCCTGTATGCTTCTCGGTTATATACCGAAATTTCAGATTGCATGCATTTACATGTCGAGGTCATCCAATAATCTCCAGCACATCACATAACTCGAGTGTTGAATCCCAGACGAAGCTTGCCTCCTCGCGGCTACAAGAGTTCTAGACGGAGCAAAATACAAAGGATGCACATTGTTTGCTAGCAGAGAATACAGTATACATACTGTTATACAAACGCTACAACGCATGCGAAGTCCTCACGGACGAGAGGAGTACGTGACACCAAGCATGCGAGACTGAAAGCAAAGGATGCAAACGCCGGTGAGAGGAATGAACGTGCAACGTCACATCAACTAGCAAGAAACGCAAATCGGAAAGCCAGTCGACCAATTGGGGGAAATATCGACATTGAACGAGTGTGAAGGTATCGCGTGAACGATAAAGTTGGTGAACAAGATTCGAAAGGTACCGCGAAGTGTGAAAGAGCAGAGAGCGACACGAAGGCAGCAAAGTTGAGAGATATGGATTAGAAGGTTTCGCAAGAGGAGATAGAAGAGACCGCCATGGAATGGATACGCAGGGGCGTGTGAGTGGGAGTAGGCTCTGTTATACATGGGAAGACCAGAGAAGAGGAAATTGGTTCCAAGGAGTGTGGTGGTCCAGCTGCAACGAATAACACAGCGGACAGATACGAGGCTAGCGGCAACAGGAAGGAGCCTGAGGGAAGGGGACGAAGTAGGGAGGACAAGCATCAAGTACAATGTCGGCCCTGCCAACAAAAGAGACAGCGAGACTAGATACAGTTTCAAGAGAACAGAGCAATGGCAAGGAGGGTACACAGTCGGTTGACGCTGAAGGAAGAGCTGGAAAGCACGATAGCAGAAAGAGAGAACAGAGACAGATGGATTGTTGGAGATGGGTTATAATATTGGTAATATGGTCGGGTAACCGCAGCCAGTCTGAAGCAGGCGAATCGAGTCGGGAAGTGAAGTAGATAGAGTGGAACTCGTACGAGTCGTGGTCGTAGGGCAGTGGGTACGCATTATTTAGACAGTGTGAGATGTTTCCGAAGGAACCGTGAAAGCAATCCGCCCAGACGCAAACTGGTAACCAGCGACCCCAAGTCGTCCGGGAACCTGTCCTCGCGTCTGGAGGGCCTAGCCTCCGGCGGCGGTGGGTTTTGTTACATTTTTGTATATATATATTCACAGGTCTAACCGCCTAGGGCTCCGAGTGATCAGGAAAACGTCGCACTTTCAGCGTACACGACATCGCGCAGCACCACCTCCATCTTAGATACATTCCTCCTCGATTCGGGCCCGGCGTTCAGCGTGTCAGATCAGCTCGAAGGCCTCACCCAAACCAGAGCCCGAGCCAGTTGACTCGAAGCTGCCAGTGGATGGGTAGTTCCCCTCGTCGTCCTCGCGAGGAGTGCTGAGACTCCCAAAGGAGATCTTCCTGCTGAGACCGGGGAGAGTGCCGGAGCGGAATTCAGTGCGTTTGACGCGTCTAATGGTACGAGGCGGTATTAACTTGGTCGGGCGCGGAGCCGTAGAGCCAGGAAGGGATCCGCGGTGGTCGGCCTTGCGGTCAGACTCGTGCTCTGCAACGCCTGGGAGAAGTCCACCAAGGATACTAGGGTTTCTTTGGACGTTCTGACGGGGTCGTTTCGTCGCAGTGCTCCCGGGGAACTTGGCGGAGGTAGGAGAAGCTGATGGTGTACCGGCAAAGGATACCTTGGTGGAGGAAGACGATACGGTGTTCGAGCTGTTGTCTGAGTCACCCTTCATGGTGTCCGACGCGCGCGAGAAGTAGTTCGATAGCGCGACTGCGATACGCACAGGCGCGGGAGACTCGGCCTTCGTCTTGGGTTTCTTGGCTTGTTTGGCCCTCGCCTTCTCCTCCTCATCCGAGGATGGAGCGTTGTGGTCCTTCACGGACTCGACAACGCTCATTCGGGAGGAATCGGAGGAACCACTGAAGCTCGGAGCGCGCTTGAAGGTCCTCGAGGTGATTGAGGTATGGCTCACACACGACTCCGTTCTGCGGAGGCTCGACACGCGGTTGTTCGGAGCAGGCGGCTCATTCAAATCGGAAGGTTGGTATGCAGCGGAATATGAACGGCGCAGAGGCTCCGGGCGAGAACCGCGTTGCGACAGCGCCGATGGCAGCAGGCCCGGAGCGTTTTCCGAAACGGAGGACTGCGAGGAAGTCGTCGATAGTCGGGAGTATGGATGATACGCCGGATTGTCTATCATACGGTCGGTCTTCTGCAGACGGCTCGACAAGCTGGGAAAGCAGTCAAAATTCGATTATCACGACGTCAACCAGGGGATCTTACCGAGTGATGCTCTCGTTGCTTCGTACATCTTGCTTATCCATTTGAATGAAATCCATAGACGATTGTCGGTAGAGGGCCCGCTTGGGTTCGATGTTGGTGGTCGGCGACAGTACTCCTGATCTGGCAGAATCCCTATCATTGGCCTCTTCATCAACGCTACTCTCCATGCCTCCAGTTTTGGCTATTTCGATGATTTTGGCACGGGTAGCGCGCAGGGAATGGGGCCAATCCGCGTACTCGGCGAGTCCTTTTGCCATTTTATCTAGCAGATTGGGCGGAGGGACCGGGCCAGCAAACGGAGTGAGTACATGAGATGGCAGTGCATCCAAAGTCTGACAGCGATAAAGGCCTTTAGAACGCAACATGGCCACGCAACAGAACTACTCACCCTTTGAAGTCGGCGGATATGATCAGCGGTCCATTCCACTTCGATGGAGTCAGCATCGTCTCCGTTAGAGCTGTTCCAACTAGAGCCGCTATCTCGGCTTCTCCTGTTAGAGGTGGACGCGTTGAAGAAGAACGAGGACGGGGGTGCAGCGCCGCTCAAAGGTGTGCGAGGTGAAGCAAGACCTGAGCGTAAACCCGGGGGACGTCTGGTTGACAAAGCAGGACGCGGCATGGCCAGCCCCAGCGAGTTCGCTGCAGCTGGTCGCCGTTGCTGCATGGCGACTATTCGTCAACAACGAACGAAAACGGTAAATTGTAGCAAAGGAAAGTCGAATTCGAATATCCGGAATATCCAAGCGAGGAGTGTCCTAGAGATGTCGCAAGAGTAGAATATTCGTGTTCTGAGCAAGTCGCTACAGTTTGGCTAGAGATGAGCGGCGTTAGTGTTGCTTTCCTAGAGTAGGTCGTGAGCGCAGGAGGCAAGAGCAGCGCGCGGCTCAGCGCCTGCGATACCGTATCAAGATTCTTGGCACGTTTCCAATTCAAACTCCGCAGTAACGCGTATCAGCCGGCCCTAAAGTCGGCCATCGCCTCCCCAAGTCCGTCGCGTCTCCTCTCTCCGATTGTACCATATTCGCATTCGCGATGCCTGTAACATGCCATTGCAGGCTCGAGGGACCACCTGGCAGGTATGTAAAACTTGAACAGATAGCTGAACTCTTTCTCCGCTCTGCAGGTCTATGGCACAACCCCCGGCCTTAGCGTGTACTTTGCCTTCGAATATTATTCTCCTTCTGGCACGTCACCGGCCACGTTCCTGATCTCTGCCACAAGGGTCCCCACGCCGCCCAACGCAGGACAAGGAGCTTTCCCCCATTTGATTGACATCGCCAGAGAACATCGGTCTAAACTGTGATGCCTCACACTTGTCGGATATCTTTCCGCCTTCCTATCAGTGCCGTGGAAGGTTCCTCGAGGTGCAGATGCAGCATCATGAGGACAAGCCTCGCCTACAAATGGCTATCCTTCCAAGCTTGTAATACAACCGAATCGCCGCTTACAGGTCGAAGACAATGGTCTTTAGCTGCTTCCATTTCTCGGGGATTTATACGCGAAGCACATGTCGTTCCTAGCTCACCCACAGCAGATTAGTGGACACGGGCAAGTGGGCACGTAGGGGCGCCTCTGATATTACCAGAAGTGTGGTCATTCGGAAGGGTTGATCGCTTTGATGTGTCGGGCCCAAGACCCGGGAAGCTGGTGCAGGTAATAAGAACAGCTAGATTGACAGATGTGATCACTGGATCGACCCTCTAACAGGTCTCTCAACAGATGTGCGTAAGACGACAATCCCGCTGGCTTGACCATATAGCAATGCTGATGAGCACCTAGTGGCAGGATCTGAGACTACACATGCACGCCAGTCTTTGATCAGACATGATAGTCTGCATGTACTGAAGGCTGCCGGCAGACCCCCTAGCTTCATACGAGGGGACTTGCCAGCTATCAGTTGGGATGCAGCATTAGAAGGACGACGGCATCCTTCGCACTGGCCAACTGTGGATCCTCCCGACGCCCACATGCCCACACTCGACCAACTTCACTCTGATACCCTTGTTGGTCTCTCTCCCAGGACTCGTCTGTCTTCAGTCTCTGTGCCCAGGTTCTTGTCATATTCCGGCCCGCCTTACTACTCAGAGCCCAGGACGGTAGATTGTCGGCGTCGCATGCTTCCCGATCGTATTATTAACGGTATTATCAAGCATTACGACCGAGTTGCGATGGCGGTCTTCCCGTCGACGCGATCTTGTCTTTTTGACGCGTACATTCTTTTCTGGTCAGCATGCTCGGTGAAACTACATGACTGCGCAACATCGGGTCAGCGTCGCTTTGAGGCTTTTCGACGAAGCGGCAGTTGCGAGGCTCAAAATGAGCTCCATGTATTGTTCATGCGGAACAAGGGGTAATCGCGTATAGCGATGGTGCGATTGGTATGCGTTGTTCTGATACCAGGTCGCCCATATCAGTCATCAAGCTCTTCAATTGTGATTGAAGACATATCCCATCTGGTAACCGTCAACTTCGTGCTAGGCGGCCGCCTCACACTGGTCCATCGGGCTGAGTCTCAGGTGACTGCTCAGACCCATGGCAGCAAATTTCGCTGTGACTTCCTATCAACCTCCTTATGGTGAGCCTTGTTATTGTACTTAGTCGAGTATGAATCTCGCCTATCTTAGCGCGCTTCTTCAACCATTACACCGCCGCACCCACTGGAGCAGTTTCTGCTCACGATTGGTTTCGACTTGAAACCAATCTACCCCTATGCGACGCATGCTATCTTATGATCCTGGCTTCGTTTTGAACGGCTGTTGTACAATCATTGCAATGCAGCGTCAGAGTGAGCTGTGCACTAACCCTTCTCGTCCCTCCTGGATTTCGCGGTCCATTGAATACGCAAATCTAGCATCCTACCTTGCGGGCGGGACAAGGTGTTCCACTTTCACCCGGCCCACATCATTTCGCGGTGGATGTGCGATGTTTCCCATGGCGTTATGGCGTCGCTGCCATCCTAGTACGCAAGTACAGCAAATTGTGGTATACATATCTATAAATCGTACGATGTTACAGTCAATACACCATCCCTATACCTATGTCCCACAAATAAATCGACATCAATACGTCGCCCTCAACCTCGCGTCACTCCATTCCCTACTATTCACAGGCTCATACTTGGGGCCCATCTTGCCCTCGCAGCCAGGCAAGCAGCTTACGATCGTTCCGTCGTCCGCACTGATGAAGAATGGGATGCTGTATCGCGGCATGGTCACGTCGCCTTCGCCCTGGGCTGGCGGCGGTGCGCGGACGCGGTGCATCGTCGAGCGGAAGACGTCGTTCGTCCAGCGCTGGAGCATGTCGCCTACGTTAACGACGACGGTACCTGGAATGGGGGCGACTGGAAGGAAGATAGTGGGGTCGGTGGGGGAGGCAACTTCAAGGCCACCAACGGAGTCTGTTGTGAGAAAACGCGGTTAGTGAGAGCTGGCGTACGATGGAGGCATTACCTTGGAACAAGAGAGTAAGCGTTCCGAAGTCGGTATGGGCCGCAATGCGCTCTTTCTCGCCTTGGCGGAGCTCTTTCGTTGGGACGGGCGGGTAGTGCAATAGTCGGAGTTGGTAGCGCTCCTGCGTGTGCGCTTTGAGCAAAAACTCTGGGTCAGGAAGGTCAAGTCCGACGCCGAGCGCAAGGAGTAGCTGCCGAGCGAGCAAAGTCATGCGAGCGTAGAACTTGGTCGTGAAAGCGCGGAAACCGGGAAGAGCGTCTAGACATTTCGTGAGTGGAGGGAGGAGGCGACAGACGGACGCATGTACCATCAGGTAGCCAAATGTTCGGCAACTTCATGTCGGTCTCGTCGCCAATTTCGTAGCTCTCCTTGACGTCGGGTACTTTCCGAGAGGTCACGACGCCCTTTTCCTTGGTGGGGTCAATCTGGCCGACCTTCTCCTTGCCTACGCCAGAGTAACCGCGGTGGTACGCACCGTCTGGAGGATGTGGGGCCAACATCTTGGTTTCGTGAGGTAGAGCGAAGAGTTTAGAGCTCTGCATGCGTTGAGGCGTGATTAGTTGTATGCAATCCATACAGTTCAACACACCCAGTTGAAGGTCTCATTGACAAGATCCTCAGAGACGCCGTGCCCGCTGAGGTAGAGGAAGCCGACATTCTTGAATGCGTCTATGACATCCGCTGCCGTGCGTTTGCGCTCTTCCTCACTTGCATCCTCTCTTGTGAAGGCGGAAAAGTCGACAATGGGCACCTGGTTCATCCCGCTAGTTGTTGGCTATCGCGAGAAGATCCGTTATAACAGCTTTTCGAATTCAGCTGGGTGCGTGCTGTGTATATCGCTGGCTTTCCGTATTTCCGCGTGCATACTGGCTATCAGATAAGCAGAAAGTCACAGCTTGTCTCCGCAGAGAAGACACGGCAACAAGGGGTGATGCATTCATCCTCAGCGTCTGGTTCGATGAGGATGGGTATATGCGAGCGTCACCTTGCACGATGAGAACAGTCCGGTCAAGTGGCGGTACGCCACAATATATGTTGCCAGTGCTTGTCTCTCCGTAGGTTCTATGCATATCCCGACAACATCCTGCCCAGCGATCGTTTATATGCTCGAATCCGCTTTACTGCTCGGCTATCACGCTGCTCCTAGAAGCAAGTCTGCTACATAGTCTGCTGCGCCTGTAGATTCTGCCGCAGGCTAAGGCGTCCCTCTATCAAGGCTTCTCCGCTCTTATCTCCTCCACCAGAACTTCTAACGTTGGAAAATGGACGCGCTCGACTCTCGTGTCATAAAACCGTATCTCAGGTGGACTTTACAGGCTAACTCAAGCCTCTGTAGTTCCCAAGTTCCCGGCCAGGATGGGTCTCGCGCAGTGGCTGCAAGTCCCAATTGACGAGAACGCTGCGTACCGCAACGACGTCTGGACGAACAGGGATCTCATTCCTATCCCTCCAGAGCGGCGTACATGGGACGTCTTGGGCTATCTTGGTTACTGGGTTGTGGGTGGTGCTTGCATCAGTGCATGGACTACGGGTCAGTGACCTATTCAGCTCGAATATGCGGTGTGTATTGAACTGAGCAGGATCGACTATGTTAAGTTATGGTCTGAACGCACAGGAGGCTATCGGTGCTGTCGTGGTCGGAAGTGTCGTCACCGGTCTGCTTGCAGTATCGTGCGGGTGGATGGGCGAACGACACAAGATCGGTTTCACCGTATCCAGTCGATTCGTCTGGGGCATGCGTGGCTCGTACTTCCCCGTCTTGTTACGTATATTCACAGCGTGCTGCTGGACTGGCATCCAAGGCTACTGGGGAGGTCAGGCAACCCGAGTTCTGGTGAGTCTCCCCTCAGCATGGCCCGCGCGCGTCTTCTAAGCATCTCATCCATACAGATTGGCGCCATCATACCTGGGTTCGCGCATATGAAGAACACACTCCCCGAGTCCGCCGGGATCGCGACCAACGACCTCATTGGCACCCTGATATGGTACATTCTCTTCGCCGTCACGATTTCCATCCCGCCCGAACGCATGCAGCGCCCCTTCTTCGTCACCTTTGTCCTCTTCACGGGCACCGCGTTTGGCATGCTTATATGGGCCGTTTCCACCACCGGCGGGGCGGGCCCGCTCTTCCACACCGCGAGCACAGCACCGCAGGGCCGCGGCTGGGCATTCATGTTCGGTGTCACCTCGCTCCTCGGCTCGTGGGGCGCGGGCACGCTCGGCCAAAGCGACTGGACACGCTACGCCAAACGCTCTCTCGCGCCGACCGTCAGTCAAGTCCTCGCCGCGCCCGTCACGATTACGGTCACCGCGCTGATTGGGATCATCGTGACGAGCTGCGGCCAGGACATTTTCGGGACGTTGATCTGGAACCCCATCACAATGCTCGCGGCCATCCAGGAACACTACGACTCCTCGCCCCGCGCGCGCGCCGGCGTGTTCTTCGCGTCCATAGGGCTGGTAGCCAGCCAGCTGGCGATCAACACCGTGCTAAATAGCGTCAGCACGGGCATGGATATGGCGGGATTAGCCCCGCAGTACATCAACATGCGCCGGGGAGGGTACGTCCTATGTGTCATCGGCCTGGCGATCAACCCGTGGCGGCTCGTGGCGACGGCGAACAAGTTTCTGACGGTGCTGTCGGGCTTCGGGGTCTTCCTCGCGCCGATGACGGGGATCCTACTCGCGGAGTACCTGGTTGTGCGGCGACAGAAACTGAGGATGAGCCACCTGTACCGCGGAGATGCGGGAAGTATCTACTGGTACTGTGCGTGTCGCGAGCATTTTCCCCAGGTGCTGTAGACTTAGATTTACTTACAGGGCACGGATTCAACTGGCGAGTGCTCGGCCCTTGGGTGCTGGGCGTGTGGCCGCTCATGCCGGGCTTCGTCGCGGGTGTGAGCGGCGGCGACGTGGCGGTGGGCTGGACGAGGCTGTTCAACCTGGCGTTCGTCGTCGGGCTGGCAATCAGCTTTGCGTGCACGCTTGTTGTCGACTGGGTGTTCCCTCCGCCACACCTCGGCGAGGAGGACGAGTATGATCCGTTCATGGCGGACGCCCAGTTGGACGTGAAGGGTAGTAAGGAGGAGCTGGACGAGAAGAAGGATTTCGCGGTAGACGACGTGGTTCCCGTATGAAATCCAGCTATTCTGCTGCGTACTCCCTTTTCGTTGTAATGTGTATGATTCACGATCAGAATGGCAGCGATGACATTGAGACGATGGCATATCACTTCAAGCTGTCAATGTGGCGCCGTGTGACGAATGCATCTGAGGCCATTGCAGGTAGCCATGCGCGGGTTTGCAGAGAGCTCAAGGTTTGAGGCCCATTCACCAAAGGAGTCCCGAATACTACATGCCAATCGTATTTTGTACGCAAAGAAATCAGATATATGCTCACAGGTTGTGTTGCTTTAGAAGACCTGCAGCCATACCGGAACCTCAATCCCTTCCTCCACGCCGGGGTGACAGGAAGCCATCTGCGTGTCATACATGATATTCTTCTCGACGAAGGGAAAGGTGACTGTTCACTTCATCCGTATGGTCCACTGTGGGCGATCGAGCTTCCCCTGAGGTCGCTGTCAAAATGCGATCATAGTTCAAAAGGCACCGGACAATATCGTGCTTCAGGGGAGAAGTGGCACGTCTACCTTGCGCATGTGAACGCATAGATGATAGTAGTGATCAGACGCCAACCCGAGTCACTCAATGCACGGTGGGATGGCAGGAAGTTCTAACATCCCTCGAAAGGACCGAGTGAGCAATAGGGCGGGCTAGTCCAGTTGTCCAAAAAGCTGTCAGAGACGAGCCTACTGTCCCTTGATTCATGATGCATGGTACTGCGGAACGTTCGAACAATGAGCACAGTTGATAGAACTCTAACCTTAGTTCAGCACCATGAACGACAACTGCTATCCCAAAGATGTCCAAGGGCGCTGACCGGCGTCAACAATTAGCGCTTGAACGTGGAACGTTTGACCGCTCGTGCAACCCGTACACTTGCTTGTCCATTGACAACAGTACGCATTCAAGCGAGGGAAGCTTGCATGCCACTGACATCCTTTCATACATGAACCAACCCACCCGCAAATCGAATGGATGAGATGACGCACCGAGCAAGTGCCACCTTACTCAACTAACACCGATTTTCAGTCAGGTCCATACCGGCACATGTAGTTCCGGAAAGCCCTTCGGAATGGTCGATGTCGGGCTGGAACAGTCACCGCAGCAGGACTTTGCTCCGGGGGGAGACACGGATCCCTGCGGTGCGGCTATAAGCCACAGTCATCCTGTCAATCCGCTGGCGGCGTCGACGTTGACTAGCCTGGAGTCTGCAAACGAAGACGTCAGTTTACGCACATCGGATGAGGGTCTAAACAAATATGCCCACCGCACATTATATTACCCATTGATCAATGACAGGATTAATCACGACCCTCTAAGGCGCCCACAAACGCTTAACCTAATCCAGGGAAGGTACCTCCGGGGCGGCACAGCACGTACGAAACCTTGCCAGATGCGCATGTACACGCTCATGACGAGTACTGATCCGATCAAATGCCGGCACAGCGAGGAACAAAAGAAGAGGCAATGTAGGCGCCATCATCGAGTAAATCGCGACGCCGGAAGACCAAAAGATGAGTCGAAAAACCTGCGTGTAGCGCGCGGAAGGAATATGTTTCCGGGTCTAGTCAGTCGAGCACGACACGAGGCTCTTGGTAGGATTGTTCTCGTTCAGCCGCCCAGGCACACGTAGATAGCGGTAACGAAGTTCAGCTAGCGGGCCCGGCTGACCGCTCAATGAATACAAGATCAGTTACAATACACAGAGCACGAACAGCTAGAGTGACTCAATGCAAGCGCGATCACGCCACACAGCTCAACCTCACTTCGCAGTCACCTTTCTGCTCAACGTCCTCATCCTATCCGCATAGCGCTTCCTCCTCTCAATTTCGGCGTCCACAGCCGCGTTATTCTTCCTAAAGCCCGCGTCCGCTTTGGGCGCCACAGTGTAGCTTCCGAGATTCCTCTGCGGAATCATCACCGCGTTCTTGCGCACCCTGTTCTTCTCACTCTCCTTAGCCCTAGCCAAAATAGCGTTTAATCTCTCCTGGCCCGCCCCGTCGCCCTCCTGCGCGATCGGGATGACGCGGTCGCGGTAGCTCGCAGAGCGCTTGATGATCGGGCGAGACCACTTGCTCACGAGCGTCTCCGCGGCGCGAGCAATGTCGGGTGTGACACGCTTGGATTTAGTGTAGAAGAGGACGACGCGGCCCAAGCGGGACTCTTTCAGCACGGAGGAGTCGACGTACTCGAGCTTGACGAGGGCGCCGAAGAGTTCCTTTTGGATGTTTAGGCCGGGGAGAGAGTGGTCTGGGAGAGGCTCGAGGAAGCGCCGCACGCCCTCGAGAAGGTTGTTGTCCTGGATGGATTGGGACAGACCGGATCTGAAGATGGTTGAGGTACAATGGTCTGAGAGTGAAGTAAACACGCACCTTCGGAGAACTTCCATGACTTGGGGCAGCATCTTCAGCTTGGCTGTGGCAGGCATCTTTTCTTTGTTTGCCTGGTCATCGTCGTCGGCCGCCGTCAACATGGCCTCTCGCAAGCGGGAGACCTCCTCGTCAGCAAACCGATCAAGGACTTCTTCATCATCCTTCTTCTTGCGTCTAGGTCGGGAGGACTTCTTTGGTTTCAAAATCGCTTCAATCTGCATATCCAACTTGTACTTGTTGGCTGCAGGCCTGTATTAGTCCATACTCTTTGTCCAGTAGGATAGCACTCACCCTGCTCGGGAGGCAGCTGGCTCAGGTCCTCCTCGGCGATAGGCCGCCGCTTGCGCTTCCTCTGCGCTGGTCTCCTCTCGCCCTCATCGTTCTCCTTCCGCGCCCTGCTCCGTCTCTTCGGCTTGGGAGCCCGCGGCGCCTGTACATACTCATCCACGGACTCTTCTGAGGACTCTTCGTCGACGGGTAGGGGCGACGGGCGTCGTCGGGTCTGAGGTACCTCTGAGTGCAAATCTGAGTAACAACGTGCAATGGATGACGCGATCACCGACCGTCCTCCTCCGAGAGTTCCGAGTCAGACCCGCCGAAGATGTCGCGCTCGATCCTGTTTGCCTAGCGAAACGTTATCCAGCAGAACATGCGATGCATGGAGACTATTACGCACGTCGTCGATGTCTGACATGTCGCGTAGCCGGGGATTGTGGAATGTTGTGGAGGGAGGGAATCACCGCTTAACCTGTGCGCCACAGCCCCCAGGCCAAATACCAGTCAATAAATACGGAGCGCCCGTGGCCACCGACTTTTAAACTTATTGCCCCTTAACTGCGTCCACATCGGACTGATGGCCCTCGACCTGACAGCTTATAGAGACCGATTATCTTAAAAAGCTTCCTTATAACGGCTTATGGCTTCTCTTCCTTCCTATTATCGCCCTACTTACGCCTTAACTAACTCGAGCCCCGGACCAGCAGCCATGACGGATTCGCCAGGCGTGGCGGACCCTTACGTTGAGCGGACACCGTCGTTAACCGCCTCGGACGAGACCGACAGCGACCACATGTCTCTCAGAACAGAGTCAAGAGATCGCTCGTTGCCCCGCATCCCCGCAGAAGACAAGAAGCCGCCAAGAACCCGCTCCCCGCCTGTCTATCCCGACAATCGTAGATCTCAGCGTCTCTCTAATTTCCTCCTCACCTCCTCTTTAATCGATACCCTGCGCCATCCCCGTATCCTCGCCCGCTTTCTTGCGCACGTCGAGTGGAATGACTTCAACGCACTCACTTCCACCTGTCGGCAGTTGCGAGGGTCGCTGTTCAGTCGGCCAGAGCTCAAGGCTGTCATACTCTCGCACTATGTCCCTGGGTATAGGTACTGTCTCCGCAACTCAGACATGGATCGCTACCGCGACCTCAAAATCACGCTGCGGGACCTCAACTACTTCAGTATGTTGCTGTTCATACAAGTCTTCGCAATCTGACCATGACGCACTGTAGTGATGTCACAAAGCATACCATTGCACCGATACCCAATGCACGGACTCTCCTTGCTATCTGCGCTTCTGCCCTCCTTGGAACAAGAAGATCAGACGCACAAGTACATCGCTGCGACCCTGGCGCACTCGCGCTTCGTCCTGGTCCTGCAGTCCTTGATCCATTCTGCGGTACTTCCGCCCACACCGGACTCGGAGGATGGCCGGCTTACTCTGAGTCAGACGCAGGCCGGCGTGCGCGAGCTCGTGTTTCCGGCACCGCTATCTTACTTTGGAGGCAGAGACCCGAGTCAAACCCGCTCAGCGAGTCGTGGTGACCGGAGTGCAAGCCGATCGTCAGGACGAACCAGCCGCAGTGTTAGCTCGCTTCTGAGCCTTACGAAGAGTGCCAAATCCAGATCGCAGCCCCCGATGGCAAAGACGCTCCCGCGCCTATCCAGCAAAAATAGGCTTTCCCTATTCGGCGGGAACCCCAAGGCTCCTCTGCCACCGCCGGCAGAAGAGCCAGCTTCCATGAGGTTCTACTCTGGTGGCTGGCGGCGAGCGTTTAGAGGCGGCGGGTACGCGTCAGAGGATGATGACTTCGGGTCGAGCTTGCAGCGCCCGCACCGGCGATTCGCTTCAGTCGGTATCTCGTCGAGCGACTCGTCGCTGACCAGCCCAAGCTCGAGTGGCGCACCGCAATTGCTCGAGCGCGACTCCTCCGAGCGCTCGTCATTTATGCAAGCGTCCCGGTCTCCGCATGACATCCAGCTCGCGACCTCCCGATCGCGCGCACCGATCCTGCGGGTCTTCTTTCCCTGTTCCCGACTGTCCGAGGGCTGCATTCGAGCCTGCGAGGACCAACTCGTCGAAGGCGGCCTCTGGGATCACATGTCGACAGGCGACATCGTCTGCAACTTGGGATACGTCCCAGAGCAAGAACAAGACCAAGCCGACTGGCTGATCTTCAACGGATACTCCCTGGTCCTCTTCCGCCCGTCCGCCCCTCCACCCATCGACAACCCTCTCACCCTCCCGTCGCCTTTGTACTATGCGCACATCCTCCCGCTTTACATGAACCCGACGTACACGCTCGCGCTGCCTGCGCCGACGTACCCACCGCAGATGACGCTCACGTACATGACGACGTCGGTGCCGAGCTTGCGCTCGCCAACGGGCCGTATGGCGGTCAAGAAGTACATGTGGGTTGCTGTCCTCAAGGCTCAGCTACGCCCTGGCCTCGGCGAGGGATGGCAGGGCGAGTGGGTGCTCGAGGGCGAGGGCACGAAGGAGGGCCGGCTGAGCTTGCTTGACGCTGTCAGCGGCGAGGGCGGCGTGAGGGAGTGGGAGCTCGTGAGGGAGAAAAGCCATGGACGGCGAATCTGGCTCAAGTACGTTTTTCAGTATTTTGTTGAGCCCTTGTTACAGCGGCTGACCGGGATTTACGTGCTTTGCAGGCTCTTGACACCCGTGGAACCCCACGTGCGCATGGCGGAGGCGTTAATGCACCCTCCACGGACGCAGACCCTCTAAAATATTGGAATCCCATTAAACCAACGAATTGACGAAATTGTATCGTATCCATACCATCCATCTCTCGTGTCTCCGAATTCCTTATAGCGACCTTGCCCTTCCTTCCCGCTCTTGGGTTTGACTATTGTGGAACCACCTATTATTCGACTGCAGCACTCTAACATGCAGGGCCCAAGCCCTAATCTAATAACGGACGGATCCAGTGTACACTTCGCATTGCGCTCGTCCTTCGATGTTGCTCAATACCTCCGCTTCCTTTCATCTATCCATTGACTTGTATCGTTACCCGAATAGCCAAAACTAAAGACTTTCACTACCCATCGGACTCTTCATTCATGCGTTTACGCTTGCTTACATGTCATGTATAATGTACCTACGACATCATCCAATATATGTGCGATGCCAGTGAAAAGGTTTCTGGTGTGGGCAGTGTCGGAGCACCATACGATGCTCATACATGATACTGATACACGGTGCTTAGACTTCTTCTTGCGTCCGCAATACTTCTCAGCCCCATAAGACGTCAAGCAAGCTTCACGATATCCGCGTTGACAAATAGGTTCACATCGAAGCCACCTTCCGGGCTCTTGAAGACTCCCGCTTTCTCCAGAACGCTAACGGGTGCGTGAGCCGGCCACGTCCACTCGACAAAGGTAGCCGCGTACGTACCTGATGGTATCCGTGATAACCTTCGTCGGGATGGAGGCGCAATCCTGGGGGTACGCAACCGTCTTCAACCACTCCTGAGTGAGTGGGATTGGTTAGCTTGAGGCCAGCGCAACGAGAAAGTATCCACCTTGATGTCTTCCTCGGGATACCCCCACGTCTTCTTGATGAACTCAACGTCGTCATGGAGGCGTTTCTCCTCAGAGTCGAAGGCGCGGACGTAGGTCGAGAGTGTGGAGAGGAATTGGCGGAGGACGTCTGGAGGCGCGCGCTGGGGAGACGGGTGCGCGGCGATCAGCCAGGAGGGCCAGGGGGTCGGGACAGAGCCGATCTGAGTCGATGGTACTTGCGGTGAGGTGAAGAGCTGACAATGGAGAGGAGATGACGGGACGTACGAAGCGCACTTCGCCTCGGTCGAGCCAGGGCTTGGTCGTGAACCATTCCCACATGAAGGCGCTCGTCGAGCCGTCGTTTACGGAATTGACTAGGCCGTGGATATCGTTGTTTACTGCGATCCACACATGAGCATAGATCAGAACGCTCTCCGTGTTTTCATACGTACCCTTGAATTCGAGTTCATCCGTCGGCCAGCCCTGTTGCAAGGCCATGACAGAAGCCATTGTCTGACTACCACTTCATGTGGGGATCCAGATGATTGCATTAGATTGTCCCGCCACAGATTACTTGGCGTGAAACGGGTATGCGTCACGAACCTGCCGGGTCTGGAGATTCCAATGGGTGTACCCTTCAAATCCGATATCTGCTGGTACTTTGAGTTTTTCCCGGTGATAACAGCCCTGTAGAGTGAATCCGAATCACACACTCCCTTGAGTCCGGAGATCGGACTAGTACTTCAGGAGAAATGTAGGCACACCAGTTCAACGGCGTCGTGACATAGCTCCCGACGAGCTTGTACGCCTCTGATCCCTTAGCGATCCCGGAGAGGAGGGGATCGGTGAGTGCTCTGCATTCTTTCACAGTAAGCGACCTGAAGCAGTATCGAGTGACGATGCTCACATTGCCATGTCAATCTCGTCGTTCGTGAGGCGTGAGATGAGCTGCCCGGTACCACCTGGATGTCATTGGCATTGTAAATGAGCAGGATAAGGTCGATCCGATAGTATCTGCAGACTTACTGGGGCATTCTACGAGCACGAATAAGGTGCCATTGTCGGCTTCCGCGTACTGCAGCAATGGAGAGGAGAAGTGCTCGCGAACTGTAGAGACGCGGTTATCAGGCGATGTCACCGGGCCATTTACTAGGGTATCATACCGTATCCAACTCGGAGCGGTGCCATGACTTGCAGGGCCTCCTTTTGCAATCTACAGTCCAGTGGTAGAAGTCACTCTTTACGAGTGTGTCAGCAAGACATTAACTAATTATAATGTGGACTTAGGAATTTCCGGATCCCTTTGAATGCCACATTCACCGGTCCGGTTTCATCCGCTAAATGTTCCTGTATACAGTATAACGATATATGATAGTGACTCCGCAGCGTGCATCGGATTAGAAAGCCCTTTGAGGTCCTTAAGGATGACAAGAAACTAGGCGTAACTACTGTGCAGACCGTTGGGGAGAGGGACTGAGATGAGCTATTCACCGTGTACGCGTATAGCAGATTGGGACAGTATCTTGTACTCAGCTACTAATAGATGCCCGACAAATACGAGTCTCAACACACGTCATGCATCCAGACGGACACTACGCACGGTACGACGACAGCGCTCATAAATGGACTGGACAAGCGTCAGAATTGAGGCAGTAAGAAATACTAATACAGTAGTTACATCCGCAGTACATAGCCACTTTAATCAACAATTTCCTCCTTCTCGTTTCCACAGTTCTGCCCTCTGATCAACACCACTTGGGTCATATCGGACCCGTTCACCTCAAAGCCTTGGCGGTATATCACTTGAGATGTCCTTCCATACAGCGATCCTGCCTGCAACAGTACCAAGTCAGAAGGGCACCCTTCCGTCCCGGGAAAATGCGGGCGTGGCGGGAGGCAGGGTCCCCTCTCCTCGTCACTAAGCGACCTTGCCGAGGACCCGGGAGACGACGACCGCCTCTTATCCTGATACTCGACGGAACCAGCGATAGGAAACAGTGCACGTCCCGCGGCCGAGGGGCATTCTTCTCTGTCGATGGTCTCCAGGTTTAGGCTTGGCATTTTCGACAAAGTGGGCTGTTGAGTCCGGGGGCCGACTCTGCCTCCGAGCAAAGGAATTCCCGACAGGCGACCCCGCAAAGCTATTAGGGCCTGCGTATTATTAGTAGAGCTTTATATCCTACAAGTACGAAGACAACCAACCTTGTGCCCCCCGAAAAGTAGGGAGACCGCTAAAGGAACTGATGAAACGAACCGCTTTAAACAGGGAAGATCAAGATCATCGGTTGGGCGACGCACATGTAGCGCTAAAGAGGTCAAATCTCACATTCGTCCAGTCCTGCAAGTCCACGAGGCTGATGATGACAGCAGCCAAGACATACCCTACGAATATCATGGACCGTATAATAAATGGGATGTCGAGTTGGCCACGTCGTTGCCGCTGGCCTGGCACGTATGTCATGATGACTATGCCCACTACCCACGCTGGAGACGGAGAGCCGTCAATAAAAATCCATGCGCATCATTTTCCGAAACAACATGCGTACCGGAGAAGACGAAAGCCGGAAATATCATGATGAACGTGGAGACACTGTACACGACGGTCCTGATGGAAGAGTGACCGTCAGCACAAAAGTATGGGCGGATGTCTTAGCGATCATTTACGCTGTCGACACCTCTATGGTGCAATAAAACTTGGCACGTAGGACCTTCTCTCGGTGCTTCAGCCCGTACTACGAAGGGATAAGTGCAGATGTCAATTATGCGGGCACCAGGAGCCCTCAGGATAAGTACTGACCGCTAGCCATACCATGGCAAGTACAGTTGCGTAAAAAGCGGGAAAAATTGTAAGCTGGCGGTATCAGCTCGCAATCATCGTCTTAGACAAAGCATGAGCTTACGACAATGCTGATCCTGCGATTGTACGGTCGTAAACGCGCCTCAGGCCGCGTCGCATACTGGACATGGTGCCACACCTACAGCAGGTTCAAAATATGAGTGAAGGGCCGTCGGGCGTAACATATGGGTAAACCAACTTCAAAAGTGAGTGCAAACGTGGCTGCAGCGTTGCTACCGAGACGTGAGCAAGGAAAGGTTTATGGGCTTATCCTGACTCACAAAGGTGCCAAAATACTGCTGAATACAGCACTAGCCAAGCAAACGTCTGGAGACGGGGCGGGACCTACGACCTGCCCTGCATAGTACCTGAATCTAACGTATTACAACCAAGTCTCGCAGAATGCAGATGATGACGTACAGAAGAAGGATACCAGGAGTTGCGTTCAACAAGAATGATGTATAAAAGGCGATGGGCACTGGGTTGACGGAGCTAGACTGCTATCAGAGTAAGACGAGCGACAGGCATGAAAAGAACACACCGTCCGTCAGATCTCGCGGCGCAGAGAGAAGATGCAATAAGCACGGTAAGACAAGCGCCACCGACAATTTGAATCCAAAAGAAATAGTCAAGTAGTGGATCGCCCCAGGACATCGAAGTTAATGTGTAGAGCTGTAGCCTGCTAGTAGCGAGATAGTTTGAAGCGAAAGACGATGGGCGACGAGACCCCCACTGGCCCATTACACCTGAGCTATTTGCATCCGCTCATGCTTATGTCGTCCGCTAGAGGCACGATCTACGGCAAGGGCAGTCCGACAGCGGAATGCCCAATATAGCAGCGAGCGGAGAGGGCCGACGGTCCACATTGAGAGCTTCCGAGAAAACCATTAGCCCCGGGGCAAATAACTGTGCTGAAACTATAGTTACAATATAATGGACGCCAGCTGCCTCGCCGTCGCAGGTCAGTCTGGCTCTACCGTGGCGGATACCTGCTTCAGTAGGCTCTAGCAGAAGTCATCAGTGGTTCCGTAACTTCATATTGTTTAGTCCCGGCCCGTGAGTTTCATCGCTCATTGTGCACCCCAAGCAATGACACTCAAGAGTAGAGGAGTACCATCTAGGGTAGCAAGATTTGGTTGCGTTGCGTTTAGTGCTAGTAGAGGAACGTCGGCGACGAGTGACGAGTGACTGGTGGTATGCGACGATCACGAGTGTCACAGTCACATCACCGACGTACCGACCGCACCGGTCACTACTCTCAGAACTCCGAGCACAAGCGGTCCTATAGGTAGCATGAATGAGAAAACTGTCACCAACCTGCATTGGTCGCCTACTCAGTTTCTTTGAGGAGACGTCGCTAGCAAGTAGATCTCTATCAACCCTGGAGACAACCAATAGCCACATCGTGGCAGACGTGGAACTCCAAGACATGGTATCACGAGGAGACTGTGCATTGCACTATAAATCATTTATTTTTGAGGGGCCGAAATAGCGTAGCCGAGTGGAGGTCACTTCCTCATGCTGGGAGATCCTTACACCTTCAGGTCGCGCCGTCGCTCATGCATCATTTCTGCTTCTTCTTCTTCTTCTTTTTCTGCGCTTTCGGTTTTATCTCCTCCCCACGCTCCGCCGCCTCGAGTATAAGCCTTTGCTGTTTCTCCGCTCTGTACTTCTTTTTCTCTTGCAACTGACGGAGCTTTTTTTCTTTGTTCGCTGCCCGAATTGCTGCCTGCAATGAATTGCCAGTCAGATATAAAATGCAGATTGTATAGGACGTTGAAGTAGAGATTAGAGACGCACTATCTTCTGGTGTTTCAGCGAGGGGGGCGGCGCCACATACGCTCTGGTCACTATCGCACGCGGGTCCACATTCTGGTCGACGCCAGGTTGCCCGGCAGCTTCAACGAAGCGGCGGAGACGCCTGTTGTGGCCCTGTGTGTCATTACTGAGTGCGGTTCCTGCGAATAGACTGAAGAGGACACACGCTAGACTGAAGATGAACATTGATCCGTTCCTGGGTTTTGAACAACTTCTTTGGCCCAGGACATACTACACATGCGTGTTTCTTCGGATCAAGGGAGTAGAGGTAGATCGGGTTGGATAGAACGTCGGCAATGGTCATGGTGAACGGTACTGTACTCGGTGGCATGACATCAATATCGTCTCCCTTTCCGCCCTCGCCATCCTCATCCTCTGTGGCCTTCTGCTTTTTTGCGTTCGCACTCTCGTCGCTATCTCCTTCCGACGCCAGGCCCGACTCCAAGTCGCTGTCATTATCACGCTCTGTCGCAGCCTCGTCGACGCCCGTCACCTCCTTCATCTCCTCTTCAAGCCCGAGCTCCTCCTGCTGCTCAGCTGCCGTGGAGAACACGCGTTTCTCGACGCGCTCCAACATAGCCAGGTTCCGACGGCAGTAGAATGCATGACGAGCTAGGTTCGGTAAGCTATGGACGAGTGTGAATCGTGACGAAGGGGAGGAAGAGAGCCGCAGAAGGAGCTGGAGACTAGATCTAGAAACTGGCAGCAAGCGCATTGCAAGAACATTTGCAAGGAGCCGACGGGTAGGAGTCCTTGCCGAGGTTAGGGTTGGAATAATACCTGTGGCGTCTTCGACCAGACGTGTCATTATAATTAGTAGCGTAGGTTAGCGGCAGTTAAGATGAAGCACATATTTTGTAGTCTGAGTAGCTCCAATGGCTCGGGGAGGTGCCCCGGACTGGATTAATCACAGTACCCGTTGCCCGCCTACTCGATTTCATTGAGGAGACGCGCCCGCAAGTGCATAAATGGATAAATGGCGGAAAGCAGGGCATAAGCAGCAGAGTATCAGCTACGCCACTGGATTCATGCCCGATCTGATGTACGATCCACATGGAGGGTGCATCTAATATATCAGCGCTTCGCTGCATATGGGAGGCCTGGCCGGATGCAGTGGCATAGAATCAGTAACCGTACGCTGGTAGTACAACATGAAACTACAGCTACAACAAGACTGATAGAGCAAACGCCATATTCTCCATATCTCGGGAGGCAGCACTTCAACCATCTTGGCGCCGCTTACCTACCTCCCACTGTCCTCTCTCCCCACCTTCTGCCCGACCCTGCACTGGCGCGTATTCGCACTGGCTCCAACTTCCCTTCACTTACTTCTTCTCCATATCCTTCTTCCACGCCTTCTTGACCTGCACCGCAAACCATTAGTATCCTCTCTTACTCCTCCCTGCCCGTCATGAACAACCACGTACCTCGCTAGCAAACCCCTCATTATCCAACACCCTAAACCCGAGCGCGGCGAGACCCTTGGCAACGGTCAGGCAGAGCTCATGCGCTTCTTTTGTACGCGCGGAGGCGGTGAAGCCAGGCGTGTGGTTGCCGCCGTTGGGCTCGGTGGGGATGGCTGTGGTGAGCTGATCAGTGAGAAAGAGAATGGAGGGAAGGACGGTGGCTTACCGTATGAGGGGTGTAGGGAGGGTAGCTCTATCGAGTAACGTAGGTAAAAGAGAATGGGTGGGAGGATGAGGTAGGCAGACGCACCGTACGTGACGTTCCCGAAATCTGTGCTCCCCCCAATCGCGCCTTCTGCCATCGTCGTCGTCCAGTCGTACTGCGCGCCCATAATCTTCCCATATGTATGCGCTACGCCCATGTTACCCGCCGTGAGGCCCACACACAACTTGTATCAAAGAAAGGAGACGCACCGAGGACGCTGTTCTGTCTGAGATCAAACTGCGCAGCGCCAAGGGCCAGCGTCATCCTACACCCTGTTGCTTGCGCGGCTGCACTAACAGCCGAACCGAGTGGTTCAGTCACGAGGGTAGGGAGAGGCGAGGCTGAGGATGCGGACGTACGAGAAACACGCTTTTACCCGCTCCCTCAGCACCTCCAGCTCCGCGTACGTAGGCGCGCGGACGAGCCACAGCATCTTTGTGTAGTCCGGTATCACTGTGCCGCATTCATCAGGCATGGTGCATCAGATATGATGGAGGTAGGAAGTGTCTTACCGTTAACAGCCAAGTCCTCCTTCCCACCTCTAATCACCCCGTGCACGCGGTGTGTAGGCTTTATCTGTTGCCGGAGGACAGCAACATTCGAGTAGGCGAGGAAGGCGGCGTCGAGCGCGTTCACACCTTCCCAGGGCGCCGCCGAGGCGTGTGCTCTGCAGACCACGAAGTTGAGCAGTTGTTAAGGTTAGGTCGCAGGTATGGAGTGATGAGGAGCGTACGTGTGTCCGAAGAATTCGATTTCTATGGACTGGACGGCCAGGGAGGGCCCGATGCCGATGGAGTGGTTTGGGCCGGGACCGGGATGGGACCTGTAAGGGGAGGGGAAGATCAGGAAGGTGGGAAAGACGTAGAGGCGGAAACTCACATGAGACATACATCCATGTCTTTGTACCCGCCCCGTTCGATGAGGATCGCTTTTCCCGCGCCGCCTTCTTCCGCTAAACCACACCGCCCGTATCAGTCCCACAAGCATCTCCACCAAACGTACTCTCACTCACCTGGTGTCCCCAGGAGAACAATCTTTCCGCTAACATCGTGCATTTCCATCGCCGCCTTCACCGCCAACGCCACCCCTACCCCGCAGATCGCAATCAAATTGTGTCCGCAGGCGTGGCCAATGCCGGGCAGCGCGTCCATCTCAGAGTTGACACCGAGCGTGCGTCCGCCGGTGCCGGTGGACCACTCGGCGCGCCAGGCGGTGTCGAGCCCGAGGTAGTGCTTAGTGACAGTGAAGCCGTGGGCGGACATGAAGGCGGTTAGGGCGGCATGCGCGTGCCTGGAAGAGAATGAGTGAGTATTGTCCAGGGAAGGAGGAGGGGACGTACTTTTCTTGGAAGCCGATTTCGGGGTGGTCTGAGGCGCAGGTGGTGTTACGGACGGAGTGGATTTGAGCTGGAAGAAACGCACCGTGGATGTCCAAACTCAGTTTCCTCAGTTCCGGGCTTAACTTGTCCAGAGCCTCATCTATGGTCTGGATAACCTCAGGCTTGTAGATCTCCTCAAGGTCCGCTAGGGTGTACTGAGGTAGGGGTTCGAGCTTCTCGTCATAACGCGCATCTTTGCTCGTTGGGATCCCGAAGTCGCAGTACGACTTGTGCATGCAGCAGCCCTGTAAGATCGAGCAGCATGTGTGAGACCAAGCGCGACACTTCAGGATACTGAACGCTCACAAATCCATCGGACTGCACCAGCGTAGGCCTCGAGCCTGAACCATAGCTCGGGCTTCTGGTAAACGGGTAAGGTTCCACGACTGGTGTCTTGCGAGAGCGCTTGCTCAATTTGAAAAGCAAGCCGCTAAAGCAACCACTGTTATGCTCGGACATGCTGTCTGGCACGACGATAGGGAGCAGCGTGGGCCTGTGAGGGTGTGTGTATATAAGGAGGACGTCATGTTTCGAATACTTACCACATCGGAATCATTTCTCACTGTTGTCTTTTACCTGTCCTGAATCCTGATTGATATCTCTGTCAGGCTTGTTCGGGATCACCCATACACTCTCATACTGGAATCATAAACTATTCTGAATAGTAGGTTTCATCTGATGAAGGAGGCTATGGTATGTCTGTTCGGCTATTGCATGTCTTTATTTCCCCTCTCCCTGATCATCTCCGCAAGCTTCTTGCCGACAGCACCATCAAGCGTTTCGAAACCCTCGATGACCCCCTGCCTGTCCTTCAATCCCATCTCCTGACTCATTTTCCACCTCCCACCCATCCTCTCAATCCTTACCTCGATCCCAATAATCGCTTTCTTCAACACCTCGATATACCCCGCCGGGGCATCGCCCACCGACCACGGTCTGTCGTACCCCATAATGCTCGTCTCGGCGAACTCGGAAAGCGCGGTGATCTGCGAGGATAGGAACGCAGCCGTGTCGGGCGAGGAAGAGGAGTGGTAAATGCGCGCCCGGCCGTAGACCTCCACCGCCGCGTAGTCCCATGTCGGGACCACCTTTCCCGTCGCAGGTTTTGTCTCAACATAGAACTTCGGCGTGACATAGTGGTGCGCGGGTGCGTTGAACAGTATCAGGACCTCCTTCTCCAGCACCTCCCCGCTCGCCACGCTCTCGATAATCGCCTTCGCCTGCGGGTTCGCTCGTGCCATGTGTCCCTTCAACACACCCATCTCCGTCTCACTGCTCTCATCTTCGACGTCGAGGATCCACGGGATATGGCTCGACTGCAGGAGGGGGAAATCAGGCGACTCGATGGCGGTGGTCAATATTCCCAGTGGGTTCTCACGGATGAAGCACCGAAGGGTCGGGATGTGGTGCTCGGCATGGACAGCGCGGAGGTACATGGCAAGGCAGATAGCTGCTGACTCGGCTTTCCGCGTGCAGGCCACGGGCGCTTAATCGCTCGATCATTGGATCCTAACTTTCTCACAACACTCGGACCAGCGGACAGGCCATCAACTCACTCACATCGCAAACGACGTCTCTTGGGCGAGGCTGTTTGAGCCTGCTATGTTGTGCGTATGGAACGGCGCATGCGCGCTATGTCTGCTCGCTCAGGGCATGTCTTGTGCGAGGTTGTCCTGCGCAGTATGTGACGTTGATTCTTCACTCGCCTTAGACTCGATACCGCCAACTTCTTTGCATTGGTCCCGCGCCAAAGCTTGGGGTCAAACATGGAGACAAGCGTTTCCGCTCGTGTTATGGCAGGTGGGCGCTGCGTTCCGATGCGATCACGGGATGGATAGCGAGAGACGGCGCCGTGACCATGCTACGGGCAGTATCTCGGGCATTACGGCTATATGGGTTTAGCGATTAGTAAACCGCCCCGGGCATGGACCTATAAACCAAGATCGTCAATGGAGGCCTCGGCGCGCAATCGCCCTAGAACGCTATGTCGCTGCTCCGTGTCCCACTCGTCATTACCACAGCGCTTGCAATGGGCCATTCCATGACGGATCCAAACCCCTCTGTTACGACGGTCGAGAGGGAGAGGTATAGACATTCGTTTCCAGTGGCTACGCTGGTGACAGGGACTATCAAGGTAATCCACAGGGCTTCAAAGGATCTCTCGATGAAAGCAGCTAATTGGGACATCACTATACCATAGACACTCGCCTTGCTAGGTGGGGCATGTGAGACCATCGTGATCACTGCAGGGCATGTACCAGAATCATCATTCGCGCGGCGCGTCATCGCAGCCCTTGTCGCGAACACCTCATTGGCTGTGCCTACCATTCGGGTGACGCCTACCGCTCTGGTGGGATGGTTCCTCGCTGTGGCCGGATCCTACGTTCGATACCGATGCTTCAAGACCTTGGGCAAATACTTCACCTTTGAGCTCTCCATTCGCAAGGAACACAGGCTAGTGACAAGTGGACCGTACTCGTACGTCCGGCATCCAGCCTACACTGGCGGGATGATTGCAGGACTAGGGACCAGTGTATGCTTCTTGGGTGAAGGATCGTGGTTGCGAGAGTGTGGGTGGCTGCATACATTCATTGGCAAGACGGTTGTCGGAGCGTTCCTTTTCCCGGTAATCTTAGGCTCCCTTATAGCAGTAAGGCGAACCATTGTAGAGGATCGGACATTGCAGCGAGAGTTTGGCGTGCAGTGGGATGAGTGGGCTGCCAGGGTCCCGTACAGGCTGATCCCGTACGTCTTCTAAACCAGGACAGTGTATGTCATAGGAGGATTTGCGCGGCACAAGCGACACGGACAATACGATATATATGTGGAATACGCGCGACAGCATGACCAAATTACGGAGATTTATGATACGGTGACATGAAGCATGGATAGGAACGAAAGAAATACTATGATACAGTCAACATTGTTAGGAATGGCGTACGGAGGCATGGCTTTTGGCAACTCCTTTCCAAAACTCTATGCCGACGAGTCAACCTCCTCCGCCGGCGTAGGCATTTTGACGGAGTTTTTCTTCGGCCTCTTCTTCAAGATGGCGGTCGATTTTCGTTTGACGATGTGCGCTAAGTCCTAAACCGAATGAGCAATGGGAAACGGGCTCTGGCACACATCGGGAGAAACTCACGATAACGAGGTCAGTCAGCCTCCGCCGCCTGGAGGTCATTCCTGTGGTGCTGCGACGATTTTCCAACGCAGCTTGGAGGTTGCTGGCTTCCTCGTTGGGCGGCCAGAAATCGGACTGCGCATAATTGAGCCAGTGGCGTGTCTCGGTGCGAAGCCACGTACCAAAAGGACTTCCGGTAGAGCAGAGGAACTCTCTCGTTCGCCCGCGTATCGATAGTCCACGCTCATCTGGTTGCCATTCAGCCCAAAGAAGAAGAGAATCTGCTGGCGGCAGTAAAACTCACCATAGGCGGGGAGGTGTAGTTTCCGGCGTAGCGCTGATAAGGAGGGAGACGGAATGGATCGTCGAGGGCTTCGTTAATGACTAGACTGAAAGACGGGTAGGTAGGTTCTGTTCTACGGAGCATAGCGAGCGCGAGAGCAAGGACGAGAGCAAAGCAGGAAAAGCGGCAAAATCAGTAGAGATAGCAAAAGAGCGACTGGGATAGCATAGAGCGGCAAAAGAGCGTGCGGAGACGACGACCTGGATTATATAGGCATCACAGGCCAACAGCGACGGACATGGAGAAGTTGATCAGGCCTGCGCCGTCTAGCGCGTTTGCGTATATTGTTGCCATTTTTGGTGTTGGCGGCGACTAAGAACTAGGGAACCTGGGGACACACGCGTAGTGTTAGCTGACTATCTCCCGGATCCTCGAGCTGGCCCGTGACATCAGTCCCCAGTGTCCTGCCACTTTCATTTCTGGAGCATCTATTGGTATTGCGTCCATTGACTTCGGTCCCGCTGACTCTTGGATCTCTGACGGTACCGCATCCAAAACCCTGGGTGCGGCTGTGAATTCACGCCCTGGAAAGCCACCGCATGGGTTCATTCGGACGAACGCGCTAGACCGGACGCCCACACGCAATAATGCTCGCGAGGATCCCGTATTTCACCGCAATTGGCCAAGGCAGAAGCACGATCGAGCGAGCGTGGACCCTGGCTAGCAAACCAAGGAAGCAAGCCCGACCTGGACGACACCTGCTACTCGACATTCCAGACATGTCGTGAGCTACGGTGATAGGGATACGAACCCGGGGACGGGGCAAAATGTACGTTCCCTTCCACTGAAGGCCTGATGAACGACTCTCGTTCGGCAGTCGATTTGCTTCCGTGTCTCTGCGCGCGATGGCTGCTACCTCGACCAATTGCACTAGAAATCTTTACCTGGGAAGGGAGCCAGGTCAGTTCATGCTTTCAAGGTTGAATGCTCCATTCTAGTCCAGTCTCTGCCTCCAATGACTCCCAGTCATCACCGAGCCGGCAAGTCATCCTGCCCTGCTGGAGGAGTGACAAGTCACACAGTGACGGTCACATCACGATAAGGATCGAAGCCCAAGGCGAGTTTTTTCTCATTCAACTCTCATCGTCAATGACACTGAAACGCAACGTCCCAGTCCGAGTGCTTGCCTCAAATCCCAGTGTGATCAAGACCAGAAGATACCAAGACCACCGCCCAACCGCCAGCTCAACGCATGACAAGCCCTCAATGCCGCCAGCGGCCACACCAAGACCAATGACAGCCAGCGTAAAGAGATATGACAGCAGACACACCTTTGTAACCAGTGTAAGAACGACTCCCAATGCACAGGATTGTTGTCCTCCAAGACCAGCGCGCGCATCAAAACCCGATACCGCCCCAACGTCGACTAAAACTCGAATGTTGCTGCAAGGACGGACGTCTTCAAGAAAGCACCAATTGAGTAAACACAAGCAGAACGACATATTCAGCAAGCCGCTCCGACTACGTTGTCTCAAGGCTGCGTCGCGAGTGTTCGCCTAATTATCGATTTTTGAGCTGATCCCCGAAGGCAGCTATCACCCAGTGCAACGCGCAAGGCAGCAGCAAAAGGGTGACCACATGCAGCGAACGGCTGGCAATACGAAGAGAAATCCACGGGCCAGTTTGAATGAACGAAGATCCCAGGAGAATTGTACAAGACAAGTGCAAGAGGACACGACAATCCAGATGCGTGAAGGGCCTGTCGACGGTGAACCTGGAGAAAGACCTTGGCTGATACCGACCAACAGCCATGCATTGCCTTCACGGAGAGCTGCGAAGTATGGGCTCTGACCCGAATCTCTGTAAGGTCGTGAAGGCCTAAGATGCATCCGCAGGCGATGGGTTGTGGTAGCGGACGAAAGAGGAAGAGGAAGACCCGCGTGGCCGGCGATTGGCGCGAGGCGCGCGTCCGTCGACGGCCTTTAACATGTAAAACTGCTCTTGGTCTCTCTACCGCTGTGGCTGAATTCTGCGTCCTTCAGGCGTTTCAGTATTTCGTCCTGATTCTTGGGTGTCTTCAGCGGCTAAAAATCCTACAATTGTCTCCCGAAGGACGAGCGCGAACCAGCCACCGCAAGGTTTTCCAGATGTGACGCTTGACACAGACTTTAGTGGACCTGAAGTTGCTGGTAGAGTGCCAGGGACGACATAGCCGTATTTCTCCATCATATGGGGAAGGAGAGAGTACCTGCTTACTGATACTGTAAGAGTGGCAAGCACGGGCGATGCATCTTGGTACTGTGTACGTCGTCTGCTCTTTCAGTATTTTGTGATCCAAAGACTGACATTGTCCCTCATTCAACATATGGGCGATACATGCAGTATCTTGGCCAAATTGACCTTAATATAGGCGCTTGACCGTCTCATAAAACATGACTGTGATGAGGAGGAGTTCGAGCATTCCCGCTCGCAGTAGTCCCATGTTGGGTCAATGTGTCACGACCTGTATATGTAAGCTCTGGAACCCATTCCTTGTCACCGTCTGATTGTAAGCTTGTTCTATCTCGACCAGGAAGCCCCCGTCTCCTCTCGAATCAGACGACCGGGAAGAATGATTAAACGACGAACGCATTCGGGAATGGGTGATCTCGCGTCCTCTCGTCTCACTGTGCCCCTGGGTCGCAGCTTGGAATACCCAGTCTGATGTCTAGTGGTCGGTGTCTTGTCGTCGAACATAGCGTTACCCGATAACGTCCTCAATAGGGCGGTCTGGAAGAACGTCCCTATGATTTCCGGACACGTCACGCGCGACTCCTGTGTTTAATGATCCTGGGTAGCGTGGCTTCTGATCTGCTGCAGTCCGAATGACTGCACTCCAGCGAGATTATCGACAAACTATCGTCACCTTCATCCACAGCCAATGGATCTTTAATGACCTGCCGCGTTCCCTGCCTGCACTTTTCGTCCCTGCGCGGCTGACAGTAACCTGTTCCATCAGCCATGGGGCTATTAGGCTCAAGTGCTCCAAGGCTGCAATTTTTGTCACATGGAGTGTCGGGATCTGATGATCCTGCTGTTCACGGAATTGTTTGGCATGCTTCAGTGAATTCCGCATGCTCAAGGACAACTGGGGCGCTGTTGTTGGATTTCATTCGCACTGAGAGGCCGGCGGAGTCTCTCGGGCCTAGGATTTCAGCGGCGTCGATCTGAAGAGCTCTCTCTGGAGCTTTCATTCCCCTTCTACTTGGGGTTCTCCGTAGCATCAAGACATGATGTTTGAATACTTTGGTTTTCCAACCTGTCATACACCATGGCTGAGTGGGATGCAACACGGTGCAACATGATATATAAACCACCACCGGGCGCTGCTGTCACCCAGCGTACTGAAGTACGAATCCGCCTCCGCTCTAATTGCTATCCTCGGGAGCCTCGGAACATCGATTATGTCTACCTGTTGTACGATAGCATTCCACACAGCCATCTATATATCTCATAGCGCGTAGCGAGCGGATGACAGTACTCATATTATACTAAGCTGCTTGTTGTAGACGAGAGGCAGAGAGTGTAGTACTTTGATTGGCTCTCGTCCCACGTCTGACGTCATATGTGCCTAATTCGCGCTGCCGGCTAATGCCGCCATCTGATCGGCGTGATACGGTGATTGGCATTGCCAAGGGATGTCATCCGCTCAATAATCCGGTCATCCCAGGCTATCGACTTGTTTGTGAATTCATGTCTCGCGCTGGTCGAAAACACCATCTGCATGTATCATCACGGAATGCGTTTACTAAGACGGCCAGGATCGTTCTCTATAAAATGGTCCGCTTGCATTGCGAGGACGTTACAACATTCCATATCGTACAACATCCCCCATCGCATAAAACCCCACATCAAACATGACTTCTGCAAAGACTAGTATATTCATCACTGGTGCTACTGGTACGTCTTTATATCACTCTGGGCGGCCTTGTCACTAACAATATCCTAGGCTATATCGGAGGAACCATCCTCAAGCGTCTCCTCCAGCACGGAAACGCAGCCTCTTTCGATATATCCGTGCTTGTCCGTTCGGCAGACAAAGCCGAGAAGTTCAAGGCCCTGGGTGTAAAAGCCGTTATAGGGACATATTCTGATGAAGACGTACTATTTGAATCTGCACGGAAGGCCGATATCGTCTTTCAGAACGTGGGTGGCACATTATTTACAACTCCACAAACTAACTCACGCTCCCTAAAATGCAGGTCGAGATCGCAAACGTCGTCCCAATTAAGGCGATTCTGCGAGGCTTGAAGAGAAGATTCCAAGAGACAGGCACGCGGCCTGTGGTCATCCATACTGTACGTACTCTACTCCACTCTCGATAGTTCGCCGTCTAATGTGAGTCTGGTCAACAGTCGGGAACAGGTCTGCCAAACATACAACTCGTCATAGACTAAACTAATCCGATTAATTTTTGCTAGCTGCCGTCAACGACAGTGCCAACGGCATGTACGACTCGAACACGGTGTACTCGGATATGGAGCCAGACCGAGTTCAATCAGACGAATTCGTCCTGCCACACCGTTTCGTGAACGCTGAGCTCTTAAAAGCCGACCAAGAAGGTGTGTCCAACTCTGCCCTGGGCGTCATTCCTATACTGACGAGAACAGGTTACATCCGCTCCCATATCATCTACCCTTCTACTGTCTGGGGCCTCGCGACGGGCCCTCTGGTCGATGCTGGATTACAGAACCCCCATTCCATCCAGATTCCGGCGTGGATTAGAATAAGCATCGCGCGAGGCAAGGCTTTCAAAATCGGAGAGGGCCGTAACATCTGGCCCGACACTCACATTGAAGACCGTGAGTTTCGAGAGCTAATCTTATGTGTCCGCCAGGCTTATCACGTCCATGTCTACAGTGGCGGATCTTTACATGCTGGTCTTCAACAGAGTACTCTCCGATCCCGCAGCTTCTCATGGGCGGGACGGCTTGTACTTTGCTGGCAAGGATGAGCATCGACTGATTGACGTCTACTCGGCAATCGCGAAATCCCTCTATGAACTCGGCAAGGTGGATAGTCCGGAGCCCACACGCCTAGAAGACGACGAGGCGATCAAGTACTTTGGCAACGCCTTGTTTGTGGTGAGTCGCCCCGGGCTGCCCTGCCTTCATCGCTAGTGACTGACTTCTTCGATAACTTAGACTTCTGCCCACGGCGGAAACTCGCGGGTCCGCTCGGACCGATCTTTCGCGATAGGATGGAAGCCTACGAGAGGCACGGCAGAGATGCTGAATAGCATTAAACCGGAGTGCGAAGTGATCGTTCGTGAGACGGCGTAGGGAGAGTGGAGCCACAGGCCGCCACGTCGTAGTATTGGCCCCTTAAGCAGCCACATAACCATCAGCTCTCCGTTGCAAATATTGTTATTTGGTTTTTGTATGTAGATCTACGCTGTTCTTAAGTAATATTGTATCCGATGCTTTCAGCCATAATCTCGGTATTCAACTTAGTGACCGATGATTCGAAGCTTGAACAGATCCAATGATTCGACGGTTGTCGAGGACACTTCAGTCTCCCTCCAGCCTGCGACTCTTATCCGTGCGATTTCTGTTTGCGAAATCTCCAGCTTTACGCGTCTTCTCGATAGGAATCTACGCACAACCTTACCTTCTCCGAGGACATATACTAGCAGTACCGGTCCGCAGCCTACGATGGTGGAGTCGTTCTATGAACTGAAGGCAGAGATGCCTGGCGGGAAGACGATGGACTTCGTCGACCTGAAGGGCAAGGTCGTGCTTGTTGTCAACACCGCGTCGCAATGGTATGTCGACTTAGGTTATCTGTGGATGGAATCTTCCTGAACTGATACGGACGCCGATCTGCACTGAAGCGGTTTCACGCCGCAGTACAAAGGTAGACTTCCGAAGCCGTAAGCCTCGCGGGCGGGTGCTGACATACGGGACTGTATCAAGGCTTGCAGAAGCTGTATGAGAAGTACAAGGACAAGGACTTCGTTATCCTTGGGTTCCCTTGCAATCAGGTATGCGTTCCGCTCTTCTGAGCACCCCTTTCCGACCCGAGTGTCAATATGAAATTTCTACCTCAGTTCGGCGGTCAAGAACCTGGCGACGACAACGCCATCGCCGAGTTTTGCACACTCAACCACGGCGTCAGCTTCCCGCTCATGAAGAAGTCGGACGTAAACGGAGACAACACCAACGAGGTCTTCAAGTGGCTGAAGTCGCAGAAGGCCGGTCTTCTAGGTCTCACCAGGATCAAGGTGCGTTCAATGCCGTCCACGTTCTTATAATTATAGATGCTGAACGGTCTCGCCTACCGACAGTGGAATTTTGAGAAATTCCTCATTGACAAGAACGGGAATGTCGTCAACCGCTGGGCGTCTACGACCTCTCCTGATGCTATCGATGCGGAAGTTGCCAAGCTTGTATGACTGCCTGACCCGGATGCTTTGGTCAAGGGCAGGTTGTAATTTATCACGGCGGGATCTTGGCGGTGTAGGAAGTATCGCGTACGAGCCAGTAAAGTGATATCAGGAAAGGTGCTATGCTCACATATGATGCGCCTGTCCCTCAACTGCCCAGGGTCTTTCCCTGTCTTACAGCCGTGTGCGGACGAGAAAGCTGACAATAAGGCAGGCCTTTTGCGAGGGGAACAATGATGACGATGTTATACATTGGCAGATCAGCCCAGCATTTCTTTCATCTTTTACTTCTTAAAAGGCTTTTCGACCGGTTCGAACACGACCGCCTTCCCGGTCGTCTCCCATGTGTCCGCGCCCGGCAAAGGCTCGTAATCTGGCAAATACCCTGCTCGGAGCTTCCTCTTCGCCTCCGTATCCATGCCCCACTTCTCGTCGCGCTCCTTGACGATCGAAGGCGGGATCTGTCCGTCAGCAGTATACGACATCATGAGGTTTGGCGCGCCGAGTGGAAGCTCCGGAGTCTCGTCGATCGCCCAGGTGTGGATCGTCTTGCCGTAGGTCTTTTGCAGCTCGAGGATCGCGGGCTGTTCAGCTAAATCAGTTGCGGGGTTTGGTACGATGCCCTTGGCTTGGATTTGCAAGAGTCCGCTTTCAACCTCGTACTTGTGCGTATGCCAGTACTTCTTCTCTTCCGGAGACAACGATGAGAAGAGCTGTGATCTCGGATCAGGCCCGCTCCCTTCGTCGTCTCCTTGTCTTCCCGTCTGGACGCACCTTCTCCGAGATGACGTACTCAATTCCGATGAGTCTCGCATTTGGTTCATCCGAGTCGTAGATCACACATTGGTGCAGATCGTGGGTGCGGTGCGTGCAATAGTGGTGGGCCTCAATGTGGCGGGTGCGATCCTTTCTGTTCAAGATGCCGGAGGAAGTTATCCGCCATGTTATCAGACGAGTGTACGGGACAAATTAGATACGCACGCGTAGACATGAAAAGCACACAGATGCTGGTGGATTGCGTTGATGGGCCTGAAGCTCATCACAGCTGCGCCTGCCGCATTGTACGCAGAGCTGTGGTAGGTAGACTGCTTGGTCTCAGGATCCATGGCGAAGAGTTAGGTAGGTAAGCTTCAAAGATGCTATGAAGGGTTGCGAAAGTATTGTCCAAGGCTTACAGTAACCCAGCATGATATATCCGAGCTCGATGCCGAGGCTCCATGACGTCGTCATATGAGGAAGACATGACGAAGCGAATGAGCAGACCAAGTTGTTCCACTTCGTGAGTTATTCCTGAGAAGTCTTACATCCTAGAATACTTCATTTTCGCCGGGAATCGACCATATCGCAGGTACCAAGGGAGCGATGTCTAGCACTGGAGGAATTGTCGGCTCTATTCTATGTGAAAGTCATTCCACCAGTTTCAAGGTCCAGCCCGTCGCTGCGTCGCTGTGCAGAGCACAAGTCTAATGCTCAACAGGGCGTCGATATAATAACTGGTAGCTCAAGTCGTTGCAGCACGAAAAGTGCCCCTCCTTTTGGAGGGGTTCTCAAAACCCGCATTATGGCTCACTTTTCGACCAACCGGCTTTTGCCGATTTTGCTCGTATTTGCTCACAGTGG